>OY856415.1:31021334-31598834 GCA_963693085.1 Alisma plantago-aquatica | reverse complement strand
AGATTGGTCGTTCTAAGAGGTCTAGAGGGCTTCTGAGCCCCGTTTGTGGTGAAATGGGTAACTTGCAGGATAAGTTGTCAAAGAAGCATAGGCGTTCTGTGAAGAGGTGTGGGTGTGAAGCCATGATACATTTCTCACTGGACAAGTCCTCATCCATGTGGGTCGTGACTGCATTTGTTGAGGAACACAACCATGAACTTGTTGACGTTGCTCATCTCCGTTACCTCAAGTGTAACTCATCTCTTGATGAAACTCAAAAAGAGATCCTTTCTTCCATGAGCCAAGCTAACATACCTGTTTCGAGACAAATTGCATTAATAGCATCCGAGTCTGGTGGCTATGAAAATATGACATTTACTAGTAGAAAAGCTCATGGACACATCAGTAGAAAGAGGAAAGAGTTGGCCAAATATGACGTCGACATGGTTTTAGATCGCTTTTCTAGTTTGAAAGGCATTGATCCGAAATTCTTCTATAGCTACCAAAAAGACACCAATTGTTGCCTTACTCATCTGTTTTGGGCTGATCCCGTCTCTGTTGAAGACTGTGGGCTGTTCGGGGATGCGATTGTGTTTGACACCACCTACCGCACCAACAAGTATTCGATGGTTTTTGGAATGTTTGGTGGAGTTGATCACCATCGCAAGACATTGTTGTTTGCATCTGCTCTGCTGGTCGATGAGAAGTATGACTCATTTGTTTGGGTTTTCAAGCAGTACTTACTTTGTTTTGGCAAAGAGCCGGTTTCCATCATAACCGATCAGGACCCTGCTATGAATGCTGCTATCATCTCTGTTTTTCCCAATTGCAAGCATCGCTTCTGCAGCTGGCACATCCTACAGAAGCTTCCCTCCAAGCTTGGTGGCATTCCTAACAAGGACCTGATCATAAGCTTGTTGAATGATTGTGTCTGGAATGTGGATGATGTCGACATTTTTGAAGAGAGGTGGGATTCTGTAATACAGGAGCATGATTTGTTGTCCATCACCTGGCTTTCTGATATGTATGTAATGCGTTGCGATTGGGTTCCGTGCTATATGCAGTCCTCCTTCTTTGCGGGCATGAGGATGACTCAAAGGAGCGAGAGCCTGAATGCATTCATTAGGAGCCATGTGAATAGTAGGAAGACTCTATTTGAACTTGTATGTTCGTTGGAGACTGCGTACTCTCATGTGCGAGAGATTGAAAATTTCAAAGATTTTGATGACGAGTACAGTAACCTCCCTTTGTCATCACTGTGGCCCCTAGAGGAGCAGATGAGAGGTATATACACCAAATCCATATTTAAGATATTCCAGTCCGAGGTTCACCAAAGTATGGTCTATAATGTAAAGCAAGCTTCAGAAGGTGTCTTTGAGGTGTATCGCGTCGGTGGACTTGGAACTCCCCATATATTGAAGAAAGAGTTATCTAGTGACATTGTTTCCTGCAGTTGCTTCATGTTGGAATTCAAAGGCATCCCTTGCAGGCACATCCTCTCTTATTTGAAGAGCCGTGACTATTGCACTCTTCCCGAGACTTACATTCTGAAGAGGTGGACGAAAGGGTACAGAGAACACCCTTTGATTTTTGGCAAAGCGTCAGTTAAGCACCCATCCACTGGGAGGACACTTCATCTTGTTTCTGCCTGCAATTCTATTGTCAACATAGCGTTTAGGAACAATGTTGTAGATCTTTGCCATGAAAAACTGCTAGCTTTGCAAAAGGAGCTCTTGGATTTGGATCTCCCTGACCCTGGTGCAGGCGCTGGTGCAACCGCTTCTAATACAGCTTCCTCTTCTGCTGTCAAGGTCCATATACCTAGTATTTGCAAAACTAAGGGAAGACCTAGATCGACCGATGTGAGGTTTAAATCTGGAGTAGAGATTGCACAGTCTAAAAGAGAGAGGCAGTGCAAGAATTGCTTAGAGTTTGGGGTCAACCATGATAGCAGGAACTGCCCTATGAAGAAGTAGTCCATTCCTATTATGGACTATGTGTTGTTGTTGTTTGCTATTCAATGATTATCCTTGTTGCTGATCGTGTGGTCTGTTGATGTTGGACGTTTTTTAGTTGAGTTTGTAGTTGATTAGCGTGTGAGTGAGGGATATTCAAACATGTAATGGGTTGTTCTTTTTGTCTGTAGTTTTTGTGAAAGTGATTTTGTAACCATCCATGTATTTTTACTTTTGTGTTTTGTAATGTATTTTATGTGTTGCGTTGAACTCCACCAGATATATGTATACTTTGAATATGCTTCAAAGAATCTGTTTTGATCAGTTATTACTCTTTTGCATAATATTTTTTGTTTTATCTTAGTGTGCATTGAATACTCTTTTCTTTTGGAATACATAAATTTTTGGTTTAGTACAATTTTTTTCATGATTTTTGCTACTATGCCATACACTGGTAGAGTTACTTTCTGGTTGCTGGAGTTACTTTTTATATTATCACAGTTACTCTCAGTGCGTATCAGAGTTACTCTCAGTGCGTATCAGAGTTACTCTCAGTGCATATCAGAGTTACTCTGAGTGTTCTCTCAGTTACTCCTTAGTGCTGTCACAATTACTCTCAGTGTTATCATAGTTACTCTCAGTGCGTATCAGAGTTACTCTGAGTGCATATCAGAGTTACTCTTAGTGTTCTCTCAGTTGCTCCTTAGTGCTGTCATAGTTACTCTCAGTGTTATCATAGTTACTCTCAGTGCGTATCAGAGTTACTCTTAGTGTTCTATCAGTTACTCCTTAGTGCTGTCACAGTTACTCTCAGTGTCCTCGTAGTTACTATTGGTTCTATCAGAGTTACTCTGAGTGCGTATCAGAGTTACTTTTAGTGTTCTTTCAGTTACTCCTTAGTGTTGTCACAGTTACTCTTAGTGTCCTCGCAGTTACTCTCAGTGCCTATCAGAGTTACTCTCAGTGCGTATCAGAGTTACTCTCAGTTCTACCAGAGTTACTCTCAGTTCTATCTGAGTTACTCTTAGTGTTTTCTCAGTAACTGTTAGTGCTAATTGAAAGTATATATAATCAGACAAAAACACTACAGCTAAACATTCAATATTACAACATTCAAAGCATAAAACGTTATATAATATACAACCAGATCAAATATAAAGAAGGTCCTTCAACTGAACATAAAAATACAGAAAAATACAGCCAGATCAGATATAAAGTAGGTCCATTAACTGAACATAAAAATCAAATAGCTCAGGGGGTCGGATCCATCCCTGGCGACACCTACTTGTGAAAGGAACGCTGGACAGACGAAGAAGCAGTGTCTTCTGCAAACTGAATGGGATTTACAGCTGATCCCGGTTCTGCTTGGTATATGTCCCTAACGAAGAGCTGATCTGCAGAGTTCTCCGATCCAGAGTATACTTCATCGCCAGGCATTCTGAAGAGAGGGATAAGCTCAGTTGGTTTTTCTAAGAACTGATCTGTGATCCATGCTGTGATGGTCTGGTGATCAGTTGGCTTGAGGTAGATGATCCAACCTTTGCGAAGACTGAGCTGTGCGATCATCCTTTTCTAGCCCTTAGCAGTTGAAAGTGACCCGTTTTTATTCTGCATAAGGGTTATCTGGAAAGACTGGTTTCCGATTAGGAAGGTGGTTTTTCCTGGTTTGATCTGAAAATGGAGATGGTTCCATTCTATAGGAAGTAGAATGGATTGCACTGTCTTGTCATCAAGGGTGTAGTTGATTGGATGGATGAATGGCTCCATGGTAGGCTGTGAAGAAATGTTAAAGGGGATCTGAGGAGATGGTCAAAGGGGGTGCTACTGAAAAATTGTACCTTATGAATAAATGTAAAAGGGGATCTGAAGAAATGTAAAACTGTACCTTATGTAAACCGTAACAGTCACAGATGAAGAAGTGGACCTCGAGGGTGTCGTTGAGGATGGAGATGATGTAGATCTGAAAGCCCCCCGCTGTGTTTGAAACTGTAGAAGTTGCTGATGAAGAAGAGATGGAAGGAGATGGTGCCGTTTAGGATGGAGATGTTGCAGATCTGAAAGCCCCCCGCTGTGTTTGAAACTGTAGAAGTTGCTGATGAAGAAGATATGGAAGGAGATGGTGCCGTGGAGGATGGAGATGTTGCAGATCTGAAAGCCCCCCCCGCTTTGTTTGAAACTGTAGCAGTTGCTGATGAAGAAGAGATGGAAGGAGAGAGTGCCGTGGAGGATGGAGATGTTGCAGATCTAAAAGCCCCCCGCTGTATTGTTGGTGCTGCAATTATTAACAGCAGTGAGAGTAATGGTCTGTGTTGTTGGTGCTGCAATTATTGACAGCAGTGAGAGTAATGGTCTGTGTTGTTGGTGCTGCAATTATTGACAGCACTGCTCTTTCCTGTTGCGTTGCAAAGATGCCAACAGTATTGTTCTGTTCTGACGACATAGCAGTGCACTATGCTGTGTGTATGTGCATTTACATCGTACAACAGACTCTTGTACATATCTTTATAGCTCCGTGCTCTCTTTTCTTCACTTTTCTGGTTCATTCTTTAATAAAGAATCGTGTACAACAGACTCCTGAACGCTAGAGTTAATTTTTTGTTTATCAGAGTTACTCATTAGTGCTATCGCAGTTACTCTCAGTGTCCTCGCAGTTACTCTCAGTGCGTATCAGAGTTACTCTTAGTGTTCTCTCAGTTACTCCTTAGTGCTGTCACAGTTACTCTCAGTGTTATCATAGTTACTCTCAGTGCGTATCAGAGTTACTCTCGGTGCGTATCAGAGTTACTCTTAGTGTTCTCTCAGTTACTCCTTAGTGCTGTCACAGTTACTCTCAGTGTTATCATAGTTACTCTCAGTGCGTATCAGAGTTACTCTCAGTGCGTATCAGAGTTACTCTTAGTGTTCTCTCAGTTACTCCTTAGTGCTGTCACAGTTACTCTCAGTGTTATCATAGTTACTCTCGGTGCTATCAGAGTTACTCTGAGTGTTCTTTCAGTACTCATTAGTGCGTATCAGAGTTACTCTAAGTGCGTATCAGAGTTACTCTGAGTGCATATCAGAGTTACTCTTAGTGTTCTCTCAGTTACTTCTTAGTGTTGTCACAGTTACTCTGAGTGTTCTTTCAGTTACTTTCGGTGCTATCAGAGTTACTCTGAGTGTGTATCAGAGTTACTCTTAGTGTTCTCTCAGTTACTCCTCAGTGCTGTCACAGTTACTCTCAGTGTCCTCGCAGTTACTCTCAGTGTCCTCGCAGTTACTCCTTAGTGATGTCACAGTTACTCTCAGTGCGTATCAGAGTTACTCTCAGTGCGTATCAGAGTTACTCTTAGTGGAGTCTCAATTATTTCTTAGTGTTGTCACAGATACTCTCAGAAGCAGACATATCTCGATACAGGTATGCTAGCACTGAGAGTAACTATGATATGCAAAACCAAAACAGTCTAACTCAAAGTATATATCTGCATACAAAATCACAACAGATTTACATTCAAGAACACAACATTCAAAGCACAAAACGCTATATATTATACCCAGAAATACTCGTATTTGCAATAAGATGTTCACAGCACACAAGTAATGTATCTCATAGTGGTTACACATCAATATTCCAGAAGCAAACTGTTCAAATTTTACATTTCAATTAATAATTCACTCTTTCAGCTTAAATCCAGCCATTTATCTAGGCTTGAAACAGCTTCTTCATCCGTTTTCTTCTCTTCAGCTGGTGCTTCTGTCTTCTCTTCTTCTTGTTGGTTTTGACATTCATCTATTCCTTCCTTGTTCTGCTCAGATGGACCTTCTTTGATGACGTCATTGTTATCTTTTTGATGTGTTTGTACAGGTTGCAACTCCCCCCTCGCCATCATTCTCTGAAAAATATCAGCCCTTATGGCTGGCATGTCGTTACAGGTGAAGTCCATGGGTTTTCCATTTACCAGGCATTCTAGGTACTTCATGATGAAGATCCCACAGTCAAGTGAGTCTTCTGCCTGTTGTGGACATAGCGGGTACTCCTGTCCCCATTGTGACAGTTGGTCACCTTTTTCTGCCCCCCTGAAGAATTCATGGACAATACCCACCTGCATTAAAAATTGACAACTCTTATTAATCATCTATCAACAAACATTAATCATATCAATCCACTACAAATAGAGTTTCTTTTTATAGATTGCTTACCCATCTAAGGAATTCCCTCTTTGACTTACTATTTCCACTCATTGAGTTATAAGACCGGTGTACTCCTTCGCTGAAACTTGCCTCGTACAAGTGCCAGTGGTTGTCCTTGTTCAATATGGTGAACACCGAGTCCATTGTGTCCCAATCCTTCATCGAGACATTGAATAGTGGAGATAGCATGTCGATCTGCTCCAAGGTTATGTTTTCAACGTCAAACGACAACTTCTGCTGCAAATGCAAATTCACATCTATAAGTTTCCGTTTTTTATATGTATTTTTGTATTTTTGATGTAATTTTGTATACCAATTTTGTTCTTCTTACCGGAGCATATGTGCTCAAGCAGTGCCATGACAAACCTTTCTTTATCCTTTTACTTGTGGTAGCTTTGAGCATCTGTACAAAGCAGTCCATAACCTGAAAAAATAACCACAAGATTTCTTTGTTTAGAAAAAAAACGACAAGTTCTCGAAGAGTTACAGTACTATTTATTAGTTTCTTACTGGTGATTGTATCATTTGATCTTTGTACAGTAGGGTGGCGAGGTCCTTCCCCGTGCACCAAGTGTCATCACTGAATCTCCATTCTTGTTTTGACCTGTCAATCATTTGTATAGATGTTATACATATTAGTTTTGGATATTGAATAAGCGATGTTTTATATGTGTACACTTGGCAAAATAACAAATTCTCTTACATTTCTTCTATATTGTCCATGAAGTGGTGGACAATTTCCCTGGATTGTTTTGTTTTGAAATGCTTAAAACCAATAAAGTTTGACAACTTGTGCTGTCAACAACAAAAGAGCACTTCATGTTAGAATCAATATTAGTGTTCTATCAGTTACTCTCAGTGTTATCAGAGTTACTCTCAGTGCTATTTGAGTTACTCTCAGTGTTCTACCAGTTACTCTCGGTGCTATCAGAGTTACTCTCAGTGCTATTTGAGTTACTCTCAGTGTTCTACCAGTTACTCTCGGTGCTATCAGAGTTACTCTCAGTGCGTTCTGAGTTACTCTCAGTGTTCTACCAGTTACTTTCGGTGCTATCAGAGTTACTCTCAGTGCGTTCTGAGTTACTCTCAGTGTTCTACCAGTTACTCTCGGTGCTATCAGAGTTATTCTCAGTGCGTTCTGAGTTACTCTCAGTGTTCTACCAGTTACTCTCGGTGCTATCAGAGTTATTCTCAGTGCGTTCTGAGTTACTCTTAGTGTTACTCTTTATATTACTACAGTTACTCTACTTCTATTACACAATTACTCTACTGTATTTACACAGTTACTCAAGTATTGATATAATTTAAAGGAGATGCAACCTTACCTTTTCCTCCCTCCTCTTCTTCACGTTTTTCTCGATGCTGCCTATGATTTTCTATTCTATCTTTGACAATTTTTTTTTGGGCTCCTCCTTTTGCCCTTCTTCATCGATTATATTCTTCTGCTTGTCCAAACCTTCAGCTGATTTTTCTTTCTTCTCCTCCTCCTCATCATTTTTCTTCCCATCATTTTCATCTTCTGAGTCATTCTGTTGCACATATCTTCTTTTGAGGCTCAGCCTGCCTCGCTTCATCGGCTTGTCGTCCTTATCCATACCCTCATTATATACTTTGCTCGTCGAAGCAACATCCTTATTGGGTTCTTGAACATTCCCCGACGAGAACCTTTCAGCAGATTGGTCTAATCCACCGACAGGTGACTGTGATTTGTCACCTTCATCTCCGAATTTTCTCATCAGTTTTTTATTCTCCTCTTCCAGCTCGGCTATTCTGTTTTCTATCCGTTTATTCTCTCTCCGCAGCTCAGCGAATGCTTCAACAGCAATTTTCGTGCATATCTCCTTCTGCATCTTTAGCTCGTCCTCGAGTATTTCTATTCTTCTCGCCAGGTTGGAGTCATTAGCAGGCACTCCTTCTTGGATTACTGGCTTTGTTGGTGCCTTGTCTGGCTTTTGTTTACTTTTCGCCCTTTTATCCGCAAGGTAGTAGGGCATGTCTTTCATTGTTCTTGCAGCTTGCCAGTTATCCCCCTGGTCTATATTTATACCTTCACAAACCTGTCCATAAGAAAATCAAAAATAGTATTTAACAATGCAAACTTTCAGGATTATGTTATATATTAGTTTTTTTAACAAATAATAAATATTCTTACATCCTTAGGGTTCACAGCCCCCAAATCCATCATCTTCTCAACCGGCACAGCCCACTTCTTTATCCTTGGCTTTGCGTCAAGGAACGTTGGCTTTGCCATGTTTGTCATCTCATATGCCCAAACCTACATTTAAACAGAGTGAAAATTCAATGCATATGTAACTGCCCCCCATAGTCATTATTGTAACAATTTTGTAGATGAAGTTAATTTCGTTCACTTACACATAGGCACATCACACACCCTGTTGTGTAGAGGGTGGTTTTCCCTTTCTCCCCTTTCCTCCTCAGCTGGACATTTTGCTTCAGAATCTTCATATTCCTGAAGATGCTCCCATGCACCAGCTTTGCCCAATTCATCTGCGTCGTTTCAGTAACATCGTCTATGTAGTGCAGTATGTAGATTGGTGTGCAATAGCTGGTGTCTGGGAGTAGGAATGTTGCCAGCAGGTATAACATCCATGCACGGCACATGTTCTGGTAGTCCGATGGATCGTCGGTATTGGCAAATTGTTGCCAAAGCTTTGCTAAGTTGTCCTTGTGCAGGACATCCTTTTCCCTTAACCTCTTACCGGTGTCCTCTTCATTTCCTTTTTTACATGTTGCGCTGGCAAATTGTTGCCATATTGATTTCACAATCTCAGAATTTTTCCTAGGTATGATGTCCATACCTTTGCTTGGGATACCTAGAATTACCCCTACATCCTCAACCATCATCCTTCTTTCCACCCCTCTGGCCAGCAAAAACCTGTCATCATCTACATATCTGTCTATCAAATCTTCCAGGAGGCATACATCAACCATAAGATTTGGCATATTTATCATGTTTGCAAATGCCGTCGCCCTCATCATTCTTATCTGGTTACTTGTATACACCAGGCTCTTGCTGGCGGTGATGTAGCTCTTTAGGTAACACCTGTGGTATAGCCTCTTTATCCCCACTGCAAACATATGAAAAGTGTCATATGATAGTAACAGTAATTTAATAAGTTTACAAATCCATTCAATATTACCTTCAGCTGCCTTTTCCTTTCCCTTTTCTTTCTTCCTCCTTATTTCCTCTTCTTCTATCTCGTCAGCAGCCTTATTTGTATCATTAGTTTCTTCGGCCTTCCCTTTCCTTTCACTTTCTTTTCCTGCATAGGAATGAAGTTATTCTAGTTATCATGCACAGTTACTCCAATATTTACTCTAGTTACTCTAGGCTATCGTACAGTTACTCTTGGTATCATTCACAGTTACTCCAGCATTTACACTAGTTACTCTAGGCTATCGTACAGTTACTCTAATGTTCTGTATCAGTTACTCTTGGTATCATGTAGTTACTCTTGGTATCGTGCACAGTTACTCCAGCACTTAATCTAGTTACTCCAGGCTATCGTACAGTTACTCTTGGTATCGTGCACAGTTACTCCAGCATTTACTCTAGTTACTCCAGGCTATCGTACAGTTACTCTTGGTATCGTGCACAGTTACTCCAGCATTTACTCTAGTTACTCTAGGCTATCATACAGTTACTCTAATGTTCTGTATCAGTTACTCTTGGTATCGTGAACAGTTACTCCAGCATTTACTCCAGTTACTCTAGGCTATCGTACAGTTACTCTAATGTTCTGTATCAGTTACTCTACTTCTTCTAACAATTACTCTTTTACATGTTATCATAAATTACCTTGCCGTTCTTTGCTCTCCGCTTTGTCACTCCGAGGTTTTCCAGTCTTGGTAGATCCTTTGCCTTCTTTCTCAGCCGTAACTGGCTTACTTCGTTTTGCTCTTTTCTCGGACGGTTTGCTCGTCAGGGGATCTGCAGCCCCTCTTTTCTTCCTTTTCATTTCTGACAGAAGAGTCGCAAGAGCAACCTCATCCCTTTTCGCAGCTTCCTCTTGCCCCGTTTCACCGGTGTTCGCATCCCCTTTCGCAGAAGCAACCGATGTCCCTTTATCCTCTACATCTGTTGTCTTGGGCATCGTAGCCCATTCGGTATCCCCTTTCAGAGTAGCAGCTTCCTCGTGTCCCGTTTCACCGGTGTTCGCATCCCCTTTCTGGCTAGTATGTGATTCTGCGGCCGCCGCTTCTTCTGGTTCTTTGGCCATCTTCTCCTCGGCCTGATGGGGCTGCATTTCGAAGTCATCATCTTCTTCAATCACTGGTTGTTGACGCCTTAGCCACGGTGGCCCTGTCGAGGTCTTCCTTGACGCTTTCTTTGTTCTCGTCATATCGGAAGAGGTAACTGTCGGGATTGAGATGCAGCGAGATGGAGGAGCAATTAGAGACGGAGGAGTTCGGGTCGCCGGTGATTTTTGCACGACAGGCAGAGCGATGGCAGCGGGAAGGCAGAGCGACGGCAGCGGGAAGGCAGAGCGACGGAGTGAGCGAGGGTTTTGGGCAGGTCGCGTTCGAACGCTGTCCGCTGTTTTTGTTTTTTGAAGTATTTACGGGGCTATGCCACCGTGTCTTCTGCCGGGTACTTTTATCTAAGTTACCCGCCGGGCAATGAATTATATCTCATATATATATATATATATATATATATATATATATATATATATATATATATATATATATATATATATATATATATATACGTACATATATATATATATATCTATATACATATATATACATATATATACGTATACATATATATATACATGTATATATATATACGTTTATATATATATATATATATATATACGTTTATATATATATATAATATATAAACATATATATATATATATACGTATTGTATATATATACATATTGGTTGGCGACCTGCTTGGCGAACGACGGTCGGGGTTCAGCAGTGACGAACGACGGCGACCTGCTTGGCCAACGGCGGCCAGGGTTCGGCAGTGACGAACGTCGACGACTTTCTTGGTGACCTACTTGGCGACCTTACTGCTCCAGCGAGGAACCAGTGACCAGGACTTCACCACGCAGTGGCTACGATAGTGGCTGATGATCTACATCTTGAAGTGGTTGTGCGACCTTGCTGCCGACGACGACGCCACACTCTATATTGGGTATCCACCTCACATAAGACGGATGCCACACCCTCCCCTAGCCCTCCTCCTTCAGACGGTGGTGGTTCCTACCCCAGTGCCGAGGGTTGCTGTAAGAGACCCCTTCTCCTCCTTTGTCTGGAGTTGACAGTGAGGGAGATAGAGGTGACCATTGCTCTTTGGTTGCAGTTGCTCCCTCGTTGGGATAAGTCTGTTTCCCTAGCCAAATTGCTGTCCAAATTTGTTGTTTGCTCTGTGGTTTGCTTCATTTTAGGTATTAGTTCCTCTGTCTTCATTCTGTCTCGTTCCCTTGCTCAAGCCAGATTGATATTGTATGGTGTTGTTTCCATTTCTCATCCGTTCTCCAACCACCTCCCAGGATGAAATCAAAGAATCGGGGTGGAAGCAACTCTAGATCCAGCTGCTCAACGCCATTCAATGGAAGCCGACTTTGCTACTGTGGCTAGGTCCTTGAAAGTAAGACAACATGGACTGAGAAAAATTATGGCCAAAAATTCTTGGGCTATTCTAACTTCAACAAACAGGTTATTCTCAAAGATTCAATGGTATCTTGAATTAGGGGAATTCGGATTTGAAATATATGTTTCTATTTTGATTTTGTGTGCAGGGAAGCGGATATTGTAGGTTCTCTGAATGGGTTGATGAACCTATGAGAATTCCTAAAGAATTTGTAGTCAAGATGAAGAGGCTTAAAGAAGGAATCAAGCTTTCTCAGATGAGGGAAGAAAGGCTTGAAGAAGGAATCAAGCTTTCTCAAATGAGGGAAGAAAGGCTTGAAGAAGGAATCAAGCTATATCAGACTAAATATAGGTGTTCTATGGCTTTATTTGTGGTATCTTGGGTCCTTTTTTTCCTGTTGTATGTGGGATCAAGTTAGAAGGGAAAGGTGGTGTAATTTGAACGATCATGTTGGGAATGCAATGGCCTATAAATTTGTACTGAGTTTTAAATGAATGCATGAATGATTATTACTATCCCTTGTCATTGATATGTTTTTGTGGTTGTTGCACATTGAATGAAATGGATTCTATGTATGGGAATTGAGCAATGCATGTCTACAAATTCAGTGCTCAATGGTGGTCATGTATGCGTTCAGTTGATAAATGTTTAAATTGATCATCATGCCTTGGGGTAAATGTGTGAATTGATCAATTGCAGGTCTAAAAATTCATTGATCAATGATGGACATGTGTGCGTTTAGTTGGTAAATGTTTGAATTGATCATCATGCCTTGGGGTAAATGTGTGAATTGATCAAATTACATGTCTACAAATTCAGTGATCAATGATGGACATGTTTGCGTTCAATTGGTAAATGTCTGAATTGATCATGGCTACATATAAGCATGGATAAGAATTAGATAAGAAAAATAAGAAATAAAAGTCAGACTTACAAGATTGCACACTCCTAAACTTATTGAAATTTACCAATTATTCCAATAATTGAATTCATAACCATCCCCCACCACATCCTGTGAGATTGTTTGGAAATGTTGAATCAAATGCTCACAAATTCTCCATATTCCAACAGGAGACCTAGAACTACGTTTGTCATATTCACAGTGACATCCATACAGCAGACTATGAAGAATCTTCTAAAACATATGTTTGGATTTGCCGGCATAACCACCAAACAATGATCATGGTCATTCATGTTATGTAGCTTGGTCCAGTTTATGTTCAGTAGCTTGGTTTAGTTCCCTTAATTACTTAGTGTGTTTTAGTGGTCCTTGTAACTTATGTCATTCAGATAATTTCTAATTTTTCATGCTGCAGTTCATTTATTGCTCTATTTCCTTCTACGACTTCAACTGAATAAGTACTAGAACCGTAGCAAGGTTTTGGGCCTATACTGGTTCACATACATGTGGTACCAGGGCCATTCTCATTCATTCATAAATCAGGGAATGACCAGATTCATTTTAAAAACAATATATATCAACAAACAAGATTCATTTACATTTGGAATCAATTTCTTATACGTGTGCTTGGGCAGAAACCAATAACATCCAAATTATTAATGATCTGCTACCCCCCAATGGCTTCATTATCTACACCCTAGATTAATTTCCAACTCAAAGCAAGACTTGAATATCGAATTACTTCTCTGTACTCCATCAGGTTTTGACTTGTAAGTTGTGACTAACGAACTGATGTGTCTTTACTTCTTGCTACCCATGTGGGAAGATCTCCTTCCTCTTTAGATTAGTGCAGTGGGAAAGGTTAAATAAAGATAGAATGATTTGAGGCACAAAAATTGTAGATTGGGAGCACGATGAAGTAAAAAACCAAACAATTAGTTTAGTGAGAAATGAAGGGGGTAGTATCATCACACTGGGAACTAAATTGAATCCTAATGAGATGAACGTATCTTCATAGACTGAATCCATACTTACTGACTTAACACACACCAAACAATCAGTTCCACACAAGCATGAAACACACATTCAGATCCAAATAACAATTCCAAGTGAGTCAAGTTTTGGCATTCAGAAGCAAATCACATATCCAATATAGTCAAATTCGACAATTAAATTGCATAGTACAAGTACACTAAATAAAAACCGTCATCAACACACTGAAGCATTGTAAGTGAATACATTACAGACTCAAATACTATTATAAATATTAATTAAGTAGACTAAAGCACTGAACGTGCATACAAACACATATAGAAATCAAATGGTTCAGTAAAAATCAAATGTGAATCCATAGTTTCAGTACACATAGGGGAATTGATCTTGAGCTTATTCTTTGTCAGTCTCATAGATTTGGTGAAGACCATGAGCATCAGATGTATCTTTGACAACCTGTATTGTGAATTACCACAACATGAGTGACCAAGAATATGAAAATAAAGTAAATTAACTAGAACAAGAATGAACTAAATCAACTAACCCCAGATTTGCGTGTACGACTATTGTGCCCTTTTCCATTACATGTACTGCATGTCCTTTGTCTTTTTTCTTTTAACTCAGATTGTGGCTTCAACCTTTGTGGCTTCCTGTTTCCTTTGCAATGTGATGGAGGTGGATCTCTTGCTTCCATGCCATCTTCGACATCTTGAATCTGGAGCAGACATTGACTACCTTATGTTGGAATGTGAGTTTGAGATGATGGCATGCCTTCTTCACAAGAAGCCATTACCATATCTTTTTACAAAGACATGATGTTGTCATAAGTTTTTTCAAATATCTCATGCACATTAAGGTAAGTGTCCTTGTGTTTAGAAGCTATGCCAACTAATTTCATTGCCGATCTACAAAGTGAGTTATACCTACCCAAAGGGGTACTACCATCAACTTGTTCACAAGTCTCTTTGACACAATGATTTGTAGTGGTGATTTTTGCTTTCATTGTCCAATGCTTCAACACATACAAAGGTGGTATCTTATGAATCTTAAGATAAAGCATCACTTTTAGTATATGACAACATAAGATCCCAAAAAATGGAAATAGCTTGCATTCACAAAAGAATTCTTCTCTACTTAGATTGAAAAGTACTTTATAGCTATGCTTTTATATGAATGTACGTGACTCACCACAAACACGTGAAATTTGATATATTTAATCTTTGCTAACCTCCTCTATGTCATAGCATGAGGTCAACTTCATTTTCTCTTTGAAAATTTTATAAATTGATCTCATGTAGATATCCCTTACATGTTTCTCAATGGTAGCATAAGACCATAGTGTTGGTTGGCCATCCTTAGAAAAGTAGTCTTCTTCATCTTCTTTGTCATATCGGTTATCAACCACCTTTTCAAATGATTGGACAAATTTAAACAACGGCAAATGATTGTTCACATGATCTTTAAATATTGCATTCATGCTCTCACTTCGTTGTGTCAACATGTTGGCAAAGAATGTGTCTCTAAAGTATACAAGAATCCATTTCTCTCTGATATTCCACAACAAGGTTAGATGTGCATTGTCACTCAAATTGAAATTAGTTATCATCTTATTCCATCTTTCCTCAAACTCATCAACAGTGATGGAGTGATTGATGCAACATTTGAACTCTTCAATGAACTCAACAACAGTCCCATAGATCACACCTAGATGTTCACGTGATTTTCTCATTACATGCCATTGGCAACAACGATGCACTGCATTAGGAAACACAATACGAATTGCCTTCTTCATTGCTGGATCTTGATCAGTTAAAATTGACTTTGGATGCTTTTCGTACATTGCCTCTAGAAACTTTTGGAAAACCCAAACAAAGGACTCAACAGTCTCATCTCTTAACAAAGAACAACCAACCAAAGTAGATTGCTTGTGATGATTCACCCCTATTAAAGGTGAAAATGGCATATTGTATCTATTGCTCATGTAAGTTGTGTCAAATGTAATCGTATCCCCAAATGTTGATATGCCAGTCTTGATCTCGCATCTACCCAAAAGATATTACATGCACAACCCTCATCATCAAATAGTATAGAGTAGAAGAATGTTGGGTTAATTGCTTGCTAATTTCTGAAATGATCTATTGTAGTTGCTACATCGACACCTATATATCTCCTTCTCAAAGAAACAAGTGTGTTACTTAAATCTTTTCTTGTGAATGTGACATTACGAATTCCACCTTGTTGGCTAGAAATAAGTGACATTATGTGTGCACTAGATATATTTTGATCATGCATCGCCTGAATCAAATCTTGCACCTCAGAAGACATGTGATGGTGTGAACAGTGAAACCTCTTTTTATATGGACAATTGGTTAGATCATGATTGTGATCTTTCTCAAAGCTCATAACCACCCACTTTGTATCCTTTTCTAGTTTGACTCGCATTTGAGCCTTGCATCCTGTTTGATTAGAAATGATATCCTTTTGAGGGGTTCCCTTTTGACCATTGTCTTCCTTCTTTTTTTGTTTATGTAACCCTTCCTTAGAGCACATGAACACCCTACTTGTGATTTTTTTTGTTTTAGCTGAGACATAATGATTCCCCTTCCTTATACTAAATCCCATATGATATGCATATTGATTATAAAACTCCTCAACCTTATCAAGACTATCAAATTGCAAACCTATGAAAGGCTCCAGTTCAGATTGTACTTCAACCCTTTCATCCTCTATAGGGGTCTCATTTTCTTCTCCAAACTGTTCATTTGCATCCACTGCGTATTCTTCATCTAACCAATCTATTCCCTCCATGCCGTCTACATCATGTGAAAAATCCATATCTACATAGAAAAGACATAATAAATCCCTTATTTGCATATTGTCAAACAATAGAAAGTCAATGTAGATCGATAAGTTAAAAGGAGTTCTAACATTGTAGGGGTTGTTGTGTGGCGTTAGTGCCTTCCATATTAGACAAAATTGGAATGTAACCTTTCATATCTTCAACCAAAAAGAAACATGTTTATCATGAGAAACCAAACAAGGTTCAATTAACATATGAACATCCAATTTGATGAATACACCTAATTGCTAAAGATAACTGATTATCATTAGAAACCCGATAAAATTCAATTAAGATATGAAAATAGTGATAAAACGGAATGCTTCATATTAAATGTCTTCTTCCATTTTTTACATCAAAATTATAACTAGTAGTTGTGTTCTTTTAACATCGGCCTAGAAAATTATGTTTTATCTTTTCTCTCTTATTAGTGAAAAATCATAACCATTATTACAGAAAATTTGTGTTTTCTCATAAGAAAACTTTCCATGTGAAAATGACTGTAGGTCAGGGTCAGTTCATATCTAGACTTAGAATACAATGTGTTCATTTACTTTGCAATTGGAAAGGTGGATACCCATTATAGGATATGCAATGACTGAAGATGAAAAAAATACAAAGGAGGACAAGGGGTCTCTAGCAGCAACCCTCGGCGCTGGCGTTTGTCTTATGTGAGGTGGATAACCAATACTGAGCATGGTGTCGTCGTCAGAAGCAAGGTCGCACAATCACTTCAAGATGTAGATCATCATCCACTACCACAGCCACTGCGCGGCGAGGTCCTGGTCACTAATTCCTCGTCGGAGCAGCAAGGTCACCAAGTAGGTCACCAAGAAAGTCACCGCCGTTCCTCACTGCTGAACGCCAACCGCCGTTGGCCAAGCAGGTCGCCGTCGTTCGTCACTGTTGAACCCCAACCGCCGTTTAC
Organism: Alisma plantago-aquatica; assembly: GCA_963693085.1. Classification (NCBI taxonomy): domain Eukaryota; kingdom Viridiplantae; phylum Streptophyta; class Magnoliopsida; order Alismatales; family Alismataceae; genus Alisma; species Alisma plantago-aquatica. The sequence continues at coordinate 31,581,442 of OY856415.1, read as the reverse complement.
CAAGCAGGTCGCCAACCAAGCTGGGAGACTGAGCGGGGGGAGAGAGATGAGTGGGGGGAGAGAGAAGACAAGGAAGAGAGAAGGCATTGGGTGGTGTAGGGAGCGAGGGAGATAGAGACGCTAGGTGGGGTCAGCGCCTTCAATTTTTGCCTTAGTGGGTAGAAATACTCCCAGCCACAGATAAAAAATTGGACAGTTCCAAGGGCACAAAAGTTAATTGTATTCTGGCCCCAATACACTTGAGTGTATCCTAGCCTAACTCTATATATATCTGTCTAGTTTTTGATCAGCGGCTGGGAGTATTTCCACCCACTAAGGCAAAAAGTGAAGGCGCTGACCCCACCCAGCGTCTCTATCTCCCTCACTCCTTGCGCCTCCCTGTGCCTTCTCTCTCCCCTGCTCATCTCTCTCCCCCCTCTCGGTCTCCCTACTTGGTTGGCAACCTACTTGGCGAACGGCAGCCAGGGTTTAGCAGTGACGAATGGCGGCGACCTACTTGGCCAACGGCGGCTGAGGTTCAGTAGTGATGAACGCGGCGACTTTCTTGGTGACCTTGTTAATCTGGCGAGGAACCAGTGACCATGACCTCACCGCGCAGTGGCTGCAGTAGTGGCTGATGATCTACATCTTGAAGTGGCTGTGTGACCTTGCTGCCAACGATGACACAACACTCTGTATTGGGTATCCACCTCACATAACACGGACGCCATGCCCTCCCCCAACCCTCCTTCTTTAGACGGTGGTGGTTCCTACCCCAGCGCTGAGGGTTGCTACTAGAGACCCCTTCTCCTCTTTCGTCCAGAGTTGACAGTGAGGGAGATAGAGGTGGCCATTTCTCTTTGGTTGTAGTTTCTCCCTGGTTGGGATAGGTCTATTTCCCTAGCCAAATTTTTGTCCGGATTTGTTGTTTGCTCTATGGTTTTCTTCATTTTAGGTATTAGTTCCTCTGTCTTCACTCTGTCTCATTCCCCTTCTCAAGCCATATTGATATTGTATGGTGTTTTTTCCCTTTCTCATCCATTCTCCAACCACCTCCCAGGATGAAATCAATGAATTAGGGTGGAAGCAACTCTGGATCCAGCTGCTCGACGCTATTCAGTGGAAGCCAACTTTGCTACTGTGGCCAGGTCCTTGAAAGTAAGACAACATGGACTGAGAAAAATTATGGCCAAAAATTCTTGGGCTGTTCTAACTTCAACAAACAGGTTATTCTCAAAGATTCAATGGTATCTTAAATTAGGGGAATTCAGATTTGAAAGGTATGTTTCTATTTTGATTTTGTGTGCAGGGAAGTGAATATTGTAGGTTCTCTGAATGGGTTGATGAACCTATGAGAATTCCTAAAGAATTTGTAGTCAAGATGAAGAGGCTTAAAGAAGGAATCAAGCTTTCTCAGATGAGGGAAGAAAGGCTTGAAGAAGGAATCAAGCTTTCTCGAATGAGGGAAGAAAGGCTTGAAGAAGGAATCAAACTATCTCAGACTAATTATAGGTGTTCTGTGGATTTATTAGTGGCATCTTGGGTCCTTTTTTTCCATTTGTATGTGGGATCAAGTTAGAAGGGAAAGGTGGTGTAACTTGAATGATCATATTGGGAATGCAATGGCCTATAACTTTGTATTGAGTTTTAAATGAATGAATGAATGATTATTACTATCCCTTGTCATTGATATGTTTTTTTGGTTGTTGCACATTGAATGAAATGGATTCTATGTATGGGAATTGAGCAATGTACGTCTACAAATTCAGTGCTCAATGGTGGTCATGTATGCATTCATTTGGTAAATGTTTAAATTGATCATCATGCCTTGGGGTAAATGTGTGAATTGATCAATTACAGGTCTACAAATTTAGTGATCAATGATGGACATGTGTGCATTTAGTTGGTAAATGTCTGAATTGATCATCATGCCTTGGGGTAAATGTATGAATTGATCAAATTACATGTTTACAAATTCAGTGATCAATGGTGGCCAGGTATGCGTTTAGTTGGTAAATGTCTGAATTGATCATGGCTACATATAAGCATGGATAAGAATTAGATAAGAAAAATAAGAAACAAAATTCAGACTTACAAGATTGCACACTCCTGAACTTATAGAAATTTACCAATTATTCCAATAATTGAATTCATAACCATCCCCCACCACATCCTGTGAGATTGTTTGGAAATGTTGAATCAAATACTCACAAATTCTCCATATTCCGACAGGAGACCTGGAACCACGTTTGTCGTATTCACAGTGACATCCATACATCAGACTATGAAGAATCTTCTAAAACATATGCTTGGATTTGCTGGCATAACCACCAAACAAGGATCATGGTCGTGCATGTTATGTAGCTTGGTCCAGTTCATGATTTTTTGTTGGGGGTCATCTATTTATTAGTTATGGGTAAGTGAGGCATAGAGAACCTATTGGATGATGGGTGCACAATCTTTGTCAATTGATGGATCAGAGGCTCTGTGTGGTTGGCATCTCATCAGGGTGCATGTTGATGGTTGGGTGTAGAAGCACCATCGATGTGTCTTCCATGGCATGGAATTCTAGGCCTGCTCGACCATCAAGTGTGGGAGTAGATTCTCCATTAAGGTTATTATCCCCACACCCCAGTGGAATGACTATGTGTTCATCGTAGCAAGATTAGTACAACCAAAAGAGACAATGGATGTATTATCTTACATGACTAAAGGTACACAAGGGTAGTATATTCATTTGATATTTGTTTATTGACCTAATTGGTTGTATGATGATGATGGGGATTGATCAATGTTCTTATACAGGGAGGTTGATACTCTAGAGATAGATCATAGGGAGCTTGATTAACTTTATCTCATTTAGTCTTGCTATATCCAGGGCAATTGTGCACTGGAGGGAATGGAGATCTACACCTATAACAACCATGCTTCTTTGTGAAAAAAGCAACAGTTCAATTTCTCCAAAATTTACTAGGGCGATCACTCTAGAAACAATTGAAGATGAAGTAGTTTCCCTTGTCTTACTCTGGATCTAAGAGATTATCTGGGGCGGTACTATAGGTATATATAGGCCTCCATATAGAGGTGGTAGTGGTGGGACCCATGCCACATAAACAATTGACCTTTTCTATTTAGATACTAAGACACATAGAAGTTGTGTTCTTGAGCTCATTGATGTGGTTGGTTGATTAGTTTTGGATTGATGTTGAGATTCATTACTTTTGGAAGAGGGGTGATATGGTTTGATTATGGATGGATCAAGCTAATGAAACTAGACTTTGTCAATTGTAGGCTTTGATTGTGAGTATCAAGCACTAGAGGTGTGGTTTCCAAAGATCAATCAAGAAGAGGCTCAAACACTTGGGTCATTAGAGGGAATGACATGAAAGTGACTTGGATGTTGAGGTGTGAGGTCAATCACACCATTTGATTGATGCGAAGGTTTGTTGAATCCATTGTGGACATTAGGGTTGATTTTTCATCATGTCAATCACCAAGATAGGAGGTTGATCAGTGATGTGAATATTTATCACGTGATCAAGTTCACTAGGGTTTAAATCCCCAGAATTACCATAACTAGTGTAAAATAACCCCACCCACAAGAAAATGGAGATTACAATGGTATAGTTTCGGATGAAACTCAAAGAAAAACATATTTAAGAATGGAATGATCAAAGTAACCAGGAAAGAACTAGTATCTACTGAAAGATTGAGTTTGGTTCAATTAACTAAGGTTTCAAGAATCAAAAGAGCTAGATTATGGTTCTACTATTAATGGATGGAGAAACTAGGGTGAAACTGGGTTTCACCACTACTATCTAAATCTATGCATTCAGTCAAATCAAAGCATGTATGGAGAGATAATTGAAGTTATGCAAGTTTTCCCTTTTCATGTTAGAAACTTGCATGAGTGGATATCCTCATAAGATTGATGTATCAATACCTACAGATCATATGTTCACTAATTTGGAGAGTTCCCATTAGAATTTCTCATCAAGGCATCAACAAAAATCAATTTATATTCAAACCTAAAATGTTAAAGTTCTCACATCATAAGATTCTAATAAATTACACAAAGTCGGTGATCGATGCACTATACATGTTCTAAACAATTAGAAATGAATTACATAAGTTCATACAAAAACTGGAACAAGAATGAAATCGTAAGAAATGAATAGTGGGGCTAGTCCCAACACTACAATTGAAGAACTACTCCCTTGACATGGCATGATTAATATGACTATTGAGAGAGTGGAGACAATCATGGTCATGACTCTAATAGAAGTAGCATAGTTTGGTTTGTTATGGCAGAATCCCTTCCTTGTCTCTTCCAAATATTAATCATAACTTGCGGTTGGAGTAGATGAATGAATAGTGGCTCGATGAAGAGGTCCATTGCCTTAGATAGGAAGGTTGATAGCCCTTGACATGTACATGTCAATTAACAAATGATTGAACTCAGAGAGGTTTATCACTTGGAGGTCAATTATTGATGAATTGTTGGTAATTGATCATTGTTGGTGACCTATAGGTCAATCACTCAAGGCATAAAGAGTTTGATCACTCTCACAAGAGAGGTCGATCGCTCTCGTCAATAGTAGGTTTAACACTTGTTCTCCCCTTAAGAAACAAGCATGAATTGACCAGTGGTAGGCCCATGAGAGACTTTCCATGATTGTATGATGGGTATTTATAAGCCTTTGTACACAATGATCAGTACCTAGGTTTGCACCATGTGCATGGTTGATGTCATTTGGTTGGTAGTTAAGAAACCATCAGAGGTCAATAACTTGATGTCCAATTGGTTGTTGCTCGAGCTAAAGGTCTAGTAGAGGAGCTTGATGGGTGAAGCTCGATCAATTTGAGTGATGAATTGCAGGAGTTATTGACCTTTTGGTTTGATTGTTAGGTTGTACTAGAGTCTTTAGCTGTCAAGCTGGAGGTCGATAGGTCTTTGAATGGTGCTCAGATGGTGGATCTCCATTGACAAAACTCCATGAATGTGAAGGTCTATTTTCATGCTATAGACCTAAAGGTTGATAGGTATTGATTGATCAATGGAAATTGATCACATAGAAGCTTGATTCTTGAACCAAATTTGTTGATAGAACAACCTTCTGGAGATGTTCAAACTCCATTTTTAGTCTGGGTTTCTACCCCACATCCCATGAGAGGCATCCTCATCTAGACTCCAGCCTGCTAAAGGGCACAAGACCCCCTAGGCCTCACTACTGCATAGAAATAAGATTCAAAATCTGTAAGAGGAGTTGAGAAAAGTATCGAAATCCTACAATTAAACATACAATCTGATAATGAAAACTAAGATACATAAATGCAAAATTGGGCTAGAAATGTGATCAAAACTAGGATGAATATGCATTTATTAGTCAGTTGGTAGCTTGTACAAGGTGATGGTCAATTGCTAGTGGTCAATTGAGGTAATCAACAAGTGGAGCTCGATCTGGGGTATCAATCATCAACCTAGGTCAATGGATCTCAATAAATAGAGCTCAATAAGAAGATGTTAACCAATAGATTCTCAATCACTAGGTCGATCAATAGATCTAGATCATTAGAAATTTGATTGGTGGAGTTGGATTGGCAAATCTTGATAAAAAATGGTCTTCAACCAAAAATGTAGGTTGATATTCCTTTTCAATATGTCTCGAATTTGTATCAATCCAAGGCATTGCCACACACCTCAAGAGTGAGGCACCCACCCCCGCTTGACTCCAGCCCACAAAAGGATAGTCAGACCCCTATTCCACACTGGTATTAAAAGATAAAAATCCAAACCTACAAAGGAATTTAAGAAAAGTATCAACATTCTAACAACTTAACATAAAACGTCAATAGAACAAAACAAAGCTTTTACTAATGTAAACTAAGAAATATAAATAAAATGGTCTAACAATTGCAACAAATTCATGATGAGAATTCATTCATCAACATTCTCCCACATCAAGACATGGGGACTAGACAAGAAGGGTATATTGTGATTGTTTAGATGCCACCAATGAGTAAAGGATTGGGCCTAGGATTTTATTTCCAAGCATATAATTTCCCTAGAATAACCAAGTGCACACCATACTAGAGGTTGGCCTTAGTTTGGCCCACTACAAGTCATTTGACCAAGAAAGTTTACCTCAACTATATGTCAGATAACATCCAATTTTGTGGATGTTAATTACCTATTTTCCCTTCATTTTATCAACTTTAGATGCTTTCTCCTTATACATCTTCTTCATTTTGACATTTCACATAAAGTTCCCTAATCACCCTTTCTATGTTGTTTCTTACAGGAAACGACTCAAGATCTAGACTAGTCATCCTGGTGCCGATGGGATCACAAATCCCAACATCTGATGGGGTCCCAAGTTTTGGTGGCCAACTGACATTTGGCATAGTTCATGATGGGATGTCAAATGATAGTGCCCGATGAGTCCCAAGTTTTGGTGCCCAATGGGATCACAAATCCAATTTCTTGATGGAATTCTGGCTTGGTGCCAGATCAAATAACAAATCTCAATGCCCTAAAGGACTTCAAGCACTCCAGTGACTGACAAACTCCAATCCTTCGTGCTTAATTGACCCACTACACTCTCACAAAACATCATATGATGAAGAGGTAGGTCAAAAAATATACTTCTTGCATGCCCTATAGTTATAAATAATCAACCTCCTCCATCACTTAAGGGTATGTCTTCCACCTGTCTACCCCAAGAGGTTGTTTCTTGTACCCAACTAATAAGATCATCAACCAACACTTTACTACCCTCCCTTTGTAGAGTTTTTGGTGTGTTTCCATTCCAGCTCCACTCCATCTCTATTACCAAAATCCTCTGTCTGCCGACGAAGGCAGATGAATCTCAATCTTCACCATTGTTCAACCATCTACTCTTTATTCTATAGTGAAGATAGAGACACCCAATCCTATCATAGGTGTTCTCCCCATCTCTCGACTGAATCAACCCCTTCATCTAGTAAAAGTTCATTGTTCCATCGAGTTTTGATAGTATTCTATACAATTATACGGTTGAGTCTTCCCTCTTCTCTATCCCCATTGTTTTAGTCCTAAAGAATAAGTAGTCCTTCTTAGTGGGGTGCGGGGAATTCGACTCATTACCCATTCCTACATGTCTATCCCTTAGTTCTCCATGGATTGTATAAGACTCTTCTAAATCAATGGTAATCATTTATTGCATGTTCTATGTCTTGATCACCAACTCTACATGATTAATTCTGTTCATTTTTTTTCGAGAAGTTATATACTTAGTGGTTTGAATATTGATTGACTTGGTTGATACCTGGACAAGAACTTCCAAGGGCATATCTCTAGAGAAGTAGGTACATGACCCATGAGAGACATGACATCCGGGCTCATAGAGATAACTATGTGTTTTCTCACACCTACTGGGTGGATCTTGCTTTTGCTCCATTTGGATAGTCATATCTGGCATGGACATGTTATGGATACCCTTTCTCATGTAGAAGAGGTGAAACTCAAATCAACTTGGAGTAATCTAAACTATGTTTTAATCCAAAACTTTTACGTTTATTGAAATTAGTATAAATCGACCCAAATCAATTCTTGGTTCTAAATATTAGTCTTAGTTCAACTTGATACAACTAACATGATCCTTTTAAACATTGTCCATTGGCATTTGATCCTTAACTATATTCTGATAAGACTTTTCCACTTTTGGGTGGTATTATTGCATGTTGTTTTGGTAGAACCTTGGGGATCTCAACCTTTAGGTGATTGTTTTAGTGTAGAAAAAACCATGTCAATTCCACCATCTCACAAACAAAGTGATGAGGCTTGATGAATAATCCTTGATGTAGATTGTAGGCTCATGGTGAGGTGCAAATGGGACCTATGCCCCAAATGCAAGGGTGCCCACCCTAGTTCCTCTATATTGTCCCCTTATCGAAAGACATCTTCCATGTGATGATACCATACCAAGTACAAGAGTTTGATGGAAGATAATGAGGACGACAACCCCAACATCACTTCCAACATCGAGGAAAGCTCCCTCATTGATGAATCCACCAAGGGCGTTCATGTTGTCCATAACTATCAACATTCGAAGGACATGATCATCATTCTAGGTGAGGAATCAACAAAATCACAAACAATTCTATGTTCTACCTACTATTCTCAAAGAAATCAAACAAATGAATCATGGAGTAAGATTATGTAGGAAATTTTAGTGATCAAGAAGATGGAGTAATTGACAATTCCATGGAGGAGGGTAGTAATCTGATTCAATATTAAAATGTACGAGAACTTCAGCTTAGACAACTTCACTACACCAATAAATGTCCCTGACTCACCATGCCAAAATGACTCCAAGAAGTGGAGTTATTAAGACATGGACAAAGACTATTTTGTCTTAGGTGGTGATTACAATGATGCCTTTGATATGTTAGAAGTATGGGCATAATGACATATTTGAATAAGAAGCTAGAGAAGAACCAAAAACATGCATCTACCATGTGTGAAAAACACACTTGATTTAGAGATGGCATGGACAAGATCACAATGTCTTCAAGGCAAAGACCTCTCCCATGTCTAAAAAACTTGTTAGAAGAATGAAACTCAAATGTTTTTAATATCCCAAGAAAATTTTATACTTGCTCCCACAGTTTCCACCAAAAAATCCTAAAAAACTAAAAAATTTAGTTATTTATCAAAAACTTATAGTAGCATGACAAACAAATCTAAACGAGAACAATATTACATGTACAATAGGCATAAAGTCTATATTGGAAGGAAAGGGAATAAGCCTCAGTAGGTTCAATGAAAATCCAAGAAGAGTATAAGAAATTTTGTCTCTCTAGGAGTTTCTCAATTACTCTAAAGAAGTATGTCAAATTAACAATGATGAATATATAGAGTTTGAACATGTCTCCACCTTTTACTATATGACAAAGGAGCATCATCCATTTCACATTGAAGACAAGACCAAGTTGGTGTCACATAATTATTTGATACCCAAATCCTTTCTCCTAATGGCTAGAAAGACAAAGAAGATAGGACTCAAATGTTCGACGTAAAATGGATGACAAAACATATCCATGAATAAAACCAAAACAAACAACTAAGGTATGAGACGACAAAGCATAAAGGAATGATTAAGTAATACCTACCAAGATCTTAGGTCCCATGTGTCAATGGTGTGTATTCCATTTTGCATGTCATTAGTTACCATCAGAGTTAGAGCAACATGTTATAATTTGTGGAAGCAATGATCATTGTATGAGATTCATAGTGTACCTAATACCTAAAATCATAATATGAGTACACGTTAGTGCAAATATGTTGAGTAAGCTATACAAACATATAAAATCATTGGTTTTAGAGGATCTAATTTTCTAGAAAAAGCATAATGTAATAACAAGAAAGGAAACAACAATATTAAATACTTTCTTATTAAAATACAAGTGTATTTTTAGTTCATTTCCATTATAAAAACAATATCATAAGGCCTTTGACCAGCTTCTGAACATTAGCTACCATATTTCAACATGAGGGACTAAAATACTAACAACAAGAGTTAGCGCAATTTGTAATAGACCTCAAGAACATCACCAAGAGAGAACCCTTGTATCAACATGGTATGCCCTGTCTTGACAACTCAGGTAGGATACCCAACCTTGTGTCCTTACACCATGAATAGAGGTCGATGCACAAGGGTTTATAATGGACATCTAATTATTTTTTTGATTTTGTTCAGCATATTGTATTCTAGACCAAAACATAGTACTCGTAGGGAACATATTTCTCAAAAGAGTATATAGAAACAATCATCTATACTACATACTTACATGCAATTTGCAATACCACTAGTCTAGCCAATATAAGGATAAAAGTGTACCTTAACACTAATGAATTAGGTTCAAGGACAAGATTAAATCTTTGAATACATTCCATCAAAGAGATCCTAACATTACAACAAAGTGTTACTAGATTAAAATCAAAGAACTTAATTCATCTTAAACATATTCATCAAGGATGGATTCAGCTGATCTAAGTTCCATATTTCTCAATGATTGATTTTGACATCTCTAATGTTCATGCAATATTCATCACCAAGACACATATTATATCATATATCATTTTGACATTGGCTAAAACATACTTAGAAAGATCAAGGATTTCAAACATACGGTTACATGACATTAATAGAGAAATCATAAATTTTGAGAAAAATGAGGACGAATTCATCATATCATCCGTTTAACTCATATTGGGTCACTTCCACACAAGATTGTCTATACTAGAGTATTGAAGACATCATGTTTGGTTCAGAATCATGATAATCATAAATGTTACTGATTTGAAGTATAAAATAGCATGCATCATCATTAGGGCAAGTCATGTACAAAGTTAGATAACAAAATATCAACATGTATATCAAGGTCACATTAAGTGTCACATGTGTGTCGCATATAGTCAATCATTATTAAGAATGTTCCCTATAGCATTTTAGGGTGACATGGCATATAGTTACTAATGTGAGGGTCGACACGGAGTTCTGATCATTATTGATCCACATTTCCTCAACATTTAAAGTACACCATTAAAGTTCATAAATATCTAATATTTCATGATTCATTTAATAGATTAGAATCATTAATACAGGCTGGCTTGATCAAGTTTAATTCATGTACCACAAAATATCATAAGTTTCTAAATAAGATCACAATAATAAATTGGTGTCATGATATGATCATGGTTGTAAAAGGGATCAACGTAATGCCATTTCCAACATAACAAGATTTATGAGTAGAATTAGCCTCAACCAGATGCTTTGGATAGTTCTTGTCTCTCGATCAATTTTCATATATAATATGTCTCATTTGGCCTTAAAACTTATTATCTACAAAATTTTCAAGTCTTACCTATTTCAGTTAAGAGAGAGATACCATAAAGGGGGAGGTGATGTGGCAAATGTGGATTGACATTTGGTGTGGGTCCATATGTGAGTTTGCAAGTGCTAGTCCATGTTTGACCAGCCCACCATGGTTTTCAATTGCTTCTAGCCACTCACAAGATATGGTGGGCATCACAAGGGGGTAGCCACCACTAACACCATCCTTCTATGAGGGTGCAGGACCAAAGCGAGATCCACCCATTGTGGTGGAGCAAGGTCTCCAGAGGGGCTTTATTCTAGTCTCCACGCTGCCCGATTGTGCCTAAGGTAACCACCCAAGGTCAATGATACCTCTGAAGCTACTTCCTTATTTAATTTTGCATGAAAACAACAAGGGGAGAAATCCCCAAAGATGAGTCACCCGGCGGCGGCGGTGAACCTTAAGTTAGAAGAATGGGTGTTGGAGGGAGGTTTAAGGGGTGAGAGCATGTAGGAACATGGGAAAACTAAAGGGTGAAGGGTTGCAAATCTAAATGATTTAAAAGGGGGTCTTGATAGTGTGGGAAAAAAAAGTCAAAGAAACTATATAGTGGCCATTATGGTCATGTTTTGTCAAAGCGTTTCTACACCACTCTCCCATGGCCCATGCTGCTTGAAAAGATAGGGTTAAGGTTGAGGAAATTAGAATAAAAACTTTTGTTGCCTCAATTTTACTTGGGTGGCCTTGAAATGCCATGGCCCTACCTAGCCTGGACCAAGGATTACATTGGTGTCCTATTTCAAGGAAGGAGATGACCCACAACCCTTTGATCAACACATGGTTCGTTGGTGATGGGACCAAAGTCCAAGTGGTGGCTACAGGAACTAGCTTGGTGCATGGGTGAGATAAGCCAATCCCAAGAAAGAGTAATGGTCGAGGCCCGTGAAGGAGAAAAAAAGTATTAAAAAAGACTAGAAACCAAATAAATTTGTTTTAAATGTAAGTTTCACCTCAAATATCTAATTTGGGTAAAATCATCACCATAAGATCACAAATTTCATGCTTTATCCACTAGTACATAGCTGACATTTAGTGTCAGTTATTTAAGGCCTTTAGTGTTAGTTTCTAAGAGACGCATATGTGGGCAATGCTAAAAGCCCAGCCGTTACGCGTCGGTTCAAAAACCGATGCCAAAACCCTTCGTGCGCCACCGAAAATGCGCCAGCAGGGCACTATCAGCGTCGGTTATTAGATAAGAAACCGAAGCCATATACCTTCGCACCACAAAAGGGCGCCATCTTGGGCACTATCAGCATTGGTTATTAAATAAGAACTGACGTCATATAAACCCCAACATGGCCGTGCTGGCCAACACAACCGTGGTGTCTGGTCTGCTGCCACGACCGTGCACTCCCAACACGGCCATGCTGGCCAGCACGGCCATGGTGTCTGGTCCGCTGCCACGGTTGTGCTGGCCAGCATGGCCGTGGTGTTAAGGAAATAGACGTCGGTTACTATTAGAAACTGACACTGTAATGATGTGGTGTCAGTTTTATACCAATAACCGACGCCTATTTTTTGTTTTTTTCTGTCAGTATGCAGACCTACTGTATGGCTGGTCGCAGGGTGAGAAACCTGCAGCTCAGTTATGAACTGCAGGTTTTACGACATCCATTGATATCAGCCAACAACAGGCCACAAACCTGCAAAATTAACAACAAAAATATTCACACATTTAGCAATGCAACCTGCAGTACCATTTGATTTTCACACATTTAGAAACATTAATGTAGCTAGCAATCTGTAGTTCCATTCATTTTCACATTCACACATATAGAAACATTCATATAGCAACCAACAGTTTCATTCATTTTCACTCAGAAACATGTAGAAACATCCAGACATGTAGAAACATTCACACATATATTATAATTCAGAAATTCATTTACAAAATATCATTCTTTAGTCATTATTCGCTATCAACATCCAAATTATATCTTAAATCCCCCACTACTTGTATGGTTGTTGCCCATTCTTCTCTTACATCATTTAATTCTCCCGTCGTATAGGGAGCATGTACATCTGGTAAGGCCGTTCCTATAGTGTGGTCAGTTTTAAACACCTTTAAAGAGAATGATGTATATATATAATTAATGAGCTATAAATAAGATTGATATATTTCATATTATATATCTAATGAGACTATATAATACCTCAGCAATACAATCGATGTCCATTGCGGCATATTTGATAATCATGTGCATAAATCGCATCACATAGTATCCACATGCCCATTCGTTGTCTTGTGTAGCACACTATAAATTCAAACATACAAAATATTAAAAAATACAACTAATTAAGCACTGTTCACATAAATAATATATACATATATTGCAGTCGGGAACTTACTTTCACGTTCTTCCAAATTATTGGCTGGTTCTTTTTTGTGGGGACCTTTCCTCCAGCCTTTTTGAACTCATCAAAACCCCTACATGTTAATGTAACACAGTACATTGCATAATTAAATAGTAATGTAATAACATATGTTAACAGATATGAAAATGAAATATTTCTCGCCGGAATAATGCCATTTTCATTATGTGTCCATATTTTGTATTCAATTTACTCCCCTTAGGATCTAGATAATAGATAGTGAACATCTCGGGGACAATAACTAGTAACTCCCAATGCATACCACTAGAGGTAAAAAAGTTAAAAATTAATAACTCAAAATCCACAATAAAAATGTAATTTTCTTAAGTCCAAATTATAATAAGCAAAGTAAACTTACTCTACATTGAATGGAGCCATTGCCATCGTCTTATTATTTTGAGCAAAAATTGTAAAAGCCTCACAGCAGTATTGTTGAACTGAAGGAGGGTCTTTAGCTACTAGACTAATCAAAGATGGAATAAAAAATCCTACATGTTCAAATGCAAAATATGCACATATCTTGTCTAAGTAGCTGCAAAATATGTATTAATTATGCATGCATTAATAATTAAGAAACCAGATCACCAGATCCTACACAAGGTATATGGATGTATAAAGAAGATCTCACCTTATCCATAGCTCTATCATAGATGTATTTAGCCAATCATATCGAAACAACTCCAAAATATCTTGTATAAATAGTTTGCTTTCGTATGATTGACCTGCAACATCTGAATCTATAGAAATAGTTATAGGGCAATTTATATCATGTTCGCCTAACCATATTGCCATACCCCTACAGTTAGGACCTAACAGGACAGGTAGGTCCTGTGGAACCCAACTGGGTAATGTAGGAGGTGGAAGTGGAGGCCTAGATGCTGTGGGTGTCTTCTTTTTAACCTGTATATATATAATAATTTCAGATCAACTTACATCATATACACACACTAACAATTTAACTTAATGTAAATTTACCATACAATTTCAGTAAAGATGACATCCTCTTTTAGCCACAATATCACTCCGCCTTCTGCCTCACCAAGCGTTTCACAATCTGGGTGGACATATGGCAATGGACAATCCATCCACTTGGGGAATATATGTATCGGGCTCACAGGAATCCAACCAGCTGGTAATGGAGACTCGTGAAACATATCCCCTGGTAGGGATGGGTAAGCCGACGCCTCTACAACGACATATTCATTAACTTTTAGATGGCATGGCTTCAACCCCTACAAATTTTTGTGTAAAGAATGTTATATACATATATACATATCATCTTTTTTTGAAACGACTACAATTTCATATATACATATCATCTTGAATTAAAAAAATAGTTACTATGTCATAAAAATACTTACATTGGATTTTCTCGGTGGTGGGTCTACATGATTACTCCCAACCTCTGCAGTAGGAGTAGAGCCTGCAGTAGGAGACACCATAGGTACTGTCTGGTAAGTGGCAGTCTGAGATGCCTGCCACTTTTTCATTGCTTCTTCGAGTTTCCTATCAAATAGCTTATCTACCTATACATGGATAAAAGAAACCTCAAATTCTAATTATTGAATTCTTTTTTACAGTAACATCTACAAGGAAAAAATATGTTACCTCTTCTTGTGAAAGTCCCACTTTTGGGACATGTTTGCGCTGGGATGGCCCAAAAAAAGCTTTTATGCCCACACCAGCGCCTACAGCCCTAACACGTCCAGGATGCTCTGGGTTACCCAAAGCAACTGTCAATTCATCCCTTGTGCCCTCAGGGATGAACTTGCCTTGTTTCCTCAGCTCGTGCAGCTCCCGCTAATCGCCAAAACAAAAATTTGTAATTAAGTAAACACCACAAATAATCAATATTTGAACGATTGCTGTAAGAGTTGTATTTTACCATTTTTGTAGCCGCCTCAGCAGTTGCGGGCTTCCTAATTTCTCCCTTCTTATTTTGCCTCCCAGCTATCCAGATATCATGGTGAGGCAGAGGTGTGCTACCTATAGTGGAGGACTCCTGAGTAGCAGTAGACTTAGCAGTAGCCTCAGACTGTAGTCTTTGGCGAATGCCTACATACCCCTTTGGACCCATTGTGTGGTCATGCACATTCAGTGCACGCCTTGATCTTTGTGCCTCACTGAGGGCCTAGTTAGTATGCACATTAATGACGGGTTTCTAGGCCAACAAATACATGTGCTGTCATTCTTATATATAATAAATGTGTACCACCTATCCCATTCTTGAACACCTAATCTCACTAGTAAGTGTATAATGTGTATTGGGTTTTCGAGAAAATTTCGGCAGTATTTCCCTGCTGTTCTCTTTCTCTAAGTACATATGTACTTAGAGAACAAACGGGGAAATGATACCAAAATTTTCTCAAAAACCCAATACACATTATACACTTACATCCTAAGTGAGATTAGGTGTTCAAGAACAGTCCCAAACCGGGGACTATCCAAGATTTACTCCTAATGAGTAAATCTTGGACGGGTTTCTAGGCCAACATATACATGTGCTGTCATTCTTATACCTACAATCCTAGTTTCATCATTCATATCCTAAGTTTTGTGTAACATCATTTAATCATGCTTGTCAGTAAATAATAAATAGTAAATAAACCATGATTCCATATATCAAAGATTTGAACAATAAGTCAACAACACCTACAACAACACAAATACACGATTCAATTATGTTATAATGTATTAATTAGGGTCACATAATCAATTTAGAAATAGAAGACCCACATGTGACCATACACCCTAAACACAAATATATGCAAGCACAAAATTGCACAAAATAGCACAAAATAGTAAATACACAAATATACACACATAATTGAGCAATATAACACAAAATCAGCCACCACGGCAGTGCTGCCCAGCATGGCCGTGCCGACCTGCGATTTCACAACATGGCGGAGAAGAGGAGGAAAAGGATATACCTGTAGGAGCAGCGAGCAGGAAAGGGGGCGGCGGCGGCAGCGAGCGAGAGGGTGGGTTTCCGGAGCAGCAAGCAACAAACGGGCGGCGGCGGTGAGCGGGCGACCAGGAGTAGAGACCTAGCAGGAGAGGAGAGGAGCAGACGGGCGACCAAAGCAGCCACCGGCGGGGGCGGCGGTGAGGAGAGGAGAGGAGACGAGCAGCGAGCGACAGAGGAACTAGCAGAGAAGCAATCGAGCGGCGGCGGCACCAGTAGAGAAGAAATCGCCGGACCTAGTTACGCGAACTGAAGAATAAGGAATGAAACAGAGAAAGGGGAAGAGTCCCTCGCGCGGGTGCAGTTAAGTTAACCTTAAGCGTCAGTTCTTTAACAAACTGACGCTACAACATAACAACATCGGTCACTAAGAAAAAACTTACGCCATAGGGGTGTAAAAATTTTGACGCGGACAGCGCGGGTAAACAAATCGGTGTCGGTTTTGGGAATATAACTGATGATAAAAATGTCCCGCGTGAAAAGGTTTTCATCGTCGGTTATGTATTTAATAACCGACGTTGTTAGTTAAATTTTGGACCTAATTTTTTTCATTGGATAAATTGGATTTGGCGGGTGTTTATAGGCATCAATTGTTTATTCTTGAACCGACGCTAAATAGAAAGTGATACTCGTGTATGGCCACTCCTATCTGATATATGTCGGTTTGTGTTTTAAACCGACGTTGTAGGTTTTAGGCGTCAGTACTTAGTTAATAACCGACGCCTGGAAAGTGACTTCATAAGCCATTTCTATAGTAGTGATCTGATAGAGAAGGATTGAGATCATGATAATTATGTTTAGTAACCTCAAAATTTCAAATCCATCCTCAATGTAAATCATAGTGGTCACTCTATTTAAATGAGTTCAAACTTACAATTTATCAAACAAAACTAATCAGTTGATCAACTTGTGATTGTAAAACATCCATTTGACAATGAGGAACTTCATTGAATGAAATTGAGTATATTGTGAGTCAAAGTGTGCTTAGATGATGGAGAGAGAAAAATTAGGATGTTACAGATAATAAATCTCAACTCAAGATCCAAGCCACATACATCAAAATTGTGGCGCATCTAGATCAAACTATCAAAGACTAAATCATAGATATCTTATATAACTACATGGAGGTATTCACATGGAGATACTTAGAGATGCATGGATTTGGATTAAAGGATGACAATGCATTGACTCTCTATCATCCCATGTGTCCTGGTCAAGCATTAGGATAGATGATTTTGACTAGAATAGAGCCTCAATATTAGATAAGAAGTACAAAAGTAGTATAGTGTTGGTTTCTAAGAGGTAGTATGCTATATTACATGACAAGACAACATTATACATGTATTAATGAAAGATGGAAAGGTAAGAATGTGTGCAATATATCAGTGATCCCAAAAAGGAATCTCCTAAAGATGATTTTCTACCATCCCATATTGATATTCTTTTAAAAACACCATCGATCATGCACTCCTGAACTTTACAGATGGTTTCTATAGTTATACTCAAATAAAAGTGCCAAGGTAAATAAGAACAAGACCACCTTCATCAATAAATGGGGAGTTTTCTACTACCAGTTCATTTCCTTTGATCTTAGGAGTTATGGGTCTACATATTAGAGAATGTTGGTCACTCTATTCCAGGACATGATGCATAAAGAGGTGGAGGTATATGTGGATGACATGATAGATAAATATAAGAGTCTAAAATATCACATCACCATCCTCAAGAAGCTATTTTCAATGATGACAAAAAATTCTCTGTGCCTGAAT
Source organism: Alisma plantago-aquatica (assembly GCA_963693085.1). NCBI lineage: Eukaryota > Viridiplantae > Streptophyta > Magnoliopsida > Alismatales > Alismataceae > Alisma > Alisma plantago-aquatica. Next base: position 31,563,433 of record OY856415.1, on the reverse strand, counting down.
CCAACAAAGTGCACCACCTAAGGGGTTACATCTGGTAAGATACTCATCCATTTTTAGTAAGAGATGAATCAAAATCCATACCAGGAAAACTCAGCCCATTCATAAAATTTCCTCTCCAAGAATAGATATCCAGATCTAACAAAAATTGAGAAAATCCAATCTCTCCTCTATTTACAACATTGTTATTGAAAACTATTAGTCATTAGGAGAATGAGGAACACCTTGACACATTGAGAAGAAAAATTAGGGTCACACACACCCACACTTGCCCAACCCTAAAGAAGTCCTACCATAATCTAGTACACATGACCTCATACTTCAGTTTCATACCTTCTATTGACAGTTCTACTACAAACAATTAAAGAAGGCACACCCATCCCCAAAGATACTTATCCAACAAACTACTAGCTAATTGATGTTCCAACAAAAGCTAGCCCAGTAATCCAATAAAACTCAATAGAAGTGATTGCTAACTCACCAAATGAAAAGTGAAAAGTATTATTTTTAGGGGGTAACATCAATTAGAGGGACAACACAACTCCTTCTACAAGACCACATCTACACACATCACTAAAGCTAGTCTTCTCCAACAATTCCAGCTCTTATGGCATGAAATCTACATGTAGATGATTTAGCTCATCCCTATGAGATCTCAAAGTAGGTTTAGACAACAAGTATAGAAAACCAAAAGAAAAAGAACAAACTAAAAATTTGAACCCTAGACAAACGATATCAACTCTTATTTCAAATTCATCAATAAAATATGAATAAGAAGGACAAAAATCTTTTAGTTATACCTGATCACACACTCGACGTCCTTGATAATGGAAGTTCATCCTCAATAGACTAAACATCATCAAAAAGTCCTTAATAGGAAGAAGCTTTCTACAAGTCCTATTTAAACCTCCATGACGACTACCTAGAGCAAAAAATAATAATAAATTAATTAGTTTGATAGAAATACAATCAAAAAGTTGAACATTAAGATCTCACTTGGGATAGTTCTCAACTTCTTCTCCATTTTCTTGGTCTATAATAACAAGATTCTCTTAGTGTATATCCACCATCCACCATACATACTAGCCATGAGAAGCCATCAGTAATCAAGTATTCAAAGATGAAGACATCAACATCACAAAGAAAGTTGGATCAACATAATCAAGAATTGGATGCTCACAAAAACTCAAAAGTGAAAGAAATTGATGATTTGTCAACCAAAATGCAAGCTCGTTCATTTTCAACCACCAAAACAAAAATAATTCTTGTAATTTTTGGGCCCACTACCAAGGATCTAGTATGAATCATGATTGGCCCCACTGACCACCACTAGCCTTGGCTTTGAGCCTTGTCCTCACTCATACATAGTCAGGATCAAGTTATTCACATGTCACCCATGCTAGTACTAATCTATGAGCACGCTTAACCGCAAAGTACCTATTGATGGTATACTAGAAAAAGATGTGCACCTCAATGTATGGGTAGTCTAGTCGTTCCATTATGATCATGTTACTTGAGTTCTAAAATCATGGTATTCTACAGTCTCCCCTTTTGGAATCTTGTTGACCTCACCAAGTCTCAACTATATGGCCTCATAATGTATTTTCCATTTTGGTGCACCACAAAAATGGTTTATGTACAACCGTCTCCCATTCAAAGTCATCACAATAAGGGAGGCTCTATCACGCCTTAGTAGACAGACCTTTCTAACATGCTTGGAATGCATGACTAAAGATTAACATCCCACATGCTCATGTGGACCCCATCTACTAGAGAGGAATTGTCTTTGATAAAATTTGTAAATGCTTGCATCCACTTCCCAAGGTTATACTAGAGTTTAAGGAACACAAATTGGCCTCACAGACCACCACAAACCTCAATTGTGCAATTTGTCTACACTCTAGCATAGCATGAGATTTGTTTCCTAATATGTCATCGATCCTTGTACTACTCAAAGTCCAAAAACCAAATCCATGAAGCACCTATTGATGGGATACCTGAAAAGGAGGTGTCGCTTGATTATATAGGTATTCCAACCATTCCTCCTAAGATCATTTTATCTAAGGGCCAAAATCATGGGATGTTGCAACCCCCCTCTTAGATTCTAGACGTCCTCACTAAGTCTCAATAGTGTTGTGTGATTATGTCTTTCTCAGTTTTGTGTAGAACTAGGATTACTCATATTCATGTAGCTCCCATTCATGACAACAACCTTAAGTGTATCTTCATATCACCTCAATGGGTATACCTTTCCAACATGTCTAGACTACACAACAAAGGATTGGATGCTACATACCCAAGTGGGCCCCATGAATATTCTATATATCAAATTTTATAAGTCTCTAAACATTTAATATAGAACTATTCTCTTTTCTAGATCAGTATCTATCTTTTTTACTTAGCCTACATGGATACCTCCTACTTTAGGTTCTGTGGTGGTGGAATGTTTGTCTAGTGCATAGGTCTCATTTTTAAATACTCAAGCCCACCACCCAAGTCTCTAGTAAAGTTAAACTAATGATGTTTATCCCCCAAAACACCACATGTCTAAACTATGATATTTTTCCTCACTCGCTCACATCCAAAAGTCAACTTCTTGATAGGTCATCCATCCTAGTATTACTCTGGGCTAAGCACATGTAATTATAGAGTACCCAATGATGGAATACATATAACAAAGGTTCTCTTTGGTAATATGGATAGTCCAAAAAATCCTTTTAAGATCATTTCATCAGAGGCCTCAATTCCTACGGTGTTATAATATCCTTCAATTACGCTCACATCCTAGTCAAGGCTTGACTGGCACATCCAAGTGTGGGCCTCAACTACTAGAGGGGATCTGGATCGATACCATTTGTAAATGTTAGGGATCACCACCCAAGCCTCTAATAGAAATTCATAAATGAAAAGTGGCTCCAAACAACACTGAAAGTCTTTCTTGTGTGCTTTTTCCTTACTCATGCACAATAGAGAATCAACTTTCCCATAGTTCACCCATCCTAGTTCTACACTGCGCACAACATGCTTAACTATAGAATACCTATTGATGGTAAAACTAAACAATTGGTGCACTTTGGTGATCGGGGTAGACTAATCATTCAATTTAAGATCATTTTATCAAAGGCATGGAATGCTACGATTTTACAAGACCAGGAATCAAAAAATTGAAAATCAACACAAATGATAGAAAACAACAAACGTGCAGCTAACAGATGGAAAATATATGTACTTGATGCAAATAGAAACTAGAACATTGTCATAGTTGCCCAAGAAAATGTTGCATTTGCCTCCCTAAAACCACCACAAAGTTGTATCCCACACCTTATATGATCTTAGCCAACAAATGCCTCATTCTATAGTGCTCCATAGTTGTAGAGAACCATGTTTGAGTGATGGTTCCTTATCTTGTTGTTGCCTCTATCAGCTTCTCCAGATCAAGCTCTCAATCACCAGCACCACTCAAAAATGTTGGGGGAGAATGGTGATGCCTAAGTATCCCCTCACTTTTCCTATAAAACAATAATTTTTATTGGAAAATTTACAAATAGGTTCCTATATTTTCAGTTGAATTTTCACAAAAACTAAAAATTCATTAAAAATAAAAAAAACAAATGCAAAAATGCAAACAATATTGGAAACATATGTACAAGTTTGAAGATCACAAATTTCCATATAGAAAAAAGCTCACTATTTAAAGGAAGCCAAAATCTTTGATTGCCCATTGAGCTTGATCATCTTTTTGATCCAAATCTGAACATGTGATCCACTCATCCCAATTTCAAATCCTTTAATCTCAACAAGGCTCTAATTTTCAATAATTCATGATTAAGTATAACCCTAAGTCACATGAATTGCAAATCCCTATCATAGGTTGGAATCATTTCCTCCTTTTGTATCCTAAATAATGGTCTTAAACTATATTAGTTTGGTCCCAGATGATAAACATAAATTTACCGTAGGGTCATGGGAAATGACCTCAAACTATTCCACATTTGACAAACCTTTTTGGGTCTTGAACCAAAACCTTCAACTAAATTTTTGTACTTCATGCACTACACATTCAAAAACCTACATAGGTAGGTACAATTAGTTGGGTACAAGATCAAAATCATAAACTATAACACTTCTCTACATAACCCACGTAGGAAATGTTTTTGCTTTAGCATTCCAATCCTTTTATTAATTAGACAATCCTTGCATTTTCATGCATAACATAGATGATATTCACATTACCTTTTTGCATCAACCCATATCCAGAATGGGCAAACCATTCTGAATCAAAAACATATATCATACATCACAATCATTTTGCATTTAAATCCAATCTTTTATAGGTAATGAATCTTTTCAACTAAAGCCCTATCTTCAATAGGAACATTTAGTTCATAATTTTCAATTTTGACCCCAGACTCCACTAAGAACTTCTAATTTTAGAAGATCCATCTAGTGTAGTGACTCTACACATTCATCATTTTTGGGTTTTGACTCTAGCCCTAATAGTGTCCATCTTCGATTTCTCATGATTGACCTAACTACTCAAACATCCTAATGATGGATTTTTAAGAGAGACAATCATCTTTCAAAATCAAGCACTTCAATTATCTACAATTATAGAATGATGATTACACATAACATACTTTGAAGAGTCCCATTTTTTGGCCCTTCTTGACTAGAAAATGGGGGTCAACCATGGATCAAGGATGTGGTTCTCACTCATATGTATAACTTTTCTTGATAGGGGAAATTAGTGAAACATCATTTTTGGTCATTCATTCAATGACCAAGATCTGATCTACTCCCTATATAATGATAAAATGCATCCACTTTAACCTATTTTACTCATATTTTCCCTATTTAATTCACTAATTTCACCCATATGCCATAGTTATGGGATCATTGGATTGAAAATCCTTTCTTTGGACTTAAGTGAAAATTTTCATTTAATTGAGATTTTTACAGGCCTTTTCACATATTGTATTCACTTTCACTACACATGGAAAATTCAATATCCTTTGATTTTACAATTCTCTTAATGCAACATACTTTGAAACATAGTGTTATTTTCCAAAACGGAAGACTTTTCCTCCAAGATTTATTTTTCAATTATTCCTTTTTTAAATCAATTTTATCATCATATAACTCAATCCTATGATACAAACTATTTTATAATTGAATCTCCAAAACCTTCAAGAATATCTAAAAACATGGATATGGAAATACTTTTTATGCCCAAGGATAGCTAGTAAAATCTACACTCCTCCAAGGTGCTACATTGCACAATCCAGTGTTCTACTAATGGTATGCCCTATAGAACGTATTATTTCATCTTGTTTGTTCAAAAACATCTCTCCAAAACCATGAACACTCGAACTATATTTCTTGACTTTATATATCCCCCATAAAGGTGAGCATTCATTGTCCCTTTTGACTCTCTTGAATCTAGAGAGAAACCTAACCTTCTCCTTTTTCTTATTCTTTTTCCCAGGTTACTAGGAGATCCTTTTTATAGAACAATAAATTCTACTACAATGAAAGGATATTGAGACCTTAAGGAGGCAACATGGCCTCTTGCTTTGAATTTCATATTTAACTTCCATAATTAATTGTCATCTGCAAGTGTTAGAAATCTTGGTTGTATCTACTTTCCAAATTTTATTTTTGCCTTGAACTTCCCATCCATCTAGAATAGCTCTAACTAATTACCTAAACTTCTTAACTTCACCTTCAACAAAATTATGTAATATCATCTATTGAACTAGATATTTTCTATCATAATTAGGTTTATCTTCATTTATAATTGCACTTCTTGATTAAAGTTCATGCAAAATCTAATTGTTCTGAATATTTTTTTGACCATTAGTTGTTCTCAACATATTTGTCTTTCTTTACTCAAATAAAAATATATCTTGATCATGATTAATTCCCCTCTATTGACCTGATCTAATTCCCACCTTTCATCCCAGTTGCTCAAGATGGATATCATAATTTGATTAAGAAGAGTCATTATGTATAATAATAGGAAAGTCAAGGTCATCTTTGTTCCCCAATGATTCATAAATGTAAACCAAATTTATTTTCTTCCTTGTTTTTCTTTCTTTATACAAATACATGCTTTCAATTATTATGAGCTTAAGAATAGGAATCGAAATACTACTTTTCTGGACAATGAGGGGGTGCCTAGTATGTTCCATGATATAGTATGGTTGTGAATCTTGTTGTTTGGCCCCATTTTCTATGCTTTATCAAACATCGAGTGGAGTCACTTTTTAGGTTTTTTTATTACTCTAATTGAAATTCATGTCCATCATTTTTTATGTTTTCCTCTAAAACAAAGTAGCAACTCCAAATCCTTGTCATTTTTCATGATTGTGTTCTTCTTTTACATGTGATCATCAAGATTAGCTCTTTGGAATGTTTTACTTTACGGGTAAATCAATAGCATAATCCCAATTTCATATTATAGAACATCCATAAACCGTAATTCTAATAGATTTATAGGGGGATGAATAAAGCTGTTTGATTATTTAAAGATAATTGAAACAATTGAGTGTAGTGATTTGATCCTATATCAAGCGTTAGAATATGATATCCACTTTAGATGAATGTGGCTATGTGTGGTGTATAGGAGATTGTAGCTATAGGAAAACTCTAGAGCACAAAGAAGAAGACAACAAGTGAATCTTAACTTGGTTGCTCTCAATAGTGAATGCTCAAGTGTAGCTTGGGTGCTTTAGGTGTCCAAAGACCTCTTCTATTTATAGGAATGGTTTTCAAGTACTTAGGGACGTTCTAGGGAGTCTCTAGAGTTTTGTTAGTGTTTAACTAGCTGTTAAGTGTACATTAGTTGGCTAGTAATTGCTAATTTGTTCGTGCTTGAAAAGAACAATCTAGAACACTGCTTAGTCGATAAGTTTGTTCAAGGAACTGTGTCTTGATCAAGAATTTCTTCGTTTGAGCCAGGGTTTAAGGTAAAAGTGTTGCAACATCTATTTCCAACTCCCAACTCCCAACCAATCAGTCTAACGGTCACAAGCATTAGATTGAAGCTTACTTGGTTGAGATTATTTTCGACCGAAGATTATTTTAGAGCACAATTGTGTAAGTTGTTGAACAATGCTCTCAATTTTGACTGAGGTGGTTCTCTGTCAACAAAAACTTCGACCGAGTGTGTCTTAGTTGACAAGTTTATTTGACTGAGGGTGTCCCTGTTTCAAACTTTTGAATCACCTACTAAGTGTGTGTTTTGATGAGTGATAGTGACTCTAACTTTGGGGGGTAACCTATATAAGGATTATAAGTGGGTAGGGAAGATCTAACACTTGATTTACATGATGTCTAAGTACTTGTACATTATATTTGTGTACAAGTGTTTACATTTGAGTACAATCATGAACATTTATACAATCAAGCACATTTGATCTTCAATTTGCATTGATCTTCATCTTTCCACTTAGTAGGATTTCATTATTCCTTTGAACCCTGAAATTCTCAAATAACATGTTAGATCCTCATCATCAAAACAAAGGGTATATTAATGTCCAATTCATTCAACAATATCCCCCTTTTTGAAAATGGGAAACATTTTTGAGATATAATCAAAATAAAATTTAAATGAGATGAGTTTCATACCTGAGATTTACCTGAGATGAGAGTATTATTTTGTTTTCATAAAGTGTATGCTAATTATTCCTAAAGAGATATGGAACATATTATCCATCTCTTAAGGAATGTAGCATCAATTAATGTTAATCAAAGAGAAAATGAAACTCATTTATTTTGTTTTATATTATTTCTCCCCCTTTTTCATTTAAAAAGACAGCCATATAATCATTTTACTCCTCCTGAATGGGATACTCCCCCTCAATATGATACACAATTTTTAAAACAAAGTGATAGAAAATGTCCAATGAAAGCCACAATATAGATTTTTATTAACACGATCAAGTGAACACAAACAAGCTCAATTTCATTGATAACAACATAAGATAACAATATAAGCTTCACTAGAAATGATTACATAAGTTGTACTACTACATTGGACATCATCTCTTGAAAGACTTCAGGATTACATCAACCTCAAGATCTTTCCCAAGAAATGGAGCATCATCATAGTACTTGACAAGTGTTTTCCAATAAAGTGCACCTGTCTTAGTAAGAGCATATGCCTCCAGAAATGTAGTTGTCCTATCAAATATGAAGTTGGTAGATATGTCCTAGAGTTGCATGGGTGAGTATTACATATGGAATAGATCATGTGAAGGTGGTTGTGGGACTTGGGTGTATTTTATTTAAGGGTTAAAAGGATAGAGACTCCCAGGATAGAGTGTATATGGATATGAGTCAGGAACATTGGGAGAAAAATCTTGATTGAGGTAGGTCATGGCAAGATGATTGTAATATAGTTATCTCCCAAGACAATAGGTAGCCCCTTTAAGATAACACACATCATTTGCTAGATTTTATATGGAGTAGCTAGGAGGAGTAGGAGGTGGATGATTTGCTTCGGTGGATGTATCTCCTTCGGTCCTAGCTCTATTGTGTCCAAATTCAAGTCCGATTTTATCTATAGTGATTTTGGTGAGTTTTTGAGGATGACTATCACACTTGTAGTTTACATCCTCTAGGTTTTTGTCAAGGCAAAATTGGATAATTTGGCACAAAAAATTAGCATAGGTAGGATTTCTAGAGAAGTCAAACATATTGGATTGGATAATTCAGATGAAGCTGACAGGAATGCTTTCTCGGATAGCATAAATTAAACACATCCTAAATTGTGGGATTTTAGTTTTGTTTTCTCTAGGGTTGATTTTATGAGAGATAATAAGGTTTACTACCCTATCTTTGGGGGTTAGAGATGTAGCATAGTAACTTCCCCTATTTTCATGACATGAAGTATTAGGAAGGAAAATGGCCCTTTTGATGTCTCCTAGGCTAATGGTATTTTCATTAGTGGAGAATTTGGATATAGGGTTTCCAGTGGTTAGGTCTACAAAATCTTCATATTCCTCCTCATCTATATCTAGCATTTTAAGGATGTATTTAAAAAAAAATGGAATCCTAACCCATCAACCATGGAAGTGAAAGAGAAAGGATTATTGGAGTCCCTAGTAAGATTAGCATAGAACATATTAATGGCTTGGGTGGACTAGAAATGAAAGGATGGTTCAAGAAACTTTGTCAAATTTTGCACCATGAAGAGTGCAAGGAGATCAAGAAGCATGAGGAAGTCATTGGTGTCCATCGATCATCGAAGATGAGGGGTCTTTGAGGTGAGCTTGAGGTAGCATTCTCCAGCAATAAAGTCATTGAATGGAATGTCATTGATGATGCTCAAGGCTGGAGTGACCATTCTTCCCTTCCGCGCAACTACTTTCTTCTTCCCACCGTGAGATGAAGATGAGGCCATCTTGAACAAATGGAGGTGGAAGAAGAGATACAGATGGTACTGGAAGAGTGTATTTGAAAAATAACTCTAAATATCACTAGAGAAGAGGTGGAGAAGAATGCAATTGAAGTGTGAGTAGAATGGATGGATTGGAGTCCCTATTATAGCAAATCAGGGACCTGCTCGATCGATCATTTTGTTGACCAAGGGCCCAACGACTCTCTTCTGATGTTCCCCATAACGGCTAGTTCAGTCAACCATTGGATTTTACAAAAATGAACGTTGCGATGAGGATTCGGTCGAAAATATTTTTGATCAAGGGGCCTTTTTGCAAAAAAATTCAGTTTGCAAAGTTTCTAGAGGGTACTCGATTCAAAATTGCCTTGTCAACTGACATTCCACCGAGTGGAACTTGAACGATATTTTTGTCGATTCTCAGTCCAAAATATTTTTGATCAAACAAGAGTTTGTGAGTAGTTTTGTTGAATCTATTTGAGCTAGTTTATGTGCTTGTTCATGGTAATAAATTATTATGACTAAACAAAGAAATAGTATGAGAATTTTGTGCAATAAAAATAACATGAAATACAAGTAACATAATTAAGAATTTTGAGCACATATATCAAAGAATATGTTTGTAATAAGTAACCTCTTTCTAATATATTTAAATTGATAAAGAGGAAGAGGTTTGGTAAAGATATCTGCTAATTGCTCTTCAGTATCAACATGATGGAGAGATATATTATTTTTAGAAATATGATCTCTTAAGAAATGTTGTCTATTTCAATATACTTGGCATGACTATGTAAAATAAGATTATGGGCCAAGTTTGTAGCACTAGTAATTTCACAAAAAATTGGTGTAGCAGAAAATGCAAAGCCATAGTAATTCAAAACTTGTTGCATATAGAGCACTTGAGCACCACATGAACCACTAGCCACATATTCATCTTCAATGGTGGATATTGAAATTGTATTTTGTTTCTTACTAAACCAAGATACTAAGGCTCTTCCTAGTAAGAAACAACTACCGCTTTTTCTCTTGCGATCAAGTTGGAAACCAACATAATCAACATCGGTGTAAGCATTTAAATCTAGTGATTGTCCTTTAGGATACCACAAACTGTAGTCGATAGTACCAGCGAGATATCTTAAGACCCTTTTGATAGCTTTAAACTGAGAGTGTGTTGGTTTTAACTGAAATCTAGCATAAAGCCCAACGAAAAACATGATATCCAGTGTGGAAGCAGTCAAATATAGCAAACTACCAATCATGGCCCTATATAAGGAATCATCAATGGGTTCACCATCTTCATTCCTGTCAATGTTGGCAGACGTAGCCATGGGAGTGGTAGCATGTCTGCAATTTTCCATTCCAAATCATTATAAGAGTTCCTTGGTGTATTTCTCTTGTCTTAGAAAAATTCCAGTAGGCATTTGTTTTATTTGAATACCAAAGAAAAATGTTAATTCTCCCATGAGACTCATTTCAAACTCTTTTTACATAATATCACTGAATTTATTACATTAAAAAAGTTTGAAGCACCAAAGATGATGTCATCAACATATATTTGAACAACAAGAAAATCTGATTTGTATGTTTTGAAAAATAGTGTAGAATCTGATTTTCCAATTGAGAAGACATTATCAAATAGATAGTTTTTAAGTCTTTCATACCAATTTCGTGGCGCTTGTTTCAGACCATAAATTGCTTTATTAAATTTATATACATGGTCAATTTTGTCAGGAATCTCAAAGTTAGGTGGTTGAGCAACATATACTTCCTCTTCTATAATTCCATTTAGGAAGGCACTTTTTACATCCATTTGGAATAGTTTGATGTCTTTGTAGGCAACTAGAGCTAATAACATACTAATAGCTTCAGGTCTAGCCACGAAAGCATAGGTTTCATCCAAATCTATCTCTTCTTGTTGATTATATCCTTGAGCTACCAACCTAGCTTTGTTTCTAACTACTTCCCCAACTTCATTAAGTTTGTTACCAAAAACCCACTTAGTTCCAATAAAGGTTTGATCTTGTGGTTTAGGAACTAAGTCCCATACGTTAGTTTTTGTAAATTGATTTAGTTTTTCTTGCATAGCCATTATACAACATTCATCCTTTAAGGCTTCATTTACCTTTTTAAGTTCAACGATTGATACAAATGCCATGTTTGCAACATCTCTAAATGATGATCGGGTTTTTATTTTATCAAAAGGATTTCCTATGATTAAGTCTTGAGGATGGTCCTTGATTAATTTAGGAATAGATTTTTGTGTCTCATTTTAGTTGTTTAATTTTGTTATTTTTATCATCTTTTGTAGATATGGTGAGGTCTTCAATTTGATGAGTAATGTCATTTCAATTTTCATTGTAAATTTCATTTTCAACACTTTGTGTTGTCATTTCATGAAATTTGATTCTTCAAATTTTCTACAGATGGTATTAAAGATTCTAAATGCCTTACTAGAAGTTGAATATCCCAAGAAGAATCCTTTATGTGATTTACAGTCAAATTTATCTTTATCATCCTTTGTATCTAAGATATAACAGGGTGTACCAAAGGTATGAAAATAGTCAACTCTTGGTTTATATTGTTGAAGTTAAGTTCATAAGGAGTCATCTTAAGATGGGAGTGAATTGTTACATGATTTAATACATAACATGTCATATTGACTGCTTCAGCCCAAAAAGTTTTAGGTGTATTGCGTTCAAGTAACATTGTTCTAGCCAATTCTTGTAAAGACCAAATTTTCCTTTCTACTATTCCATTTTGTTTTGGGGTGCTTGGAGATGAGAAGTTATGAGTGTACCCTTGGGATGTACAATACTCTTCAAAGATGTGATTTTCATATTATCCACCTTGATCACTCCTAATGGTACATATTTTATTTTGTAGTTGATTTTCAATTTTAGAACAAAATTGAATGAATATTCTAATTGTATCATCTTTAGTTAAAAGAAAATGAAGCCAAGTGTATCTACTCTAATCATCAATAATAACAAAGAAATAACATTTTCCACCAATATATTGAGTCCCCATAGGTCCAAATAAATCCATATGAATGAGTTCTAATGATCTAGTAGTGCTAAGCAAAGTTTTAGATTTGAAAGAAGTTTTACTTTGCTTTCTAAAAGTACATGTTTCACAATTTTCAGGTTTATCAAGAGAACGTTTAGGTAAGCCTTGAATAAGATCATATTTAATCAACTTTTTGATAACATGTGAACTTGCATGACCTAATTTTATATGCCATATTTGTAAAGATTCATCATTTACAATAAGACATTTTACAAAAATAGCTTGCATGTATCAATTTCAAGCAAACTCATTTTGTTGTAAAATGTTTTATTGCTCAAGAAGGGTCATGTGTGTTCTCACTAAATTTATCAAATTCAAGAAAACTCATTTTGTTATTTCCAATCAAATCATACATGAATATGAAAGTTAAAGCTTAGTTTAGTTGATATAAAACAATCAAATTTTCAAATAAAGTTTTATGTCAAATTTCAACAAAATATTCCATGTTTCTAACTTTGTGGTTTTGAAACCCAAAATAGATCCTTATCCTTATTTTTCTTGTAAGTGTATGAAAATGAATAACTTCCAAGATGTAAACAATAATGACAACATATGAAATCAATTTCATTTCTCCTTTTAACATTGTGGTCATGAGCTGGAGTGTTTTTAGGTACATACATGACTTTGGTCTTAGATACTTGTGTCTTTCTAGCTCTAGTTTTTAATAGGATTTGTCTTTGGGTACATAACCTAGGCCTCTCCTCCCAATTTGACCAGATGAGTCCTTTCGGATTTTATCAAGAATGTCTTTGTTTTCAAGCTACTAATATCCTTTTGCAGCTTAGCAATTTCATACATTTTCTTTTTAAGGTCCAACTTTGTTTGGTCTAGATTTAATAACAAAATATCTCTTTCCTTGACAATAGCATCATAATCCAAACGAGTACATAAAACAGGTTGAGTTTGAAGATCATTCATTTCAGCAAGAAATGCAACTTTTTCTTGAAAAAGAAAATTATAGTATGTTTCTACAGTAAGAAACTTGATATTATGCTCATTAGTGGAAGATTTTAAAGCATCTCTTTCAGATATGAGACTTTTATTTTCAGAAGAAAGGATATATAGCTTAGCATGCAAATCATCATTTATTTGTTTAAGCTTCTTTAATTTCTTTTTACAATCAACATATTTGTCATGTATTTCTTGAAGATTGTGACTAAATCTTCTTTATATAATTCAAGGAGACTTACATCACTTGAGTCCTCATTTTCATCTTCTTTGTCCATAAGGCATTCCACTTCTTCCTCTCCGCGTTCACTTTCATCACTTGATTCGTCCCAAGTAGCTTTATAAGCTTTATCTCCTTTGTCCTTCTTTTTGAAGGAAGATTTTTTCCCTTTCTTGATTTTAGAACATTCATTCTTCACATGTCCTTTCTTGCCGCATTCAAAACACCTAAGGGAAGAAGCACTACATTTTTGTTAGATTTATACGTTCTATATTTCTTACCATTTACAATGAGTGCATCTTCTTCATCATCTCCTTCACTTGTTTCATCACTTTCTTGAGTGATGACCTTTGATTGAACCTTTGAAGTAACTCAACCCTCCTTGAAGTATCCTTCTTTGACATAACTCCAAACCCTTAGAGAAGCCTTCTCCTCCTAAAATTAGCTCCATCACCTTGAGATAACCTTCCAGTGGAAGTAGCTCCAACCTCCTTTGAAGCAGCCTTCCTTGAAATAATCTTAAGCTCCTCTTGAAGCAGCCTTCACCACCAAGAAGTAGCTTCAACTGAGCTCCCCCAAACAACATCCACAATATTGTAGTTGCCAAGGAGCAAAAGTAACTTGTACCTATGAAGGGGGATTGGAAGAAGGAAATAAAACAATTGAGTGTAGCACTTTGATCCTATATCAAGCGTTAGAATCTCCTATCCACTTTAGATGAACATGGCTATGTGTGGTGGCTAGGAGATTGCATCTATATGATAACACTAGAGCACAAAGAAGAAGACAACAAGTGAATCTTAACTTGGTTGCTCTCAATAGTGAATGCTCAAGTGTAGCTTGGGTGCTTTAGGTGTCCTAAGACCTCTCCTATTTATCAGAATGATTTGTGAGTACTTAGGGACGTTCTAGGGAGTCTAGAGTGTTCTTAGTGCTTAACTAGTTCAGGTGTACATTAGTTGGCTGGCAATTGCTAATTTGTTCATGCTTTAAAAGAACAATCCAAAATCATGTTCTGTCGACAAGTTTGTTGATCGAACTGTGTCTCAATTGAGAATTTCTTCGACCGACGCTAGGTCTAAACCAAAAGTGTTGCAACATCTATTTCCAACTCCAAACTACCAACCACTTAGTCTAACGATCGTAAGCTTTAGACCAAAGCTTACTCGGTCGAGATTATTTTTAACCGAAGACTATTTTAGAGAAAAATTGTGTAAGTTGTTGAACAATGCACACAATTTGACTGAGGTTGTTCTCGGCCGACATAAACTTTGACTGAGTGTGTCTCGATCGACAAGTTTTTTGATTGAGGGTGTCCCTGTTTCAGACTTTTGAATTGCCTACTAAGTGTGTTTTTCAATGAGTGATGGTGATTCTATCTTTGGGGGGAAGCCTATTTAAGGATTATAAGTGGGTAGAGAAGATCTAACACTTGATTTACATGATGTCTAAGTACTTTCACATTATATTTTTGTACAAGTGTATATATTTAAGTACAATCATGAACATTTATACAATTAAGCGCATTTGATCTTCAATTTTCATTGATCTTCATCTTCCCACTTAGTAGGATTTCCTTATTCCTTTGAACCCTAAAATACCCAAATAACATGTTAGATCCAGTGAAATGTTTTTCATCATCAAAATAAAGGGTATATTAATGTCCAATTTAGCCAATAAATTCACCACAACAGGGTGTGGATCTTAACACCTTCAAAGTTTTAACAATAATTAATCAAATTCATTTTGTTAGCATGTGTAAACTCTAATTATGAGTAAAATATTGGTTATATGCCATGAGACGCTATCCCAGGATGGTTGTAAAAGGGGTTATTTTCTATTTGGTTTGATTATTAATAATAGACAATTAAACTTATCCCATATGTTTTTGTATTGAGAGAATTAGTACACTTGTTAATGTTCAAGAATTTTTCATCTCAATGACAAATGGTTTGGGTTCAATTCCCAAATATGATACCATATTTAAGAGCATAAATTCTTGTCAAGTTTCTAGTTAGTTATTATTGTAATATTGTGGGACAAAACACTACATAAGAGTAGTATATATATTGAGTCATGATTGTGATATGAACTCAGATACATAGGTACTTTTTAGAGGACAAGCGTACTGGATAGACCCACCTTCAGGAAGACACATGGAAGTCATATAATGACATGTCATAGTAATATCTCAAAGTGACTACTGACTTTGATCTTTAGACCCGATCTTATTACAGTGGTCAATTGATGTACTTTGATACTTGCCCAATATGACTCTAAAATAAGGGTTTCCTTTAGAGGTAGAGATTGGTTACACTATAACACTCTGAGTTTATAGTGAGAGATGTAGATAGAATTTCCCCTTCTGTTGGATGGATATCCTAACCACTCGATAAGTGAAACCATGGAAATGCATGGTCATGCTCATGTGAGTCAATATATGATATTGAGCTCCCAATATCTTGAATAGTCTGCTTTTGTTCAATGAACATAGATTCAATGATAATAGGATGATGATTCCCTAGTTTTAATCTAGGTATGTGTCACAAAGAGATTATATGGTCACTGCAACATTGATCACAATACTAGCTTGAAGCTGTTCTTTAACTTCTCCAATTCCTTAGGTGACAATGAAGTCTTCTTGTTAGATACCAGTCATTGTCAGTGAAATAGTAATATGACAATTGATATCACTAGTAATGTAATTTTGAGAGTGAAGGGTTACATGAATAGGGTGCATAGAGAAGAGGATTAGAATCATGGAAATATGATTAATTGATTGTTAAAAGGTTTAAGCAAATAATTGAGTAATTGATGATTCAACTGAACCTAGACGGTTGGCTGACCAGACATTCTGGTTGATTAACTGACTTTGTCCAACATCCCATCTAAACTAGGCCAATCTAATGACTCGAATGTGTCTTGTAGCCTGACTGGACCATCCCAATTGGTTGATCAGAATGAGTCTGATCGACTGGCCAGACTGTGTCTAGAGGCTCGATTGGATAGCCTAGCTGACCACCCATACTAAGTCTAGTCATCTAACCAGATATAATGGCTAGTGATTATACATATATTCATGTGACACCTTTTGACAACCCTCAAGAGGCAACTCTTGTGAAAAAAGGATGCACATGCCTTTGACCAGTCATCATTACCATGAAGTAAATAAAGGGATAAGAGAGATTCTACAATACTATCATGTTTCTAGTGTAAGGAAAATCCTTTCACAATGGCTCTTGGAGCACAATGTGAAGTTCACCATCATTTGCATGGATTGTATAGACATGTGGACATGTTGGTAGTCATGTTGGGTGATCTTCTTTGACATAATTTTCTTTCTCTATTCTTGTGAGCTCCATCACCATATCTACTATATAGAAAGGGTATAAAGTCATAAACTTTTGTTCCCATTATATTATTATTGATAAGATCCATGTGTTTTGGGGTTGGTTGAATTCCTCCCCAAACACATAATGTTAGGATGGGGCTTACACCATCCCTCCAAAGCTAGGCAAGAGGTTCACTAGAGAAATATAATGCCAAGTAGATTCGGTCTATGGATTGGTGGAGAGATAAGAAACATAGTTATTTCTTCCATTGTGCATGTCACTCTCTCTCTCTCTCTCTCTCGATGTATTCCAACAATGGTATTAGAGTCAACATCCACTTATAATATATATCAGGATTCAAAATCGATTTGACCAAATTTCCTTTTATGTCACTTGTGTTGCTACATCTGATGTGAACCATTAATTATCAAAACAAATATCCTTATAACTTCACATATTTTCTTTGGAACTATCCAAATGAAAAAGATTTAAACTTTATATAAATAAATATATATATGTATATTTATATATTTAGTCAAGCTAGAATACACTCGTGTACAAACTGCACTGTACACTCAAGTGGTGTTTGCATATTTAGACCATTTATTGACAAATACAACTTCTAGATATTCATTCCTATGACAAATATAATCTACATGAAAATTTTGAGCTCATTTGGATTCTTCAAGGTCACTCTTTCATAGCCAACAAAATCAATGCATCAAACTAATTTTGAATTGTATCATTTTTGTCACCTATAGATGCATAACCTATAAGTGTCCAAATGATCTCAAAATTTATACATACTATGTTGAAAAGATATATAAGAAGATCAATAGTTTATATTTATAAAACAAATGTTGCATGATGGAAAATGAGTTGAGTGAATTCGGTCTCCAATACACTCAGGTGTATTCCCACTTCACTATCTCTCTCTCTCTCTATATATATATATATATATATATATATATATATATATATATATATATATAATATGATATGATATACCAGTGAACCATATACATCTTTGTCGAAAGTGTTTTGTGGATGTGTGCATTGTTATGGAAAAATACCCTTTGTGTGCATGATATGGATGGACGCTCTTCTAGTTGGTAAGTATTCATCTTTCATGTTGAGCCTCTTTCTCTTATCTCTGACTGTAATGGTTACCACTTTTTCTTACTCCATCCAATGTAATTTGAAATTTCTACATAATATGTAATAGACATAGGAATAGAATAGGCTTTGGAGGACTTAGCATAACAAGGATACCATGAAGAATAGAGAGCATCCATATATATGGTTATGCTATACAAATGTAGGTTCAATATGCATGTGATGCAATAGACCTTGTGGATAGTAATCCTTTATATATCTAAAGTATGACTTTATTATGGCTATAATCAACACTATCCTATTATGATTGTGGATTGTTAACATAATGTGTATATGATACATATTATAAATATTTGGTATGTGGATATGTATATTCAAATATTTAAAAACCATCAAATATATATTAGATCAAAGATTCTTTCTAATAAAAATACACATGAAAAGCTTCATTGAGAAAGTGGGCATGTCAGTGCAATGTCTATCTCATGGAAGTGTGAGAATAAATAAGTGGGTTTACCAAAATGCAATGCGTATTCTATTGTATTTGCTTTTGGGTTTGACCTAACTCGGTGACCTCAATATGATTAACCACCTACAAGTATAAAGATGGTAATGAAAATCAGTTTTGCACCCAGTTATAATATTTGCATTAGATGCAACTAGAAAACATTGCCTACCTAAGTAGTCAAAATGTGGGTAATCATTCGAATTGACTAATGATTTGATGAAAAAGGTATCTTGTCTCACTAGAACATAGTAAAATTCAAATCTTATTGATTTTAATAGTGTGGGATATTATTTGGAATAAAATTGTGAGAGCACAATTAGTTGAAATAGAATTAATTCTTTCAAATTAGATTATTGAAATCAAAATTAAATTTTAAATCAATTTATGGAATCATTCAAATTATTTATGTGTAGATCAATGGCAATGATGAATGCATATTCATCATGTTTCCATTCGCCATCTTTGGCCCATTTTTTCTTAAGTACATTCACTTTCATCTCCTAAATCTTGCAATATGCAATTTTTCTTAATTTATAGGATTATCAAGCTTATTAACTAGTTCTATATGAATTTCATGCAGATCATGGAGGCCACAATGAGGTTGAATCTTCAGCTGTGGGCCCACCTTTATCAGACCTTACATCCATCTTCACCTTCAACCTCCATCAACAATCTTCTTTACAGCATAACAAGAATCGCGGTCTGCATTCTTACACCTCAACCACCATCATCACCACCGCCGGTTGTCCTTGTCGTTTGCCCTAGCAATCTTGACCCCTCGGTCTTGCCCTAGCGGTTTGTTCCTCCATTCGTTCTTCCTCTCATGACCTTGATCCTCTACGATTTGCCCTCTCGATTTGCTCTCTCGGTTTTTCCCTAGCGGTCTTGCCCTAGCGGTTTCATCCAAACGGTCTTCGGGACCACATAGAGTTACACCTACAAGACCGCGAGGTATCCTCCTTCATTCCCTCTTCACCTGCGATCACCTTCTCCTCCACACATTCTCCAGACCGAGAAAAGACTCCACCCTAGCGGTCCTCAAACCGCGAGGAGTGCCATCACGGTCCCGAGACCGTGAAGACCACCACCTGCCGCTCTACTGACATCATGAGCCACTGCCACCTCTGCCGCCTATGTCCACAGTGCCCTCGACCTTCCCCATCTCCATCACATCTCCACCATTGCCCCGATCAATAGCAGACACCCTCACTCCTATTGCAACTGACCATCCACAACAGCAACCAGTCACGTCTGTGGCTTTATAACCATCATCACGTCCTTCACCTCCTGTGCAACCCACCGCAACCCCATCACCCCGCCTGCTTAAGACCGTATGGCCACTGATCGGTCTTGAGACCGTGAGGCCGACATTCAGTTAGGAAGACCGTGAGGGAAGCAGTGGTCTCCAAGATTGATTGTCATAAGACCGAAAGGAAAGGAACCAGTCTTCAAGACTGCAAGGAAGGGACCACGATCTTCTAAACTGTGAGAAGACCTAGCGGTGGCTGAACGGTCTTGAGATCGTGTGGGTACAGTAATCTATCTTGAGATCTTATGAGGGAGCATTTGTTTTCTAAAACTGTGAAGAGTCTTGCCAATTTCAGGACCATGAAGGATAGCTAAACGGTTTCCAAACCATGTAAAACTAACCCATCCCAAAAACGTGAAGACCAGAGTCCAAACCACTCAAGACTCTACCAGATACTATAAATAGTACCTAAAGGGTCCTCATTCAGGGGAGGGGGATCTTGGATGTCGTCGGGCTTCCTAAACACAGGCTCGATCACAATCCATCACTCCTCTTCACCATCCAGGCTATGTGCATCCACGTTCTACACCTGGTGGAGTACGAGCTCCACAGCCAAGTCTTGCGTCAGGCTTGCACTTTCATCCATCATCCATGCCACATACACATCCAAAGACTGCTCCTGCTACTACAAGCAAGAATGACGAGAAGAGAAGGAAGGTGGAGAGAGAAGGCCTACCCCGTCTGTCGCAGTTTCCCTCGCTCCTCATCTAGATCTTCTCTGACGTGGCATAGAAGACTGTATATTCATCGAGTTATGACCGTCTTTTGCACCATTCTAATGGCAAAATCTTCCCTCCCTCTTGTTCTTTTTGTTCCTTGCATCATGAGCGGGTAGTTTCCTTTCACTGGGGTGCGGGGACTAGCCCCGCTACCCATGCTTATATGTCCTTTTATTAAACATTCCCTGGCTTGTATGTAACTTTTCATTTTGATGTTAATCGTCGATGTGTGCTTGTAGATTGATCACCTGCTTGCATTTATCTTGTTCGTTCCTATGTTGTGAGAACTGCAATATGTAGGATTTGACTTTCGATTAACACAATTGACTCCCTGATGAGAAATCGAATGGTGAGGTCGTAAGTGTATGATCCGTGAGGGGACGATCCATCTAGCCCATGGTGATGCTTCTATGTGCCTAACACCTTTATATGGGGCCCACAGCTTCAGTTGGATATTTGTATCTTCAGAGCCGTATGTGCATGATCTGGATGGAGATGAGAAATCTGATACCTAAGGTGATGCTTATGCAAACCTAAACATCCTTATGTAGGGTTTGAAACAACTCTATTTTAATAGTTATAGCTAGCCTGGATGTTTATGATTGGATATGTTTGCATGTGTAGCGGTGGTGAAACTCGGGACCACCGTAGTGATCCACATCATTAATCTAGACCCAAATTTAATTCTGCTCTTTACTTTCTTGCTATTAGTCTAATTAACCTCAAACCAATCTTTGTTCTAAATATTAGTCTTAATTCAGCTATATTCGACTAGTATAAGATTCTTAAAAACATTGTCCTTTGGGATTTGATCCTTAACTATACTGCGATAAGACCTGTCCACTTGCGGGTGGTATTATTGTACAAGGTTTTGGTTAAAAACTCTGGGATTTCAACCCCGAGTGAATTTGTTAGTGTGATGATAGACCACATCAAATTCTGGCACCATTGCCGAGGATAACGGTATCAGCTAGTCAAATGTAGTTCTTTTAAGACTAATCTAGGTTTTCACTTTTTCTTTTGATACTATCGCTCATTCTCTTGAATTCGGTTCTACTTTGTCAATCTTACTTCCGAAAGAACTTTCCATCCCAGGCACCCCCAAAGTCTAGTGTATGCGCCGTTTGAACCATCCCGAACTCTCTGCTAGCTTTGACCCTGAGATAGACATAACTTTTTTTCGTCAAAATAGAGACAACTAAGCAAGGATGGCTCAAGAGGAGGAAATATCCTGAAGGGTCGCTCAAGCCCTTAATGCACAAAGAGAAAGGCTCGTGCAAGAAGCCCAAGTTGCAGTTCAAGAAGAAATTCAAGCAGCTCAAGCGGCAGCTCAACAAGCTGAGTAACAAAAAGACCTTAGGGAATTCTCAATCCCTAAAGTTGCTGACGTTCATCACTCAATGCAACCTCCTCCCATCAATGCTCGCAACTTCGAGATCCGGGCACATTGGATTACCTTGATTCAAAATAACCCATTTTATGGTAAGCAAGGAGAATATAGTTAGGAACATCTTCTGAGGTTTATAGATCTATGTGCTATGACAAAGCAAAATGGAGTCTCAGACGATGCCATCAAACTCTGTCTCTTCAAATATTCTCTTACCGATAGAGCCATGAGTTGGTACAACCCCTTGCAATGCGAACCCATCACCACTTGGGAACAACTTCAAAACATTTTTTTGGAAAAGTTCTATCCTCCTCTCACCTATGAAATCAGGGGACGTATAACACAGTTCACTCAGGTCCCTGGAGAATCCCTTGCTAAAGCATGGGAAAGATACAAAGAGCTTCTACGCAAGTGTCCACACAATGGCATTCCTATGAATCAGCTCATCGAAATCTTTTATAGAGGTGTGGATGATGATATCAAGAAGTTTTTAGACTCCTCTTCCGGAGGAAACTTCATGCGTCAGAGTTATGACAACGCATGGAAGGTTGTCACCCTTGGAGCTGAAAATCAAGCTAATTGGGGTAGATCTATAGGCAAAGGAATGCTAAAGGTAGCTATGGTTGTAGCTATTCCTGAGTACAAGTCTATTGTTGAATCCCTCAAGCTCCTTGTTGCCAAGCAAGACCACCTTGAATCGTCTCTTGCTACCTATGGAAGATGGTGTTCACCCCCTCGACAACAAGAATAGATTACATCAGCTTCACTATTCTCTGAAGCATGCAAAGGCACTGATCATTCTACGTTATCCTACAATGTTCTCTATGATGTTGTTCTAAGCAATGTTTATGGCCACGGAGGTAATGGGAAAATAGAAAATCTTAATGTTGTCAACACCATCCCTAGTCAAGGATATTACAATCCGAATCAGAATAGGAACCATCTTGGTTTTCAATATGGAAATCCTTCAAGAGCAAAAAACTCCCAACAACTTGGTTCAAACAACCAACAACGAGTTTGGTCGGGATTCTAGTACAACCAACAATAAAATTTCAAAAATCAAGGAAACCTTAGAGGTAACTTTCGGAACTGAAATTACAACAATTATCAGAACAATCCTCAGTTCCAAAATCCCAACCAAGTCCCCTATCAACAACAACAGGGGCAACAAGCCAGCCCCATGTCTCCTGATGACAAGTTGACAACCATTGAGAAGATGTTGCAGTCACAACAGACTATGATAGCTAACCAGCAAGCCCATCAGAAGGCCATTGCATCTCAACTAGCTCAACTTGCAGCTAGCATGAAGCCACATGTTGGAGCCTTTGCTGGCCAACCAGAGAACAATCCTAAGAACCCTGAGCAACTGAAGGTTGTCACCACCAGGTCCAGAAAAGATTATTTTGCTCCTCCTATCAAGACACATGTGGTTATTACAAACGAGGATGACTTTGTGATTGTCCAAGACTCTACAACACCTGAGTCTCAACCAAAAGGGGCAGTAACTGCTGATAAGATAGACAAGACAAGTTTTGAAGAACCTACCATTGCAAAAATAGAAACACCAGATCTAGAGCATACAAGCCTCGTCCCCCTTTCCCTACTCATTTAAAGCAAACCTACCTTGACACTCATTTCAATAAGTTCAAGGAAGCTATGAAAAATCTTCATGTTGATATACCCTTTCTAGATGCACTGGCTAAGATACCAACCTGGACAAAATATTTGAAGTCACTCCTGAAAGGAAATATACAATTGAAGAATATGAGACAGTCAAGTTAGCAACAACCACTTCAGATATTATATAGAGCAAGAGGCCAAAGAAGTAGAAAGATCCATGATCTTTTGGGATCTCTTGCCATATCGATGACTCTTCATGTAAGAAGGGATTGGACAATCTCGGTGCTAGTATCTCCATCATGCCACTTAGCCTTTGTAAAAGGCTAGGATTTTCTGACCTTCTCCCAACTGACATGACCATACAGCTTGCAGATTACTCTATGACGCTCCCCTTAGGAATCATTGAAGATGTCCTTGTCAAGGTAGGAAAAGACTCATATGTTCTGTGTGATTTTTTCATCATGGACATAAAAGAAGACGCCAAATACCCTCTAATCTTTGGCCGTCCATTCCTTGCCACTACAAGAGATATGATTGATGTTGAAGTAGGAACCTTGCTCCTCAGACTAGGTAAAGAAACTCTCAAGTTCAATGTTTTTGAAAGTATGCGAAGACCTAGTATGCAATAAGAAGTCTATCTAATATATTACATAGAGAAAATGTCACTCCTTACACAAGAGGATTATGAACAAGATGATCCTTTAGAAGTGGCTCTGATGAACTCATCTGTTGATTACTCCATTGACGAACAACTGAAGAATTGTGTCCTCCACCTCAACACTGCTGAAGAAGATCCTGAAGACAAAATTGAGGAACTCAAGGCCATGAATACAACTGAAGTCCCATGTGATAAACCAGAGGCCCTGAAATGAATCCCCTACCTGAAGGTTTAAAGTACGAGTTTCTTGATGATCTCAAGGTCTTCCCGATTATTATAAATTTCGATCTAACGGACGATCAAGAAGATAAACTCATGAAGTAATTAAAAGAAAGAAGGAAAGTCATCAGTTATAAGATGAGTGATATCATTGGGGTTAGTCAAGCATTGTGTATGCAAAAAATCCCCATGGTGGAAGACCGCAAGCCGACTGTTGAACATCAACAAAAGCTAAATCCAAATATGAAAGAAGTATTCCACCGTGAAGTTATCAAATTGCTTACTACAGGGATCATCTATCCTATATCTGACTCGCCATGGATAAGTCTGGTGCATGTTGTCCCAAAGAAAGGTGGCACTACTATTATACAGAATGAAGATAATGAACTCACCCCCACACGAACATTCACAGGGTGGAGGATGTGTATTGATTACAGGAAGTTGAAACACATAAGGATCATTTCCCGAAGCCTTTTCTTGACCAGGTCTTAGAGAGGTTGGCTCACCAAGAATATTTCTTCTATCTTGATGGTTACTCTAGATTCTATCAAATACTTATAAATCCATCTGAACAAGAGAAAACAACTTTTACTTGCCCATTTGGAACATACACTTTTAGAAGAATGCCATTTGGGCTTTGTAATTCTCCTCCAACCTTCCAACGCTGCATGGAACCTATGTTTTTTGGTCTAACCGAAACTATTATGGAAGTTTTTATGGATGATTTCTCCATATATGGGGATTCATATGACTCATACTTGAAGCATCTCTCCCTTGTCCTCAAATGGTGTGAAGAAGCACATCTTGTTTTAAACTAGGAGAAGTGCCACTTTATGGTAAAGGAAGGCATTGTCCTTATCCATAGAGTCAGCAATAGAGGGATAGAAGTAGACAGAGTGAAAATCGACGTGATTTCCAAACTCACTATCCTGATAAATGTAAGAGAGGTTCACGCGTTCCTTGGTCATCTAGGCTTTTATAGACAGTTTATAAAGGATTTCTCCAAGATAACCAAGCCGATGATGAATTTTTGCTAAAGGATGCTTATTTCCATTTTGAGGAAGAATGTTTCAAGAGTTTCAACAACCTAAAGTATGATCTTACAACAACACCCATCATCATAGCTCATGATTGGGATCACCCATTTCAAATTATGTGTGATGCCAGTGATTATGTTGTGGGTGTTGTTTTAGGGAAATGTATAGAGAAGAAACATTATGTGATCTACTATGCATCGAAGACCCTCGACGAAGCTCAAAGGAACTACATGACTACAGAAAAGGAACTCCTTGTAGTCATGTATGCCTTTGACAAGTTCAGATCCTATCTCATTGGTTCAAAAGTCATTGTCTACACAGATCATGCCGCTATTTGTTACCTCCTAATGAAGAAAGATGCAAAACCCAGGTTAATCAGATGGATTCTTCTCTTACAAGAATTTGATTTGGATATAAAAGATAAGAAATGTACAGAGAATGTTGTGGCATACCACCTTAGTCATATCCACTCTCTAGAAACTGAGAAGATCCCGATTAATGATTCTCTTCCAGACAACCAACTCATGAAGGTTTCAGAAGCTACCCCTTGGTACTCAGATTATGTGAACTACCTTATTACTGGTGTCATCCACCCTGAATGCACTGACAATGCACTGATGAAATTCATGCATGATGTGAGGGAGTATCACTGGGATGAATTGTACCTCTTCAAGCTCTGTGCTGCTGGTCTCTACAGATGTTGTACCATTGAGGAAGAAGCCCAACTCATTTTAGAGCAATGTCACTCAAGCCTAGTCGGAGGCAATATGAGTTCTAAGAAAACTTCTTTGAAGGTTTTGCAATGTGGTTTCTTTTGTCCAACCATATCCAAAGATTCCTACAAATTTGTTCTAGCATGTGGCAAATGTTAGAGAACAGGTAACATTACAAAGAGAAATGAGATGTCTCTTAAACTGTGCCAAGAAGTCAAGATTTTTGATGTTTGGGGTGTGGACTACATGGGTCCATTCCCATCTTCACATGGATTTTCCTACATCCAAGTCGCGGTGGATTACATCTCAAAATGGGTAGAGGCCATACCGACCGTCACTAGGAATTCCAAGCCTGTCATAAAAATGTTCAAGGATATTATTTTTCCCCATTTCAGAGTTCCACGAATCGTGATATCTGACGGAGGTTCTCATTTTCTGGAAAGAAGCTTTGAAGCATTGCTGAGGAAATATGGTGTAACACACAAGGTAGCCTCACCCTACCATCCCCAGACAAGTGGACAGGTAGAGGTTTCTAACCATCACCTCAAGGCTATCTTGGAAAAGACAGTAGGCCACAACCAAAAAGATTGGTCAGTAAAAATCATTGACGCCTTGTGGGCCTACCAAACCTCTTTTAAAACTCCTCTTGGAACTACACCATTTTGATTGATCTATGGAAATTAATGCCACCTGCCTGTAGAACTCAAACACAAAGCAGGGTGGGCAATCAAATAGCTAAATCTTGACATGAAGAAAGCTGGCGAAGCCAGAATTCTACAACTTCAAGAACTAGATGAACTCAGGATGACATCTTATGAGAATGCATGAATCTACAAAGAACGCACGAAGCTTTGGCATGATGGTCATATGAAAAGTAAAGACATACAAGTGGGAGACAAGTTCTACTATTCAACTCAAGACTGAAGTTGTTCCTAGGAAAACTCCATTCTCACTGGTCTGGACCTTACATTGTCAAGAGCATGTACCTACATGGTGCTTTCATTTTATGGAGTGAACAATTAGGAGAATTTGTGGCTAATGGCCAACACTTAAAGAGATATTTCACCTCAGCCGACATAGGCACCGAAGTAATGTTGGATCTTACCAATCTGATGTATCCACCAAAAAATTGAAAGATTTACATCGAGCCATCGACGTAAAACAAAGGCGATTCTCGGGGGACTACCCGATCAATAATTTTGTTTTTACTTTTAGATTTGAATTTGATAATTTCCTTAATTTTGTGTTTAATTTTTAGAAAATTTTGCATTGAACAGATATCACATCGCACGATGCTATCTTAAGTTTTGATTAGTCTTCATTTTTTAGATTTTCGGATGGAGGACGCACACTAATTGGAACGCAACCACATCTGGTGGTCCAACCGACATGAATTTTCCCCTCCATCTCAGATTTAGAGTTTGCTAGGGACGAGCAAATTTCGAAGTTTGGGGTGGAGGGTGGGTGGTACGTACCTTACTTTCCACCCACACCCATCTATTTCAGACTTAAGATTTCATCGTTGCAATTTTGATCAAAATTTTCAAAATTTTTAAGTTTTCAAAGAAATTGTAAAGAAACTTGATGAAGTTTTGATGCTTTTTGTTTCAATAAAAGATATTACCTAGCTAGCTAGTTTCTCTCTCTATGCTTTTGAATCATGATACCCTCCTTATTCAAAGCAGATCCTCAAGAGGGCCATTTTCTGAAAACTACCCTAGTGATTGAAATCATCTTGTGAAGCTTATGAATCCTAACATCATGATCCTTCTGCAAAAATGGCAAGTTTCTGTCGAACTGATAGGGATCAAACACATCATGCTTCCTAACTAACTAGTAGAACAATAACATGGAACCCCCACTGGATCCTCATGAAGTCATTATTTGAGCAGAGTACGATAAAGAGAACGACCCAGTGCACTGAATCATAAATCAAGTAGCATTCTGATCTAAACTGTCTTCTACACTTCATCTATCATCTTCTTACCCCTCCATCCATAAAAAAGAAACAAAAATAGCCAAAATAGTGCCAAACCCTAAGTTCGGGGTGGCACACAATCTCTCTCTATATCTGCTTCTTCCATACCCCTTGATTTTATAGGGGCGTACCACCCAGAAAAGATGCCAATGTGCACACAAAAATGCAATCTCGAGTCGAATAGAGGAGAGATTTGCACACAAAAAATGCAATCAATGTAATTTCAACCATATAATAAATCTCAAGTCGAATAGAGGAGAGATATACAACTTCATTCCATACTACCCTTCACTCCCTTTTCCACCTAATGGCACAATGAATGCCTCCCCTATCCTGAAAAATATCAGTGTCAGATCAGGTGCACACTTGTTGTTCTGTGGGTATCTCTGGACTCTTACTAAACTCTTAGAAATGCTTGTTGTTGGAAAAAGTGAGGAGGAAGTGATGTTGGAAAACAAAATCAGGAACGAAGATATGGTAAGATGTGTTCAGTGATCTTAGGAAGTTGTGATTCTTAGTCATACTAAGAAGAAAGGAAACAATCGTGATGTGAAGATGAGGCAATCACATGAGTTGAAAGTATTCATTTAGCGACTGTTTTGATTTTGTGTTACTCGAGGACGAGCAACGTTTAAGTTCAGGGTGTTTTGATGAATGGATATTCGTCATGTTTTCAGTCGCCATCTTTGGCCCATTTTTGCTTAAGTACATTCACTTTCATCTCCTAAATCTTACAATATGCAATCTTTCTTAATTGTTTGGATTATCAAGATTATTAACTAGTTCTATATGAATTTCATGCAGATCATGCAGGACACAATGAGGTTGAATCTTTAGCTGCGGGCCCACCTTTCTCAGCCCTTACATCCATCTTCACCTTCAACCTCTGTCAACCATCTTCTTTACAGCATAACAAGAATCACGATCTGCATTCCTACACCTCAACCACCATCATCACCACCGCCAAATGTCCTCGTGGTTTGCCCTAGCGGTCTGGACCCATCAATCTTGCCCTAGTGGTTTGCTCCTCCATTCGTTCTTGCTCTCACGACCTTGATCCTCTGTGATATGCCCTCTCAGTTTGCTCTCTCAGTTTTGTCCTAGCGGTCTTGACTCTAGCGGTCTTGCACTAGTAGTCTTGACCCTAACGGTCTTGCCCTAGTGGTTTCATCCAAACAGTATTCGGGACTGCATAGAGTTACACCTGCAAGACCGCGGGGTATCCTCCTTCATTCCCTCTTCACCTGTGATCACCTTCTCCTCCATACAGTCTCCAGACCAAGAAAAGACTCTGCCCTAGCGATCCTCAAATTGCGAGGAGCGCCCTCACAGTCCCAAGACTGTGAAGACCACCACCTGCCAGTCTACCGCCAACATGAGCCTCTGCCACCTCTGCCTCCTGTGTCCACAGTGCCCTTGACCTCCCCCATCTCCACCACTGCCCCGATCCACAGCAGACACCCTCAATCCTTTCGTGACCATCCACAATAGCAACCAGCCACGTCTGTGTCTTCATAACCATCATCATGACCTTCACCTCCTGTGCAACCCACTGTGACCCTATCACCCCTCCTACTCAAGACTGTATGGCCAGTGATCGATCTTGAGACCGTGAGGCTGGAATTCGGTCAGGAAGACCGCGAGGGAAGCTGCAGTCTCCAAGATCGATTATCGCAAGACCAAAAGGAAAGGAACCAGTCTTCGAGACCGCAAGGAAGGGAACATGATCTTCCAAACCGTGAGAAGACCTAGCGGTGGCTAAACGGTCTTGAGACCATGTGGGAGCAGTAATCGATCTTGAGATCATGTGATGGAGAATTTGTTTTCCAAAACTGTGAAGAGTGTTTCCGATTTCAGGACCGTGAAGGATAGCTAAACGCTTCCAAAACCGTGTAAAACTGACCCATCCCAAAAACATAAAGACCAGAGTCCAAACTGCTCAAGACTCCAGTAGAGACTATAAATAGGACCTAAAGGGTCCTCATTCAGGGGGGGTCCTAGATGCCGTCGGGCTGCCTGAACACAGGCTCGATCCCGATTCATCACTCCTCTTCACCATCTCGGCTGCATGCATCCACATTCGACCCCTGGTGGAGTACGAGCTCCACAACCAAGTCTTACGGCAGGCTTGCACTTTCATCTGTCATCCACACCACATACGCATCCAAAGACTGCTCATCCTACTGCAAGCAAGAATGACGAGAAGAGAAGGAAGGTGGAGAGAGAAGGCCTGCCCTGTCTGTCGTGGTTACCCTCGCTCCTCGTCTAGATCTTCTCTGATGTGGCATAGAAGGTCGTATCTTCACCGAGTTGCAATCGTCTTTTGCACCATGCTGATGAAAGAATCTTCCCTCTCTCTTGTGCTTTTTGTTCGTTGCATCATGAGCGAGTAGTTTCCTTTTGCTGGGGTGTGTGGACTAGCCCCGCTGGACATGCTTATATGTCCTTTTGTTAAACATTCCATGGCTTGTATGCAACTTTTCATTTCATTGTTAATCGTCGATGTGTGCTTGTGGATTGATCACCTGCTTGCATTTATCTTGTTTTTTCCTATGTTGCGAGAACTTCAATATGTAGGATTTGAATGTTGATTAATGTGGTTGATTGCCTGAAGAGAAATCGAATGGGATTCCTTGAGGTCGTAAGTGTATGATCTATGAGGGGACGATCCATCTAGCCCATGGTGACGCTTCTGTGTGCCTAACTCCTGTATAGGGGGGCCGCAACTTCAGTTGGATATTTGTATCTTTGGAGCCGTCAATGCATGATCCGGATGGCGACGAGAAATTTGATGCCTAAGGTGATGCTTATGCAAACCTAAACATACTTACAAAGGGTTAACAACAGCTCTATTTGGATATTTATAGCTAGCTTGGATGTTTATGATTGGATATGTTTGCATGTGTAGCGGTGGTGAAATCCGGGACCACTCCAGTGATCCCCATCATTAATCTAGACCCAACTTTAATTCTACTCTTTACTTTCTTGCTATTAGTCTAATTAACCTCAAACCAACCTTTGTTCTAAATATTAGTCTTAATTCAACTATATTCGACTAGTATAAGATTCTTAAAAATGTTGTCCTTTGGGATTCAATCCTTAACTATACTGTGATAAGACCTGTCTGCTAGCAGGTGGTATCATTGCACAAGGTTTTGGTTAAAAACTTTGGGATTTCAACCCCAAGTGAATTTGTTAGTGCGATAATAGACCACGTCAGGCAAATGCAAACAATCCCTTTTCACTACAATGAGGCCTTGAAAAATGAAAACTAAAGGTAATAACCTCAATGACTAGTTATAAAAGTGGGAATGATTCTCACATATGAGTGTATGCTCTATGATAGAATACACTAGTACCTAATGAACCAACTCCAAATGAGACTAGGGAATAGGGAAGCTCACATGAAGTATTCTAATGATGACATGGACATAATATGTCTCATGATATGATTCATGAATCATGAGCTTCAGAAGTAACATGAAAACATGCATGTTGTTGAGATGATAACATATATTAGGAATGTGTATCAAGAACAAGCAAGGTAGGAAAGGTATGATATATCCAAGGCATTGTTTAAGTGCAAAATGTAAGAGGGTGATCTAGTTGAACCTCATGTACTCAAGATGATTTGGTATGTAGAAAGTCTTTCAAGATAGAGATTCCCTTTGGCTCAACAGTTGCCACATATGTGATCATCTAATTTTTATTAAATTCATAAAAACAATTGTCTTTGAACTACAACATGAATAATTTTGTTCAACCATTAATAAAGTTACTTGGTAGGTTGAGAACATCTTATGGGAAAACAAAACCCAAATATGTATTCATGGTCAGTATACAAAAAGGAGAGTCCAAGGTCAAAGGCAAATCCAAGAAAGGTTCTAAGAGTCTTCTACACTTAAAGTGAAAGGAAGTATGGAAAAGAGAGGCAATTTTTGTCGTTGTTACTAGGATGGACATTGGAAGAAAGATTGTCCTCTCTACCATGAGGAACTAAAACAAATAATAGAGGATAGAGATCTCCACTTATGGTATATATGTTATAGAAATAAATTATCTACTTCTGGAGCACGGGTATTAGATAGTATATGTGGAACTCACATATGCTCAAACATGTAGGATCTGAAAAGAAGTAGACCCTTAAAGAAAGGGGTGGTGGAGCTATGTGTGTCAAGTGGAGCAAGAGTTTTTGTCACCTGTATAGCACCTACTAGTTATATATGCCCAATGGGATTGTAATAGAGCTATAGAACTACGATTATATTCTTGTCATAAATATTAACATCATTTCAATTTCATTTTTGGACAAAAATGGTTTTGAATTTCGTATGAAACATGGTCAATATTCTATTTCTAAAGATGATATCTTTTATGGCAGTGTCATTATGCCTTATGGTCTTTATTTTTAAGATCTTGAGACACATATGTATAACATAAATACTAAAAAACCAAAACTTGATGGATAAAAAAAACTTATCTATGGAATTGTTGTGTAGGCCGTATAAATAAAAGACACATTTCTAGACTCCAGAAAGATGGATATCTAGACTTATTTTATTATGAATCAATTGAGACATGTGAATCTTGTTTGTTCAGTAAGATGACAAAAGTACCCTTGACTAGAAACAGTGAAAGGGAAAGTAACTTATTAGAAATAATACATATTGTTCAGTAAGATGACAAAAGTACCTTTTGGTTATGTATATCCAATGAGATAAAAGTGAGAATCCATTACAACGTTTAAGGAGTTCAAAAATTGGAGTACAAAATCAAATTGGCAAACGAATTGAAGCATTTCAATCATATCAAGGTGGTTAATACTTGAGAAAATAATTTTGATGTTCTTCTGAGAGATTGTGGTATTGTATCACAATGGACTCCGCCTAGAACACCGCATTATAATGGTGTATTGAAAAGAATAACCATGCCCTATTAGACATGGTACCATCCATGATGAGTTTTGTTGTTCTTCCTACTTCCTTTTACGGATATGCTCTAGAAACCACATCGTTTCAACTTACATGAGAACCCTCTAAGTTGTTTCAAAAGATATCATATGAGTTACGGATTGGGAAATATCCCAATATGTCTTTATTGAAGATTTAGGGATGTGACACTTATGTTAGGAAATAGAATTCTGAAAATATTGGACTCAAATATGAAAAAGGTCATTTGTTTAGATATCCTAAGGAAATCAAGGGATATTACTTTTATATTCCCTCTGGAAACAACATTTTTGTTTCAAAAAGTGTTGTATTTATTGAAAAAATTTTATTTCCAAATGAAGCAGTGGGAGGAGAATAGAACTTGAAGAAGATGAAATCCAATAAGATAACATTGAACCTATGAAGTTTGATAAGTGTAAGATGAACCACAAAGTATAGTGTAACCGCTAGTTACTATGACATAAGAATCTCAAAGGCCCAGTAGAACACCTTGAGATAGATAGTTCTGGATTTCTCATGACTAAAGAGGATGGTGTGTTAGTTATTGATGATTATGATCCATCAACCTATGATGAGGCTAGTGAGGTACCAGCTTCTGAGAAATGGATAGAAGCAATGAGATCTGAGATAAACTCCATGTACACAACAAGGTATGGACCTTGGTGGATCCACCTAAAGGGGTAGAACCCATAGGGTGAAAATTAATCCAAAAGAAGACTGACATGTATGGTAATTTACAAGCCTACAAGGGACAATTGGTAGCAAAAGGTTTCAAGTTCAAGGTGTCGACTAGAAGTTGTTAGATAAATTGGACATTATATTATCCTTTAATTTGATTATGACAAATATTTTATTCTTACTTGAGTGTTTTAGGGCCAAGGAGATAACTCTCAATGTATAGATGAAGTTAACCTGTTTAAATGCTTGTATTTACATGTTCGTACAACTTGTAATATATTGTACAAGTATATAATGTACAAGTACCTAGAAGTCACATAAAATCAAGCATTAAATTTTCTCTATCCACCCAGAACCCTTAGTTAGGATCCTCCTTTATTAGAAAAATCATTTAATAGGTTTTCCAAAATTTTAAACACCTATTAACAAGAATTTTGTTGTCGAGAAAATTGTCAACCAAGAAACCCTCAGTCGAGAAAATTGTCAATTGAGCCATAACTCAGTTGAAGAATCAATGCATAAGAAAAATGTTTATAATGCACTTGCTCTGAGTCATTCCCGGTCAAGTAGTTTGTGGGCCAAGACACATCTGGTCAAATATGTTGTTGAACGGGATTAGATCGTTAAACCAGTTGAATTAAAAAAGTTTACATTACAGTTAGCCATTAGCGATAACTTGTACACTTGAACCACACCCGGTCAAAGAAATTATCGACCGAGAGACTTTCGGTCGAAAAAGTTATCGATCGTACTGGGTTATGGACTGATTTTTAGAAATGACTAAATTAGTTGTTTCAACTAACATTAACTTGTTTAAAATGGCCATTTCTAGACACTTTACTATGATACCCTAGTCACTTGCAACCCACTCCTATAAATAGAAGTGACCTTAGGACACCAAAGACACACAATATAGACTTGAGGAATCCTTCTAGAGAGAAAAAGAGTTGAATTACACTTGCCATCTTCTTCCTTGAGATATAAGATAGTGTCCTATAGCTACAATCTCCTAGCCACTACCTAGAAATGTCCATCCTAAGTGGTTAGGAGGTCTAACACTTGATATAGGATCAAAGTGTTGTACTACATTGGTGTAATATGTTGGGAAATATGGGCACATAGTATAGCATTAGAAATAGAAAATTTATCTATATGTATTACCATAACAATAAGATCACGCCAACTACTATGAAATAGGAAGGATGGTTTCATGAGTTATACCTAGTCATGGAGAAATTCCAGTGACAACAACTCGTTGTGATGAAACTATCTCCTAGTTACTCTTGGACGGCGGCTGTATAGCTCTTGGTCTTTAACACAAATAATGAATTGGACAGCTTCTATAGTGACTCCTCTAGTCTCACCACTGATTGCAGACAGATGTTGCCCTCTTAGTAGTAGCCAGAGGACTCTTATCTCTAGATTCATCCACACGGACCAACTAGAACTCTTATCATTCAACTAGAATAGATAGGAAGGAGTTGTCCCTCCCATTGGCGTACTAGTCACCAACTTTCTCTCCCACAACAATGATCCTTGGTTGATCTCTCCCATCACTATCCCTCCCCATTTGGGTAGGAATTTCTTGGGATCTCTTAGTTACCACAACCAGAGAGGAAAAAATTGTTAGAGCAACATATTCTCAATTTTCTGTGTTGTTGGTGTTCCCTGGAAAGCCCCTAGTACCCCTCTATTTATTGGCAGGGTTAGGGCTAGGGTTCCTAGTCGGTTCAGGATCTGTGAGAGAGTGGAACAGAATGAAAGATCTTGAATTTTTGCAACCTCCGAACATGAGAGGGTCATTTTGTGACCCAGACGGTTGTTTGGCATTGTGAGATAGTCATTTTGTAGTTTCCCAATCGCATACAAAATTGGAAATTGATTTCCCATTAATGCTAAGCATTAATTATTGCACCCAAATAATTTTGCAAACAAAAAAAACTTGGGAAGGTATCTAAAACCTTCCTCCAGCCTAACTAAGCGGTCTAACACATGTGAGACGGTCGTTTCTCTCACCCAGATGATCGTCTGGTGAGCAGAGCCAAACTGGTCAGTTCAATGAAAAATGAACCAGTCAGTTCACACCTCAGCTTGGATAGAATTTAGCCGATTTAATTTTTGATTTTCCTAACAACCCAAATGACTATCACAACACTTGAGACGATCATCTGGTGCACCAAACTACCATCTCAACTTGTGAAATGATCTTTTGGGGTGCAGTAAATTGATATGCTGTGTGAATTGAACAGCTAAACACTTTAGTAATCAATCCAATCATCATTCAAGATTACACTCCTTTTCTAGATGAGTTCCTATGTGTGTGACCATATAGGTCCCATATCACGTTGACAGTGAATGTCCATAACTAACTTATGACATCACAAGTAGAGAGATGTGCCTAGTCGCACATCAGTTCTACCCAAGTGAATGGAAAGTTTAAGAAAAACTTCAACCTATAATCTATGTAAGGTGTTGTAATGATTGTGTAATTCCTTTCTATTTGATATCCGAGATGAACTTTATGCATGGAATCGTGATCCTCTCAACATCCAATCCATGTTTCTTGAACCAAGAGCAGACTTTCTGAGATAATGTGAGATCAATATCATATATTGATTTACATGTGCATGCACATGCATTTCTCAGTATCACTTATCAAGTGGCCATGATATCATACTCCAATAGGAGGGACAAATCCCATATCTATCACTCACAGTCTATCCCAATGTGTCAAAGTCACCCAATCATCACCTTTATGACAACCCATGTTTCAAGACTACATTTGATTATGTCATAATCACCACCTTCACAATCCCAGTCTAGCTAGGTTCTTCACATACCCAATAAGCTTGAGGACTTGAGGACCTACTAGATCTCCTTCTTCCATATTACACTTGAACATTGCCTTGGAGACATCATATCTCTCTTGTCTTGCTTGATCTTAGAACATGTTCTTGAGATGTGTGACCATCTCAATCACATCCATGTTGTCATGATGCCTCTGCAACTCATAGTTCATGGAGCATAGCATCAGATGCTTGACATCCATGGCATCTTCTGCATGCTTCTTGTAAGCATCCTTGTCAGCCCTAGGTGCACTTGGAAGGGGTTCAACTAGTTTTGGCGTCTCTTGGACATAGTGCTTTTGCTTATGTGTGAGAATGATTCTCAACGTCCTAAACTAGTCATGGAAGTTTTTTCCATTTAGTTTGTCCTTCTCAAGGATCGATCACAGAGAAAATTGATTGTTGTTTGTTGCCATTTGATCCTACAAAAGAATTTGTAATTTTGTCAAAAACTCATTTTTTTATTTGATTTGATTATGATTAAAATTTGGGTGATAATAATTTGGTCTTTAATTAATTATCATTCTTGTTATTTTATCAAATTGATAACCATTAAGAATCAATTTGGAAAATTGCACTGAATCAATTTTCTAATGAGCAAGATCCAAGATAATTCAACTATGGCTCGACCAACACCTAAAAAAATAGTTAATTACCAAGGTAGAAAACTTTTTCCACTTGCATCAAATGCAATCCTTGATAGATAATATGTGCAACTCTTTGTCATAATCATTTGCATGCTTGAGCTTAGTTTCTCTAAGAATCACCAATTAATCATGTCCTAATAGCCAATACGATAATAATGCACCCCACGAAGGAGGAACCTACATTACTACCATCAGACTTCCATGAGGTAGATGGCGCACCACGCGAACGTGTAACCTACTCTTAGTCAAACAAGCTTTTCATGTGTATTTCTATTGGAAAGCATCTTAGACTTAATATGTTTGATTGAGGGATTTTATATATATCATATATACATATACATATATTGTATCCAATCACCACATATAGAGTTTATACCATATACATGCTGCATCCTACAATGTAAACATGCAATATAAAATAAAAAGTGATTGTTATGGTCATGTCTATTATAATACCATGAAGACACAAGGGAATACTACCACCCAGGTAAATCATCATATCACATGTATGAACCTGTTGTTGGTGTAGATTTGTAGTTGCTAATTTGTATAGATCGGTTCAACCCTTGAAGATGTCATCTCACCTCTTGGCCGGTCGGTTGGTCATCCTGTCCAACCGTTGTCTGGACACCTTCCAGAAGGTCGGTTGGGACTTCTTAGACGGTCGTCTGGCCTCCTATCCAACTGATGTCTAGACAACTGCTAGATGGCTGGTTGGGCACACCAAACAGTCATCTAGTTTCATCATTTTGTCCTTCATGGTCCTCCAGATGGTCTGCCCATCTCATGAGCTATTCATCTTAACCGACGATGGTAATCTTCTTTTTTCATTTCAAGAAAGAAACTATCCTATTTCTACTTTATTACATTGTGTAAAAAGAAACCTTGAGTTATATTCGAGGGGAGTAAAGATAAGAAATAATTAAATTTACATTGGGAAGAGGAAGGTAGAGGCTCGACACGCAGACCTAGATAAATAGGAATGAAACCACACCATCTAACCACACACAAATATTGGGTATAGTCAATAACCATTCTACACATACACCACCAAAACCTCTTTTAGGGTGACATGTGTAAATTGCAAATATATCATATCACACACACACACACACATATATATATATATATCTATATATATCTATATCTATATATATATATATATATATATATATATATATATATTAGTTTTAGATTATGTGGTCTTTGATCGAATATGCGTATGAGAATGTTTAAATATTTGCATTGTATGAAATAAATAAATAATAAAACCAAAAATTCGATCATATTGATTGTCCTAAAACATAGTAAGTTGATGTGTCTCTGATGCTACTATTGGGAAATATGGGCATAGAGTATAACAGCGGAAAAAAAAATTTATATATTCATATTCCCATAACAACAAGATCTTATCAACTACTATGAAGTAGGAAGGATGGTTTAACAAGTTATAACTGGTCTTAGAGCAAGTCCAGTGAGAACAACTCATTGTGATGAAACTATCTTCTAGTTTCTCTTAGAGGGCGGTTGTGCAGCTCTTGGTCTTCACCATGAACAACGAACATGACAGGTTCTGTAGTGACTCATGTGGTCTCGCCATGGACTGTAGGCTGACGTTATCCTCCTAGAAGCAGGAAAAGGACTCCTACCTCTAGAGTAGTCCACACAGACCAATTAGAACTCTTGTTGTTCAACTAGA
The DNA here is from genome assembly GCA_963693085.1 of Alisma plantago-aquatica. Taxonomy (NCBI): domain Eukaryota; kingdom Viridiplantae; phylum Streptophyta; class Magnoliopsida; order Alismatales; family Alismataceae; genus Alisma; species Alisma plantago-aquatica. The sequence continues at coordinate 31,524,387 of OY856415.1, read as the reverse complement.
ATAGATAGGAAGGAGTTGTCCCTCCCATTCGCGTACTAGTCACTAACTTGCTCTCCCACAATAATGATCTGCAGTTATTCTCTCCTGCCACTATCCCTCCCTATTCGGGTAGAACTTTCTTGGGCTCTCATAGTTACCACAACCACAGAGGAAAACCATTGTCAGTGCAACTGATTCTCAATTGTGTAAGTTATTGATGTGCTATGGGAATCCCCCAGTACCCCTCTATTTATAGGCGGGGTTAGGGCCAAGGTTCCCAGTTGGTTCACGATCTGTACAGGTATGGAAGGGACTGGAAGATCTTTAATTTTCATAACCTACAGACCACAAGATGGTAGACAGTCATCTGTCAATTTGAGACGATCATATCGCACTACAAGACAGTCATCTCACACTATGAGACAGTCATTTTGTAGTTTCATAATAGCATACAAAATGGGAAATTTGGTTCCCATTAATGCTAAACTTTAGTTCCTTGCGCCATGAGAATTGTTCAATCAAAACAAACTTGGGAAAGTATCTAGAACCTTCCTCTATCCTAACTAGGCAATCTCACACATGAGAGACTGTCGTCTTGCTCACCCAAATGGTCATGTGGTGAGCTGAGCCAAACCAGTCGGTTCAACAAAATGTGAACTGGTTGATTCACACCTTAGTTTAGGTAGAATTTAGCCAATTCAATTTCTGATTAGCTTGACAACCCAAACGGCCATCTCAACACTTGATATGTTAATCTGGTGCACCAAACAATCATATCACACTATGAAATGATCGGTTGGGGCGTAGTCAGCTAATCTGTTGTGTAAATTGAGTACTGAAACACTTTAGTAATCAAGCCAATCATCATTCAATATTAAACCTCTCATCTAGATGAGTTCCTATGTGTTTTACCGTATAGGTCCCATATCACGTTGGCAGTGAATGTCCATAACTAACTTATGAAATAAAAAGCAAAGAGCGGTGCCTAGTCACACATTAGTGCTACACAAGTGAATGGAAAGTTGAAGAACAACTTCAACCTGCAATTTCTATAAGGTGTTGCAGTTATTATGTGATTCCTTTGTCTCTGATATATAGGATGAACTCAAAGCATGGAATCGTCATCCTCTCAACATCCAAACTATGTTTCTTGAACCAAGAGCAGACTGTCTGAGATAATGTAACCTCAATATCATATACTGACATGTGCATGCACATGCATTTCTCAATCTCACTTATCAAGTGGCTAGGATATCATACTCCAGGAGGTGGGACAAATCCCATCTCTATCACTCATAGTCTATCCCAATATGTCAAAGTCACCCAATCATCAATTTTATGACCACCAATGTTTCAGGACTATGTTTGATGATGTCAAAGTGTACCCAATAACATGTTGATGAGTGTAATGATTTTAGGTCTAAGAATCACAATCACCACCTTCACTATGAGAGATGACTATGGCTACCAATGAAGGTTTACATGTGTCATTCTCAAGGTGGGTATGTCTGATATATTGTTCCCTAACATGTATCTGTGTGATTGGTTTGATATTTCCATATCATGACTAATAAGATTCATACATCAACCAACCCACAATCTAGTCTTATATGTTTCTAGTGTCTATCTACCTTCCATGACAAGAATCGACTAGGGTCATAATAAGAATGTACATACTCTTAGAATTCATATGATCTCATTCTCCAAGTCACGTACTTGAAGACATATGTCATTGAGATTTGTTATTCTTTAGACATGGACCATAATGTCATCCTCTCCTTGGGTTCTGTTCCTTGTCCCGGTAAAGAAGAGATGGAGGCAAGGTGATTGTTTTAATTTTATTATAATTTCTCGATAGGTAATAAAATTGATCACTTGCAAATCCCAATTGGAGACAATTGGGTAGTGGACTGACATCCTTTGATTTGAAGGGTGGAACCACTCTAAATTGTGAGTCTCCTCCTTGTGTCCTCTTCTTCTCTCTTGCAATTTCAGTTGTAAAATTAAATTTAAAATTATGAAAAGCTCTATTTCATCCCCACTCTAGATCTTTCTTTTGCTACCAGAGAAGGTTTTCAAGGAGCTCCCACGAGTCTTGAAGCATGGGGGAAACTTGCTTAGCAACCTCAACCTCAAAGGCACATATGTGAGCAAACTACAACCATTTGATGGATCCAACTACACTTATTGGAAAAGGTGGATGCAGTTTTACTTCCAAGGAATAAGCTTGGAGTTGTGGCGAATGGTTACACATCCATACGAGTTTCCAAATGTAGAGTATGATAAATGGGATCCAGAGATAGTAAAAAAGGTTCAACTCAATGCCAAGGTTGTACCCATTTTATATTGTTTAGTATTCATTGGTGAGTTTAATCACATTTCTTATTGTGAAACTGCTTATGAAATTTGGCATAAACCTTCGTTACACATGAAGGTATTGTTCAAGTAAAGAATAATAAAATCAATATACTTATGCAAAAGTTTGAAAAATTTTGTATGAAGCCTTATGAATCTATAAGTGAGATGTATTCTACATATTCTTCTATAATCAATAGCTTGAATGCTTTGGGCAAGTACATCAGTGAAGGATCAAGCATCCAAGATACTAAGATCATTGACTCCAAAGTACAAGCCCAAGGTGACAGCCATTAAAGAAGCCAATGACTCACCAAATGGATGATGGAGCAGCTCATTGGCAACCTTGAGAATCATGAGGTCCCATGAAGTAGAAGAAGAAAGAGTGGAGGAAAAAATACAAAAGGGAAGAAGGAAGGATATCACATTAAAGGCTACGATTTAAGCTCAATCAGAAGTCATCACTCAAGAAAGTAATGAGATAAGTGAATAAGATGAAGAAGAGGATGCACTTATTATAAATGGTAAGAAATATAAAAGGTTTTAATATAGAAAAAATTCTAGTGCTTCTTCCTCCTCTTCCCTTAGGTTCTTTGAATGTGGCAAGAAAGGACATGTGAAGAATGAATGTCCTAAAATAAAAAACGGTAAGACATCTTCTTTCAAGAAGAAGGATAAGGGAGACATCCTACAAAGCGGCTTGGGATGAGTCAAGTGATGATAGTGAGAGTGGAGAGGAATAAATGGAGTGTCTCATGGCTAAGGAAGATGAAGATGAAGACTCAAATGAGGTAGACGTTTTTGAATTATCCAAAATTGATCTAGTTAATAGTCTTGAAGAAACTCTTACTAAATATGTTGATTGTAGAAGATAATTGAAAAGGCTCTCTAAAATTAATTATGAGTCCCATGTTAAACTATATGATCTTACTTCTGAAAGTGGAAGTCTTAGTTCTGAAAATGATATTTTTAAATCTTCTATTGATGACTATAATGCCAAGTTACTTGTCTTAGAAAATAATAATGTTATTCGTTATCAAGAAAAGGTTGAATTGCTTGCTAAGATAAATGACTACCAAACTAAACCTATTATGTGCACTGATTCGGATTACGATATCATTGTTAGAGAAAGAGATAGATTACTTTCAAAGAAACTTGCTACAATTGCTGAATTACAAAAATATGTTGGTAGTTTAAAGCGTGGTGATATCCTTGACAAAGTCTCAGAAAGCACTATCAGACATGTTAGGAGAAGGGGCCTAGGCTATGTACCCAAAGAAAAATCTTATCAAAATCCTAGAGATAAAAAACAAAAGCCCATAGAACCAAGACCATCTATGTGCCCAAGAACAATATAGCACATACCCAAAATGTTAAGAAGATAAACCAAATTGAATTTGTTTCTTGTTTCTACTGCCAACGTCTTGGACATTATTCATTCTTTTGTGATTACAAGAAGAATAAGGACATTGTTTGGGTTCCAAGACCCCAAACTTAGAGTTTTTGAGATACTTTGTTGAAATTTGACCCAAACTTCATTGTGAAATTCATATGTATCTTATATCAATTGAAATAAGTTTTAAAATGAATACATTTATAGATTTTATTATTTACTTGTGTCAATCATTATTAAAATAATTCAAAATGATACATCTTATTCATAGTAGAAATGGTGTATTTTTTGGAAATCTATAGAATTGCCTCTCGGTCGACCAAGATCTCAACCAAGGGGCCTTTGGGTCAAAGTCAAGATCGACCAAAAATAAGCCTGACAGAACTATTTTCTTGCAAATCAAATCATTTACTTATGATTAACATTGATATTTTAAATTTGTAAAATGCTCATCATGTTGATTCATTTCAAACACTCAAAATGCTAAAATCTTTAAGGCATGTATATCAATGTTATCAACTGAAATGACCAAAACATGGGTACCAAAAATCTTCATATCTTGCAGGATTGGGTAGTTGATAGTGGTTGATCCAAGCATACAACTAGAAACAAGGAATCTTTCCATACACTTGAAGAAAAGAAGAGTGGAATAATCACATTTGGAGATAATGCCAAATGTAAAATCATTGGGATAGGTAATGTATGTACAAATCTTCATCTCAAAAATGTACTACTTGTGGATGGATTGTATCACAACTTAATTAGTGCTCATCAATTATGCAACAGTGGTTATGATATTTTCTTTAACAATTCTTGTTACAAGTTTCTCATAGAAAAATCTAATGATGTTGTTTATGAAGGAAAAATAATAGGAAATCTTTACATACTTAGACCTAATTCTATGCAAGCTATTATTGGAAAATTCCTTCTTGTAAATGATGAATGTTTACAATTATGTCATAGAAAGCTAGGCCATGCAAGATCACATGTTATTAGAAAGAAGAATAAATATGATCTTGTTCGTGGCTTACCTAAACTTTCTTTTCATAAACCTAAAAATTGTTAACCATGTCCTCCGAGCAAGAAAATCAAAACTTCTTTCAAATCTAATGATTTGCTTAGTACTACTAGATTGTTAGAACTTATTCACATTGATTTATTTGGTCCCATGAGAACTCAATCTATTGGTGGTAAAAAGGTATTGTTTTGTCATTGTTGATGATTACAGTAGATATACTAGGTTCACATTGATTTATTTGGTCCCATGAGAACTCAATCTATTGGTGGTAAATGATGAATGCATATTCATCAAGAATTTCAATCACCACATTGGGTCAAATTTGACTCAATGCTTTCAATTTCATTTACTGAATATTAAAATTTGCGAAATTACTAAATTGGTCCAATTATCATGATTTTAACTGAAATTATGTTGATTTGATGCAGGTCTTGATAAAGATAAACAATCAGCTAGGGTCCACTGTAACATCCCCCAATTCATAGATGATGTAAGACTTTAATGTGGGTTTCTTAATAAGTGTATATTGAGGGGCCTAATGAACCTAACTAATTAATATAAGTCAACTAGTACACCAATACAAATATAACAGATTAAATGTGTATGATTGGTAGTCGAGTGTAGATGAATATAAATGAATTATTCATGTGAACACTAATGTAACAATATATAATATGATGATGAATTGAGTTACTAGTTTGAGATATAGACCAACTTAGGTCTCATTGTTAATGAAGTAAAGTAATGTTGACCTAATGTATCATACAAAATTATGATTGACAAATTATATTGGTTTCAGAATTAGTTTCATAACCAATAATATAATTAAGCTTATGGAATCTTTGAAAGACCAACAATGTATTATTGGCCATAGAAACAAATTCAAGTCATTTTGGACCAATTAAGGTTTACATATAGGTCCTTTATATATAAAACCGATAATGGAGCATCTCATGCTCACAATAATTTCTCAAGATATTTTTAATAGAATGAAAATTAGAATATAAGATGGTGGGAGAAATTTCATATGATTTTGATTTACCTAGAGGCCTAGGTAACTAAATTTGTAATTATCCAACAATTGATTAAAATATATTATTAGAGTGCCTATGAAATTTAATTTGGATATGATATCTTTCCTGTGAAGAGATAATGCTAATAAAGTGTATATCCCAAAACTTTAGATAAAATGAAGCTATGAGGTGGTCTGTGTAAATACTTCTTTGATTTGGACTTTTATCAAAACAAAACATAACAAAAGGGGGAGAAGCCGTGACTCCAACCCAGCGGACTGGAGAGTCAGCGCCCTGTAAAATAGGGTCCGAATAGAACTCTTCAAATGGACAGATCCACAGAACAAACCTGAGGATAAACATCTATAAATGTCGTAGTTACTTGAGGAATAGGGGGTTATGATTTTGGTTCTAGGGTTTTTCTTAAAACCTAGATGGTGAGAGAAGAGAGAAAGGAGGAAGAAGGTTGTATGGCGGCGCACGAGAGGAGGTGAATTGGGGTTACTCAACCCTGATGGCATAAGACTCAAAGGAAGTGGTGAGTATGTCAAGGGCTCCAGGCCAGACATGAAGAGAAGCTTAGATCATGGTCGCATTTATAGATCGGGCAAGACTTGCTTGCCACATAAGCTGCTCTCGGTGGCACCTTGTTTTGACGTGAAACAGGGGAAGCAAGCTCCCAGTTTGTCTATGTAGTTAGAAACAAGTTGAGTCGAGCTTGGGGACCAGCTTGTGCGTGCCTCACGATCAAGGGGAGGATTAGAAGCAACGCGGTCCACTTAGGGTCGTTGGATCGGTCTCAGGCGGTCAGAATCGTCAGAGACGACGCAGCAGGTGGCAGTGTCCTATTTCTACGGAAGAACAGGGGAAGCGTGACCCGTAAATCGCACCCCTATGAGCGAAGAGTGTGAGTCCATCCTTGCTAGAATGCCGGGTCATGAGGTCCAATTAGGCTGAAATGTGCAGGAAAATAAGGTAATGTGTATGATTCGATTTTAATTTGTTATAAACTTTGGGGATTCATAGAGGTTGATCTGATAGTCAGAATAGACTGTGTAAGGGCTCTTTGGAAAGATCGAGAGATGAAGAACAACTTGAAGTAGATTCCAGGCTCTCAAATGATCTAGATACGATAATTTAATTAGAGGAAAAGTTAGATAAGTTGATTATGTGCATATATGTTAATACTTTTTTAAACCGATGTGATAGATGTGAACTTCATCATTGAACTTCAAGGAACTGTTACACTAGTAGTTTTAAAGGTATGATTCAATGAGAATTGATGGTTTAGAGATGAGATTGTTCTTATGTGATATTTTTGGTATACTTTTATACATGCCATAAGATTATGTAGGGTGTGACTAAGGGATAAATGTGACTCTAGAAGAATAATTTTATATGAGAATACATCAAGATAAACCATAGAAGTTAACTACATAGATTATTACATTGTAGTGGTGGGATTTATGAGCAATATTATATTGATTTAAATGGGCTTTAATGATAGGAAGTGTCTTTTCAGGATTTAGACCTGACAGAGGAATCCAAGGTGAAGATTCTATTTTCTCTAATACAGGTAAATGGTCCATGCCCACAAGTCCTCATGTTTTTAAGTTCAGTATGTTTACATGTCTCCTGATAAGACTTTTATAATTTGTATGATTCAATGTTCTAAGATTTTAATGCAAACAAGAATATTCTCATATCTCTATCATTATGTAAATTCAGCTGTCCAAAATCTCAAATAGAGACATGTTCCTCAAAATAGTTGTGACCCATGGACCAAGTCACGAGAAAGTTAAAGAATCGTGTTCCTACAAGATTTCTTAGAAATGTTCGAAATTAATGAATAAGATTGTAAGATAAGATATGCAAGTAATGTAGCCATACTTGGTTGGTGATTTGGTATAGTTTTGTATTGACAACTTAAGTACAGATATGTTGATATGATTTCTCATATTTATAGGCATAACTACGAATTACAATTTCAAGTAGAAATATGCCATTAAGATTTCATACATATGTATAGATATAACAAATAGTTTCCTTAGAGTGTATAATATCTAGAATTTAATTACAATACAAGAATATAAATTTAACAATATTAAGACATGGTCTACTTTTAGAAATTAAGGTACTCTTGGGATCACAATGTATTGTAAAAATGAGTTCATGATGGCATTATAAGATAATGACACATTAAGTTATGATTAGGTTAGAATACAATATTTTATAAGATTTATATTTAGATATTTAAGGTTTAATATGTAAGTTCATATGCAAAGTTTTAGGGTAACATCATATTTTATAAGAAGGATTGAACCATCTTGTCAGAATTGATATTTTTAGATATGTTGTACTTATGATACTTTCATAAGCTTGACTTAAGATTATTTGTATACGTAGTATTTCTATATTCATGTCAGATCCTTTCTCATAAGACAGTAAACTCATTTATGATATAATTGGTATAATGAAGTAATCTTACCAAATAAGAGTTTTAGAATAAAGTCTACCCAGATAATGAGATACATGTTCAAATCCATCAATGAATTCAGTTTAGAACTTAAGAATAAGAGATTTAGATTCAGACTTGGACTACTCACTGTTTGAGTAGCCATATTTTGAATAAAGATACACGATATGGGTTATAGACCCAATCTCAATAATGTTGTAATTTGAAATACATATCCAAATTCCATAATAGATTCAGTTCAAATTTGAAAGATTAAAGATTCAAATTCAAATTTTAGATTCAAAACTAAGTACATGTTTAGTACTCAATTTTAGATTAATTCAGATTCAGAGTTTAGTAAAGATAGACTTAATATAATTAATCCAAAACCTTCACATAATACATTATATAATAAGACCTCACCAGAGAGTCCCATGACGATTCAGAGGGCGCATTGCGCCAGACACTGCAGGTGTCATAGAGGGCATGTTAGGCCAACAGAGGGTGTGTTGCACCATAGAGGAAACTTCGGTGTCAACAGAGGGCATGTTGTGCCAACAGAGGGGCATTGCACCATAGAGGACACTTTGGTGTCATAGAGGAGGACTTATTGTATAATGGTGGCCACAATCAGATAAAAATCATAAGTAAAAGATACCTTAGTTTATAGCATGGTCATAATCTCATCCATGAGTATGATGAGAGGTAATCAGATAAGATAACTATGACCCAAGCACTTTGGTGTAGGTCTTGAGATCCATGTACCAGTACATGTATCCAAAATAAGATAAGATATGAAGATAAGAATTCATATTGAGAAATGAAATAGTTTATGTTTCAGTTTACTCACAGTTTGATGTTAGTTCATGTTTATAATATCCAATTTCAGATATTTAGAAATATATATTTTAGAATACTCATGCCACTTACTCTAACGACTATTTTTCCCAATGCATGACTGGGGACGCGATGTCCACAGGATTTGGAGCAGCTACAGATCAAATGAACAAGTAAATGTCTAGGAGATTTTTCAAGCTTGTCTAGTGGGGTGCCATCTACCTAGATGATACTGAGTATTGACATCTTTTTATCATGAACTTATGCATAAACATGATGTAGTTTTATGTTGACAAAAAGCTATGTATGAATCAAATTTACAATTTTGTAAGGTGTTTCATTTACTTTTATTGCAATGGTTATCATGTTTGTGACTCTCCCAGAATTTTTTTTTGCTTCCGCTCATGTGATGTAAAAATCTGGGTGTCACAATATGGAATCAGAGTAATTTGGTAAATGGCCACTAGGCAAACATGATTCTCACAGTCACCCTAGAGTGAAGAGGTAAGTTTAGGGTTTAGAGATAGAGTCCATCAGAAGAATACCATAACTTAGAGTGATTATGGGTCTTAACCTTAGAATAGATATATATCTTAGAGGTGGAAGTCTTCCTTGCTTAGATCTAAAGTAGCAACCTAAACCTAGCTAATGAGGTTTCTTCTCCATTCTCATTGGTTATGGCCAGCCAATTGAGAATTGAAAAAGAATTTCATAAGTGCTAGACTTTTATGCACCTCTCCTTTCTTACTAACCCATGTGGTATGTGACACATGTGTTAGTGGGTTAGTGATAGTATGTCAGGATGCCACGTCTCTGGGTATGTGCCTGATCACCACATATCTAGGAATGTAGGTGTTACCTAAAGAACCCAAGGTTAGACAGTCATGTGCAACTAATGTTAGGAATTCATGACAAGGTTGAGGCAGATGCCCTAATTATAGAGCCAAGTTTAGGTTGAGAAGTAGACCAAGGTAATAGATAATACTCACATAATTTTTTTATGAAAATACATTACATATCTCTTTTCATGCAAAAGATTGAACATAAGTGTGCTTTACAATAAATGAAGATGTAAGCAGAACCCTAAGGTGGGTAGTATCCTAGAGAATTTCGAGGACAAAATTTATTTTAAGGTGGGTAGATTTGTAACATCCCCCAATTCTTAGATGATGTAAGCCTTTAATGTGGTTTTCCTAATAAGTGTATATTAAGGGGCCTAATGAACCTAACCATGGCTAGGTATGTAATTAATATAAGTCAACTAGTCCACGGATACAAACATAACAGATTAAATGTGTATGATTGGTAGTCGAGTGTAGATGAATATAAATGAATTATTCATATGAACAATAATGTGACAATATATAATATGATGACGAATTGAGTTACTAGTTTGAGATATAGACCAACTTAGGTCTCATTATGAAAGAAGTAAAGTAATGTTGACCTAATGTATCATACAAAAATTATGATTGACAAATTATATTGGTTCAAGAATTAGTTTCATAACCAATAATATAATTAAGCTTATGGACTCTTTGAAAGACCAAAAATGTACCATTGGCCATAGAAACAAATTCAAGTCGTTTTGGATCAATTAAGGTATACATATAGGTCCTTTATATATAAAACCGATAATGGAGCATCTCATGCTCACAATAATTTCTCAAGATATTTTTAATAGAATGAAAATTAGAATATAAGACGGTAGGAGAAATTTCATATGATTTTGATTTACCTAGCGGCCTAGGTAACTAAATTTGTAATTATCCAACAATTGATTAAAATATATTATTAGAGTGCCTATGAAATTTAATTTGGATATGATATCTTTCTTGTGAAGAGATAATGTTCACAAAGTGTATATCCCAAAACTTTAGATCAAATGAAGTTATGAGGTGGTATGTGTAAATACTTCTTTGATTTGGACTTTTATCAAAACAAAACATAAAAAAGGGGGGAGAAGTCGTGACTCCAGTCCAGCGGACTGGAGAGTCGGCACCCTATAAAATAGGGTCTAAACAGAACTCTTCAAATGGAGGGATCCGTACAACAAACCTGAGGATAAGAGGATATAAAAGTCGTAGTTACTTGAGGAATAGGGGGTTACAATTTCGGTTCTAGGGTTTTTCTTGAAACCTAGATGGTGAGAGAAGAGAGAAAGGAGGAAGAAGTTTGTGGGGTGGTGCTAGGGAGGAGGCGAATTGGGGTTCCTCAACCCTGATGGTGTGAAACTCAAAGGAAGTGGTGAGTGTGTCAAGGGCTCCAGGCCAGACATGAAGAGAAGCTTAGATCGTGGTCACATTTATAGATCGGGCAAGACTTGCTTGCCGGAGAAACTGCTCTCGGTGGCACCTTGTTTTGATGTGAAATAGGGGAGGCGAGCTCCCAGTTTGTCCGTGTAGTTAGAAACAGGTTGAGTCGAGCTTGGGGACCAGCTTGTGCGTGCCTCACGATCAAGGGGAGGATTAGCAGCAACACGGTCCACTTAGGGTCGTTGGATCGGTCTCAGGCGGTCAGAATCGCCGGAGACGACGCAGTAGGTGGCGGTGTCCTATTTCTGTGGAAGAATAGGGGAAGTGCGACCCCTAAATCGCACCCCTACGAGCGAAGAGGGTGAGTCCCTCCTTGCTGGACCGCCGGGTCATGAGGCCCAATTAGGGTGAAATGTGCAGGAAAATAATGTAATGAGTATGATTCGATTTTAATTTGTTATAATCTTTGGGGATTCATAGAGGTTGATCTGGTTGTCAAAATAGGGTGTGTAAGGGCTCTTTGGAAAGATTGAGAGATGAAGAACATCTTGAAGAAGATTCCAGGCTCTCAAATGATCTAGATAAGGTTATTTAATTAGAGGAAAAGTTAGATAAGTTGATTATGTGCATATATGTTAATACTTTGTTAAACCAATGTGATAGATGTGAACTTCATCATTGAACTTCAAGGAAGTGTTACACAACATGTTTTAAAGGTATAATGCAATGAGAATTTATGGTTTAGAGATGAGATTGTTCTTATGTGATATTTTTGGTATACTTTTATACATGCCATAAGATTATGTAGGGTGTGACTAAGGGATAAATGTGACTCTAGAAGAATACTTGTGTATGAGAATACATCAAGATAAACCATACAAGTTAACAACATAGATTATTACATTGTTGTGGTGGGATTTATGAGCAATACTATATTGATTTAAATGGGATTTAATGATAGGAAGTGTCTTTTCAGGATTTAGACATGACTAGAGGAATCCAAGGTGAAGATTCTATTTTCTCTAATACAGGTAAGTGGTCCATGCCCATGGGTCCACATGTTTTTAATTTCAGTATGTTTACATGTCTCCTGATAAGACTTTTATAATTTATATGATTCAATTTTCTAAGATTTTAATGCAAACAAGAATATTCTCATATCTCTTTCATTATGTAAGTTCATCTATCTAAAATCTCAAATAGAGACATGTTGCTCAAAATTGTTGTGACCCACAGACCAAGTCCACGAGAAAGTTAAAGAATCGTGTTCCTACAAGATTTCTTAGAAATTTTCGAAATTAATGAATAAGATTGTAAGTTAAGATATGCAAGTAATGTAGCCATACTTAGTTGGTGATTTGGTATAGTTTTGTATTGAGAACTTAAGTACACATATGTTGTTAGGATTTCTCATATTTATAGGCATAACTATGAATTACGATTTCAAATAGAAATATATCATTATGATTTCATACATATGTATAGATATAACAAATAGATTCCTTAGAGTGTATAATATCTAGAATTTAATTAAAATACAAGAATATGAATTTCAGAATATTAAGACATGGTCTAATTTTAGAAATAAAGGTACTGTTGGGATCACAATGTATTGTAAAAATGAGTTCATGATGGCATTATAAGATAATGACACATTAAGTTATGATTAGGTTGGAATACAATATTTTATAAGATTTCTATTTAGATATTTAAGGTTTAATATGTAAGTTCATATGCAATGTTTCAGGGTAACATCATATTTTATAAGAAGGATTGAACCATCTTATCAGAATTGATATTTTTAGATATGTTGTACTTGTGATACATTCATAAGCTTGACATTAGATTCTTTGTATACGTAGTATTTCTATATTCATGTCAGATCCTTTCTCATAAGACATTAAACTCATTTATGATATAATTGGTATAATGAAGTAATCTTACCAAATAAGAGTTTTAGAATAAATTCTACCCAGATAATGAGATACATGTTCAAATCCAGCAATGAATTCAGTTTAGATCTTAAGAATAAGAGATTTATATTCAGACTTAGACTACTCACTGTTGGAGTAGCCAAATTTTGAATAAAGATACACGATATGGGTTGTAGACCCAATCTTAATTATGTTGTAATTTGAAATACATATCCAAATTCCATAGTTGATTCAATTCAGATTTGAAAGAGTAAAGATTCAGATTCAGATTTCAGATTCAAAACTAAGTACATGTTTAGTACTCAGTTTGAGATTAATTCAGATTTAGAGTTTAGTAAAGATAGACTTAATATAATTAATTCAAAACCTTCACATAATGCATTATATAATAAGACCTCACCAGAGAGTCCCAGGACGATTCAGAGGGCGTATTGCGCCAGACACTGCAGGTGTCATAGAGGGCATGTTAGGCCAACAGAGGGTGTGTTGCACCATAAAGGAAACTTCAGTGTCAACAGAGGGCATGTTGTGCCAACAGAGGGTGTGTTGCATCATTGAGGACACTTTGGTGTCACAAAGGAGGACTTATTGTATAATGGTGGCCACAATCAGATAAAAATCATAAGTAAAAGATACCTTAGTTTATAGCATGGTCATAATATCATCCATGAGTATGATGAGAGGGAATCAGAAAAGATAAGTTTGACCCAAGCACTTTGGTGTAGGTCTTGAGATCCATGTACCAGTACATGTATCCAAAATAAGATAAGATATGAAGATAAGAATTCATATTGAGAAATGAAATAGTTTATCTTTCAGTTTACTCACAGTTTGATGTTAGTTCATGTTTATAATATCCAATTTCAGATATTTAGAAATATATATTTTAGAATACTCATGCCACTTACTCTAACGATTGTTTTTCCCAATGCATGGCTGGGGACGCGATGTCCGCAGGATTTGGAGTAACTGTGGATCAAATGAACAAGTAAAGGTCTAGGAGATTTTTCAAGCTTGTCTAGTGGGGTGCCATCTACATAGATGATCCTGAGTATTGACATCTTTTTATCATGAACTTATGCATAAACATGATGCAGTTTTATTTTGACAAAAAGCTATGTATGAATCAATTTTACAATTTTGTAAGGTGTTTCATTTACTTTTATTGCAATGGTTATCATGTTTGTGACACTCCCAGAATTTTTTTTTTTGCTTTTGCTCATGTGATGTAAAAATCTGGGTGTTACAATATGGAATCAGAGCAATTTGGTAAATGGCCACTAGGCAAACATGATTCTCACAGTCACCCTAGAGTGAAGAGGTAAGTTTAGGGTTTAGGGATAGAGTCCATAAGAAGAATACCATAACTTAGAGTGATTATGGGTCCTAACCTTAGAATAGATAGATATGTTATAGGTGGAAGTCTTCCTTGTTTAGATCTAAAGTAGCAACCTAAACCTAGCTAATGAGGTTTCTTCTCCATTCTCAGTGGTTATGGCCAGCCAATTGAGAATTGAAAAAGAATTTCATAAGTGCTAGACTTTTATGCACCTCTCCTTTCTTACTAACCCATGTGGTATGTGACACATGTGTTAGTGGGTTAGTGATAGTATGTCAGGATGCCACGTCTCTGGGTATGTGTCTGATCACCACATATCTAGGAATGTAGGTGTTACCTAAAGAACCCAAGGTTAGACAGTCATGTGCAACTAATGTTAGGAATTCATGACAAGGTTGAGGCAGATGCCCTAATTATAGAGCCAAGTTTAGGTTGAGAAGTAGACCATGGTAATAGATAATACTCACATAATTTTTTTATGAAAATACATTACATATCTCTTTTCATGCAAAAGATTGAACATAAGTGTGCTTTACAATAAATGAAGATGTAAGCAGAACCCTAAGGTGGGTAGTATCCTAGAGAATTTCGAGGACAAAATTTATTTTAAGGTGGGTAGATTTGTAACATCCCCCAATTCTTAGATGATGTAAGCCTTTAATGTGGTTTTCCTAATAAGTGTATATTAAGGGGCCTAATGAACCTAACCATGGCTAGGTATGTAATTAATATAAGTCAACTAGTCCACGGATACAAACATAACAGATTAAATGTGTATGATTGGTAGTCGAGTGTAGATGAATATAAATGAATTATTCATATGAACAATAATGTGACAGTATATAATATGATGATGAATTGAGTTACTAGTTTGAGATATAGATCAACTTAGGTCTCATTATTAAAGAAGTAAAGTAATGTTGACCTAATGTATCATACAAAAATTATGATTGACAAATTATATTGGTTCAAGAATTAGTTTCATAACCAATAATATAATTAAGCTTATGGACTCTTTGAAAGACCAAAAATGTACCATTGGCCATATAAACAAATTCAAGTCGTTTTGGATCAATTAAGGTATACATATAGGTCCTTTATATATAAAACCGATAATGGAGCATCTCACGCTCACAATAATTTCTCAAGATATTTTTAATAGAATGAAAATTAGAATATAAGATGGTGGGAGAAATTTCATATGATTTTGATTTACCTAGCGGCCTAGGTAACTAAATTTGTAATTATCCAACAATTGATTAAAATATATTATTAGAGTGCCTATGAAATTTAATTTGGATATGATATCTTTCTTGTGAAGAGATAATGTTCACAAAGTGTATATCCCAAAACTTTAGATCAAATGAAGTTATGAGGTGTTCTGTGTAAATACTTCTTTGATTTGGACTTTTATCAAAAGAAAACATAAAAAAGGGGGGAGAAGTCGTGACTCCAGTCCAGCGGACTAGAGAGTCGGTGCCCTATAAAATAGGGTCTGAACAAAACTCTTCAAATGGAGGGATCCGTACAACAAACCTGAGGATAAGCGGATATAAAAGTCGTAGTTACTTGAGGAATAGGGGGTTACGATTTCGGTTCTAGGGTTTTTCTTGAAACCTAGATGGTGAGAGAAGAGAGAAAGGAGGAAGAAGTTTGTGGGGTGGCGCTAGGGAGGAGGCGAATTGGGGTTCCTCAACCCTAATGGTGTGAAACTCAAAGGAAGTGGTGAGTGTGTCAAGGGCTCCAGGCCAGACATGAAGAGAAGCTTAGATCGTGGTCACATTTATAGATCGGGCAAGACTTGCTTGCCGGAGAAACTGCTCTCGGTGGCACCTTGTTTTGATGTGAAATAGGGGAGGCGAGCTCCCAGTTTGTCCGTGTAGTTAGAAACAGGTTGAGTCGAGCTTGGGGACCAGCTTGTGCGTGCCTCACGATCAAGGAAAGGATTAGCAGCAACACGGTGCACTTAGGGTCGTTGGATCGGTCTCAGGTGGTCAGAATTGCCGGAGACGACACAACAGGTGGCAGTGTCCTATTTCTGTGGAAGAACAGGGGAAGTGCGACCCCTAAATCGCACCCCTACGAGCGAAGAGGGTGAGTCCCTCCTTGCTGGACCGCCTGGTCATGAGGCCCAATTAGGGTGAAATGTGCAGGAAAATAATGTAATGAGTATGATTCGATTTTAATTTGTTATAAACTTTGGGGATTCATAGAGGTTGATCTGGTTGTCAAAATAGGGTGTGTAAGGGCTCTTTGGAAATATTGAGAGATGAAGAACATCTTGAAGAAGATTCCAGGCTCTTAAATGATCTAGATAAGGTTATTTAATTAGAGGAAAAGTTAGATAAGTTGATTATATGCGTATATGTTAATACTTTGTTAAACCGATGTGATAGATGTGAACTTCATCATTGAACTTCAAGGAAGTGTTACACCACATGTTTTAAAGGTATGATGCAATGAGAATTTATGGTTTAGAGATGAGATTGTTCTTATGTGATATTTTTGGTATACTTTTATACATGCCATAAGATTATGTAGGGTGTGACTAAGGGATAAATGTGACTCTAAAAGAATACTTGTGTATGAGAATACATCAAGATAAACCATACACGTTAACAACATAGATTATTACATTGTAGTGGTGGGATTTATGAGAAATATTATATTGATTTAAATGGGATTTAATGATAGGAAGTGTCTTTTTAGGATTTAGACCTGACTAGAGGAATCCAAGGTGAAGATTCTATTTTCTCTAATACAGGTAAGTGGTCCATGCCCATGAGTCCTCATGTTTTTAAGTTCAGTATGTTTACATGTCTCATGAAAAGACTTTTATAATTTATATGATTCAATTTTCTAAGATTTTAATGCAAACAAGAATATTCTCATATCTCTTTTATTATGTAAGTTCAGCTATCTAAAATCTCAAATAGAGACATGTTGCTCAAAATTGTTGTGACCCACGGACCAAGTCCACGAGAAAGTTAAAGAATCGTGTTCCTACAAGATTTCTTAGAAATGTTCAAAATTAATGAATAAGATTGTAAGTTAAGATATGCAAGTAATGTAGCCATACTTAGTTGGTGATTTGGTATAGTTTTGTATTGAGAACTTAAGTACACATATGTTGTTAGGATTTCTCATATTTATAGGCATAACTATGAATTACGATTTCAAGTAGAAATATGTCATTAAGATTTCATACATATGTATAGATATAACAAATAGATTCCTTAGAGTGTATAATATCTAGAATTTAATTACAATACAAGAATATGAATTTCAGAATATTAAGACATGGTCTACTTTTAGAAATAAAGGTACTGTTGGGATCAGAATGTATTGGAAAAATGAGTTCATGATGGCATTATAAGATAATGATACATTAGGTTATGATTAGGTTGGAATACAATATTTTATAAGATTTCTATTTAGATATTTAAGGTTTAATATGTAAGTTCATATGCAAAGTTTTAGGGTAACATCATATTTTATAAGCAGGATTGAACCATCTTGTCAGAATTGATATTTTTAGATATGTTGTACTTATGATTCTTTGTATACGTAGTATTTCTATATTCATGTCAGATCCTTTATCATAAGACATTAAACTCATTTATGATATAATTGGTATAATGAAGTAATCTTACCAAATAATAGTTTTAGAATAAATTCTACCCAGATAATGAGATACATGTTCAAATCCATCAATGAATTCAGTTTAGAACTTAAGAATAAGAGATTTAGATTCAGACTTAGACTACTCACTGTTTGAGTAGCCAGATTTTGAATAAAGATACACGATATGGGTTATAGACCCAATCTCAATTATGTTGTAATTTGAAATACATATCCAAATTCCATAATAGATTCAGTTCAAATTTTAAAGATTAAAGATTCATATTCAAATTTTAGATTCAAAACTAAGTACATGTTTAGTACTCAGTTTTAGATTAATTCAGATTCAGTGTTTAGTAAAGATAGACTTAATATAATTAATTCAAAACCTTCACATAATACATTATATAATAAGACCTCACCAGAGAGTCCCAGGACGATTCAGAGGGCGCATTGCGCCAGACACTACAGGTGTCATAGAGGGCATGTTAGGTCAACAGAGGGTGTGTTGCACCATAGAGGAAACTTCGGTGTCAACAGAGGGCATGTTGTGCCAACAGAGGGTGCGTTGCACCATAGAGGACACTTCGGTGTCACAGAGGAGGACTTATTGTATAATGGTGGCCACAATTAGATAAAAATCATAAGTAAAAGATACCTTAGTTTATAGCATGGTCATAATCTCATCCATGAGTATGATGAGAGGGAATCAGATAAGATAAGTATGACCCAAGCACTTTGGTCTTGGTTTTGAGATCCATGTACTCGTACATGTCTCCAGAATAAGATAAGATATGAAGATAAGAATTTATATTGAGAAATGAAATACTTTATGTTTCAGTTTACTCACAGTTTGATGTTAGTTCATGTTTATAATATCTAATTTTAGATATTTAGAAATATATATTTTAGAATACTCATGCCACTTACTCTAACGACTATTTTTCCCAATGCATGGCTGGGGACGTGATGTCTGCAAGATTTGGAGCAGCTGCAGATCAAATGAACAAGTAAAGGTCTAGGATATTTTTCAAGCTTGTCTAGTGGGATTGCATCTACCTAGATGATCCTGAGTATTGACATCTTTTTATCATGAACTTATGCATAAACATGATGTAGTTTTATGTTCCAAAAAGCTATGTACGAATCAATTTTACAGTTTTGTAAAGTGTTTCATTTACTTTTATTGCAATGGTTATCATATTTGTGACACTCCCAGAAAAAAAATTGCTTCCGCTCGTGTGATTAAAAAATTTGGGTGTTACATCCACCTTCACCCACCCTTGGTTCTGACCAATCGATCTAACCAAGCAACTTGAGCCCATTCAGTCTCAAGACCGTTTGAGCCCATTCGGTCTCAAGACCGTTTGAGCTCATTCGGTCTCAAGACCGTTTGAGCGCATTCAGTCTCAAGACTGAATAGACAGTTCCATTTCAAGACTGTTTGCACCTACAGAAGAAGACCGAATGAAGGACACGAAGACCGTTTGATTTCACAAACCGATCAGAAAGTCACTATAGATGAAGATCGTTTCATTGAACTAACTGAATGAGCATATGACCGGATGGCCTCAAATGTGAAGACCATTTGGTTGAGATGTGTGAAGACCAAAAGGACCAGCTGACAAAACCGTTTGATAAGCAAACGATTTGTAGACCGTTCATCGGCAAACGGTCTGTGAGACCGTTTGGTCTCATTCGGTTCCAAACTGAAAGGAGCCAAAACCTGTCTGGTTATTAACTATTTACAGACCATTTCACTGAAGTGTTGATCGAATGGTCACAATAGACGAAGACCGTTTGCTGGATCGTGGAGAGAAGCAAACTGAATGAAAAGAAACCATATGGACTCCCCTTGGTCGAAGACCATTTGATATTTTCCATAAGACCGAATGAAGGGAAAGGTGCCAAACCGATTGAAAAAGGTACTGGGCAAGACCGAATGAGCATACCGTTTTCCAAAGCTGTTCAAGACCATTTAAGCACCAAAACCGTTTGGTCAAACTTTACAAGACCGTTTGACCAAAAATATGCCCCAAACCGTTTAGACTTGAAACACACCAAAAACGTGAAGGCTAGTCCTGTGCCTATAAATAGGACCAGTAGGGTCCCCTTTTGAGGCATCGGTTCCAGGACGCCGATAGGCTGCCTATATACAGGTCCGATCCAGATCCAGTGCAGTCCACGCCAGTTTCGTTCCACCTATCACCTGTGTTGCAACCAAGGAGACTGAGAAGAGAAGGAAGATGGAGCGAGGGAGACTGTCCAGTCTGTCTTGACATTTCCCGTTTCGCGTCCACATATGCTCCACCACGACGTAGAAGGATGTATCATCTTCACCGAGCTACGACTACCTTCTGTACCGAGTTCATGGCAGATTTCTCTCTCTTCCTTATTCTTCTTGTTTCTCACATCATGAGTGAGTAGTACCTTTTCGCTGGGGTGCGGGGACTAGCCCCGCTGCCCATGCAATCATATTCTTTTGTTAAACATTTCATGGCAATGTATATAACTTTTCATTTTGTTGTTAATCATTATGTTCGTAGTTAGATTAATTGCTTGCTTTCATCTTTTTTCTTCCTACATTGTGAGAATTTCTATATGTAGGATTGAATGACGTTTAGCTGGTTGACTCCCAAACTAGAAATAGAATGGGATTATTTACGGTCGTAAGTGTATGATCCGCGAGGGGACGAGCCATCTAGCCTTCGCTGACGCTTCTGTGTACCTAACGCCTGTATAGGGGGTTCACAGCCTTAGTTGGATTTTGTATCTTCTTGTTAATCGTCAATGTTTGCTTGTATGTTAATTGCCTGCTTGCTTATTGATTAATGCGGTTGACTCCCAAACTAGAAATAGAATGGGATTTCTTCAAGGTCGTAAGTGTATGATCCGTGAGGGGATGAGCCATCTAGCCTTCAATGATGCTTCTATGTGCCTAATGCATGTATAGGGGGCCCACAACCTTCATTGGATTTCTATATCTTTATAGTCGTAAGTAAGTGATCCGGTCGGTGACAAGACATCTAATTCCTAAGGTGATGCTTAAGCGAACCTAATGCCCGTATGGGGGGTTTTACTGTAGCTCTATTTGAATCGTTATATCTTGCTTGGATTGTTTGTGTTCGAACGTGTTTGCATGTGTAGTGGAGGTGAAACCCAATACCATCCCAGCGATTCCATATAATTTGATCTTAATCCAACTTTAATTCAGCCTTACTTTCTTGCATTTAATTTAATTAACCACAAACCAACCAATCTTTCTAAATATTAGTTTTACTTGAGCTAGATTCGACTGAAAAAGATTCTTAAAAACGTTGTCCTTTAGGTTCGATCCTTAACTATACTGTGATAAGACTCGTCCGCTTGCGGGTGGTATTATTGCACTTTGGTTTTGGTAAAAGCTCGAGGATTTCAACCCCGAGTGAGTTTGTTAGTGCGATAAAATCCCACGTCAAATTTTGGCGCCATTGCCGAGGACAACGAAATCAGTTAGTCAAATCTAGTTGTTTTAAGGATAATCTAGGATTTGGTTTTTCTTTTGATACAATCGATCATCTACTTGACTTTAACTCTACTTTGTGGATCTTATTTTTAAAATCCTTCTATTTTGAGGTACTTCAGAAGGATTAGTGCATGCACCGTTTGAACAGTCCCAGACTCACCGCCAGTTTTGATCCAGAGATTGACAGAACCTTCCACTGACAAAATAGAGAGAAACAAGTGAGAATGGCTCAAGAAGAGGAGATAGCTCGAAGGGTTGCTCAAGCCCTTAATGCACAGAGAGAAAGATTCATGCAAGAAGCTAGAGATGCAGTTCAAGAAGATATTCAAGCAGCACAAGCAGCAACACAAGTAGCAGAACTACAAAAGGATCTTAGAGAATTCTTGATCCCCAAAGCTGCTAATGTTCATCATCCAGTACAACCTCCTCCCATCAATGCTGTCAATTTTGAGATTAGGGCACACTAGGTCACATTGCTTCAAAACAACCCTTTCTATGGCAAACAAGGATAGGATATCCAGGAGCATCTTTTGAGGTTTATAGATCTATGTGCTATGACAAGGTAAAACGGAGTATCTGATGATGCCATTCGACTCTGTCTCTTCAAGTATTCCCTTGCCGATAGAGCCATAAGTTGGTACAATTCATTGCAAAGTGAAATACACATCATCACCTGGGAACAACTCCAAAATGTGTTTCTAGAAAATTTCTACCCTCCATATCTCACCTATGAAATAGAGGGCAAATAACAAATTTCACTCAAGTCCCTGGAGAAACTCTTGCTGAAGCATGGGATAGATACAAAGAACTTCTACGCAAATGTCCACACCATGGAATTCCTAAGAATCAACTCATCGAAATTTTCTATAGGGGTGTGGACGACGATATCAAGAGATTCTTAGATTCCTCATATGGAGGAAACTTCGTGTGTCAAAGTTATGACAGCGCATGGAGGGTCGTCACTCTTGGAGCAGAAAGCCAATTAGGGTAGATCTGTAGGTAAAGGAGTTTTGAAAGTAGCTATTGCTGAAGCTACTCCCGAGTACAAGTCTATCGCTGAAACCTTGAAACTCTTAGTTGCGAAGCAAGACCATATCAAAACATCCCTTGCTACAATTGGAAGAGGACGTCCACCTCTTCAACAACCAGAACAAATCAAGTCTACTTCACTATTTTGTGAAGCATGTAAAAGTACCGATCATTCCACTTTATCATGCAATGTTCTCTATGATGTTGTTCTTAGTAATGTATGTAGCCAAGGAGATAATGGTTAGATGGAAAATCTTAATGCTATCAACATCATTCCTGGTCAAAGTTACTACAATCCAAACCAGAATAGGAATCATCCAGAATTTCAGTATGGAAGCCCCTCTGGAGCAGTGAACTCGCATCGATTTGGTTCAAACAACCAACCATGAGGCCCACCAGGATTTTAGTATAATCAACAACAGAATTTTGGAAATCAAGGAAACTTCAAGGGAAAATTCCAGAATAGGAACTTCAATAATTATCAAAACAATTCCCAGTACCAGAGTCTTAACCAAGTTCCTTATCAACAACAAGGACAACAAGCAAGTCCCGTATCACCTGATGACAAGCTATCAACCATTGAAAAGATGTTGCAAACTCAGCAAACTATGATAGCTAACCAACAAGCTCAGCAGAAGGCTATTAAATCCCAACTAGCTCAACTTGCAGCTAGCATCAAGCCACCAGCTGGGGTTTTTGCTGGCCAACCCGAGAATAATCCTAAGCATCCTGATCAATTGAAGGCAGTCACCACCAGATCGGGAAAAGACTATTCTGATCCTACTATCAAGACACATGTGGTTGTTACAGATGAAGATGAACCTATGATTGTCCAAGACGCAACAACACCAGAGTCTCAACTGAAAGAACCAGTAACTGTCGATAAGACATACAAGGAAAGTCTTGAGAAACCTATTGATGAAGAAACTAAAACACCAGAACCTGATTTCCCTATATACAAGCCTCATATTCCTTTCCCTGCTCGTTTAAGGAAAACCAAGCTTGATACTCAGTTTAATAATTTTAAAAAAGCTATGAAGAAACTCCATGTTGATATACCTTTTTTGGATGCGCTGGCTGAGATACCAGCTTGGACAAAGTACTTAAAGTCACTACTGACCAGGAAATATATTACTGAAGAATATGAGATAGTCAAGTTAGCTAAAACCACTTCGGATATCATCCAGAGTAGGATGCCTAAGAAGCAGAAAGATCCAAGATCTTTTGGGATTTCCTACCATATCGGTGATTCTTCATGCAAGAAGGGACTAGAAATTCTTGGTGCTAGCATCTCCATCATGCCACTCAGCCTTTGCAAAAGGATAGGGTTTGTTGAACTTCTTCCAACTGGCATGACCATACAACTCGTAGAAAATTCGATAAAACGCCCGTTAGGAATTATTGAGGATGTACCTGTCAAGGTAGGAAAAGATTCCTATGTTCCGTGTGACTTTGTCATCATGGACATAAAAGAGGACGCCAAATATCCTCTCATCTTTGGACGTTCGTTCCTCACCACCGCAAGAGTTCTAACTGATGTTGAAGCAGGAACCTTGTTGCTTAGATTAGGCAAGGAAACACTTGAATTTAAAGTCTTTGAAAGCATGAGAAGACCAAGTATGCAAGAAGAAGTATATCTTATCGATTGCATAGAGCATATGTCACTTCTGACTCAAGAGAATCATGAATCAGACGATCCATTAGAAGTTTCTCTAACGGATCCATCAGTTGATGAACCTATTGATGAACAAGCAAAGGATCGCATTGAATCCTTCGACTCTACCAAAGAAGATCCAGAAGCCAAGATTGAAGAACTCAGGTCTGTGGAAGCTACGGAAGAAACACCCGAAAAACCAGAAGCCCCTGAAATGAAGCCCCTTCCCGAGGGACTGAAGTATGTGTTTTTGGATGACCTCAAGGTTTTCCCAGTAATAATAAATTCCGATCTTATGACTGAATAAGAAGATAAACTCCTGAAGGAATTAAAGGAGAGGAAGAAAGTGATTGGCTACAAAATGAGTGACCTCACAGGGGTTAGTCAAGCACTGTGTATGCACAAGATCCCCATGATGGAAGATCACAAGACAACTATTGAACATCAACGGAAACTGAATCCAAAGATGAAGGAGGTAGTCCGTAAAGAGGTCATTAAACTACTCACCGTTGGAATTATCTATCTGATATCAGACTCACCATGGGTGAGCCCGGTGCATGTAGTCTTGAAGAAAGGTGGAACAACTGTAATACTAAATGAAAACGATGAACCCATCCCCACCCGAACAGTCACAGGGTGGAGGATGTGCATTGATAATAGAAAGCTAAACAAGGCAACTCGAAAAGATCATTTTCCAATGCCTTTTCTTGATCAAGTATTAGAGTTGCTAGCCCATCAAGAATACTTTTGTTATCTCGATGGTTACTCTGGATTCTACCAAATCCCTATACACCCAGATGACTAGGAGAAAACTACCTTCACCTTCCCATTTGGAACATACACATTTAGAAGAATGTCGTTCGGACTGTGCAATGCACCCACAACTTTCCAGCATTGCATGGCTGCTATATTTGATGATCTCACCGAAACCATTATGGAAGTCTTCATGGATGATTTTTCTATATACATAGATTCATTTGATTCATGTCTAAACACCTCTCCCTGGTCCTCAAACGATGTGAACAAGCTCATCTCATGCTCAACGGGGAGAAGTGTCATTTTATGGTAAAGGAAGGAATTGTCCTCGGCCATAGGGTCAGTAATAGAGTAATTGAAATAGATATAGCCAAGATTGAAGTGATTTCCAAGCTCTCTGTCCCTATCAATGTAAAGGAAGTTCGAGCATTCCTTGGTCACGTAGGTTTCTATAGATGGTTTATAAAGGATTTCTCGAAGATAACCAAGCTGATGACAAATTTGTTAATAAAGGATGTTGAATTCAATTTTGACGAAGAATTTGTTAAAAGTTTCAACACACTGAAGCATGCCCTTACAACTACATCCATCATTAGAGCTCCTGATTGGGACCACCCTTTTGAAATCATGTGTGATGCAAGTGATTATGTTGTAGGTGCTGTCTTGGGCCAATGTATAGAAAAGAAACATTATGTGATCTATTATGCATCGAAGACCCTCAATGAAGCTCAGAGGAATTATGCTACTACTGAGAAAGAACTTCTGGAAGTTGTGTATGCTTTTGACAAGTTTAGATCCTACCTAATTGGTTCAAAGATCATTGTTTACACAGATCATGCTGCCATTCATTACCTTCTAGAAAAGAAATATGCAAAACCTAGGTTACTAAGATGGATTCTCCTCCTGCAAGAATTTGATTTAGAAATCAGAGATAAAAAGGGTATAGAGAATGTTGTAGAAGACCACCTTAGTCGCATCCACACTCTGGATACTGAGAAGATTCTGATTAATGATTCCCTTCTGGATGATCAACTAATGAAGGTCTCATAAGCTATACCATGGTAATCAGATTTTATGAACTACCTCGCTGTTGGGGTTATTCATCCTCAATGCACCAGAAATACATTGAAGAAATTTATGCATGATGTGAAACAGTACTACTGGGATGAGTCATACCTTTTCAAACTATGTGCTGATGGTCTATATAGATGATGCATTGCTGAAGAAGAAGCACAACTTATTTTGGAACACTGTCACTCAGGACCAGTGGGGGGACATATGAGCTCTAAAAAGACTACTTTGAAGGTTTTTGCAATGTGGATTCTTCGGGACAACCATATCCAAAGATTCCTACAACCTTGTCTAATCATGTAACAAATGTCAAAGATCTGGCAATATAATAAAGAGAGATGAAATGGCACTGAATCTGTGGCAAGAAGTAGAGATATTGGACGTTTGGGGGGTGGACTATATGGGTCCATTCCCATCTTCTCATGGATTTTCATATATCCTAGTGGCGGTGGACTATGTCTCAAAATGGGTTGAATCCATACCGACTGTCACTAGTGATTCCAAACCCCTCATCAAATTATTCAAAGATATTATTTTCCCCCATTTTGGAGTGCCACGAACTGTGATATCCTACGGAGGGTCTCATCTCCTTGAAAAAAGCTTTGAAGCATTACTGAGAAAGTATGGTGTAACACATAAGGCAGCCTCACCCTACCATCCACAAACAAGTGGACAGGCAGAGGTTTCTAACCGTCAACTCAAAGCTATCCTAGAAAAAACTGTAGGCCGCAATCGGAAAGATTGGTCAGTGAAAATCAACGACGCATTATGGGCCTATCGAGCTGCTTATAAAACTCCCCTCGGGACTACACCTTTTCGATTAATATATGGAAAGACTTGCCACCTGCCAGTAGAACTGGAACACAAGGCATGGTGGGAAATAAAACAACTGAATTTTGATATGAAAAAAGATGGCCAAGCCAGGATTCTACAACTCCAAGAGCTGGACAAACTCATGATGACATCTTATGAGAATGCATGAATCTACAAAGAACACACCAAACTTCGGCATGATGGTCATTTGAAAAGAAAAGACATACAACTGGGAGACCAAGTTCTGCTATTCAATCAAGGTTGAATTTATTCCCAGGGAAACTCTGCTCCCGCTGGTCTGGACCGTACATTGTCAAAAGTATCTCCCCACATGGTGCTTTCTCTTTATGGAGCAAAAAGTCAGGTGAATTCGTTGCGAATGGTCAACGCTTGAAAGATATTTCACCACAATCGACATAAGCACAAAAGCAATAATAGATCTCTCCAATCCAAAGGAACCATCGTGAAGTTGAAAATATCACATCGAGACATCGACGTAAAACAAAGGTGCTTGTCGGGAGGCAACCCGATAAATAAAATTCGTTTTAACTTTGAATTAGAAATTTTACTCAATTATGTTTTTAAAAATTTAGATAATTTTGCACTAAATAAATGGTGAGATGCTACTTTAAGTTCGGAATGATCTTTTGTTTGAGATTTTCAAATGGAGGAAACACGCTGATTGGAATGCAACCACATCCAGTGGTCCAAATGGCATGAACTTTCCCCTCCATCTCGAATTTAGAGTTTGCTCGAGATGAGCAAATTTCTAAGTTCAGGGAGGAGGGTGGGTGGTACGTATCTTACTTTCCACCTTCACCCATCTAAATCAGAATTAAGTTTTCATCGTCGCATTTCTGACCAAAATTTCAAAATTTTCATATAAAATTTTCAAAATTTTAAAGTTTTAAATATTTCAAAGAATTTGAACAGATACTTGATGAATTTTTGACACTTCATGGTTTCATCAAAAGTCACTAACTTACCTGCTATGCATTTTGAATCATTATATCCTCCTTATTCAAAGTAAATCCTCAAAAGCACCACTTTTTGAAAATAGCCTTTTGATTGAAATCATTTTGTGCAGCTTATGACTCCTAACAACATGATACTTATGCAAATATGACAAGTGTCTGTCAAACTAATAGGGATCAAACACGTCGTGCTTCCTAACTGAGTAGTGGAACAATAACATGGAATTCCCACTAGATCCTCATCAAGCCATTATTTGAGCAGAATACGATAAAGAGAATGACCTGGTGCACATAATTGTAAATCAAGTTGCATTTTGATCTGAACTCTCTTCTACACTTCTTCCATCATCTCCGTACCCCTCCATCCATCAAAAAGAAACAAAAATAGCCAAAATAATGCAAAACCCTAAAGTTTGGGGTGGCACGCCACTTCCCTCTATATATCCGCTTCTTCCATACCCCTCGAAAATTTATAGGAGCGTACCACCAAAAATGCAATCTCGAGTCAAATAGAGGAGAGATTTGCACACAAAAGATGCCACGGTGCACAAAAAAGAAATGCAATCTTGAGTCGAATAGAGGAGAGATTCACACAAAAAATGCAATAAATGAAATTGCAAAGCAAATTAAAAGAAAATCTCGAGTCGAATAGAGGAGAGATTTACTTCTTCTCTCCATACCACCATTCACTCCATTTTCTACCTAATGGCACAATGCATGCCCCCACTATCCTGAAAAATACCAGTGTCAGATCAGATGCACACTTGTAGTTCTGCAGGTATCTCTGGACTCTTACAAAACTCTTTGACATGCTTATTGTTGGAAAAAAGTGAGAAGGAAGTGATATTGGAAAGCGAACTCAGGTATGAAGATATGGTAAGATGTGTTCAGTGATCTCGAGAAGTTGAGATACTGAGTCATACTGAGCAGAAAGAAAACAATTGTGATGTGAAGATGAGGCAATCACACGAAATGAAAGTATTCATTTGGCGACTATTTCAGATTTTGTGTTACTCGAGGACGAGCAACGTTTAAGTTCAGGGTATTTTGATGAATACATATTCATCAGGAATTTCAATCACCACATTGGGTCAAATTTGACTCAATGCATTCAATTTCATTTACTGAATATCAAAATTTGTGAAATTACTAAATTGGTCCAATTATCATGATTTTAACTTAAATTATGTTGATTTGATGCAGGTCTTGATAAAGATGAACAATTAGCTAGGGTCCACCTTCACCCACCCTTGGTTCTGACCAATCGATCTAACCAAGTGACTTGATCCCATTCGGTCTCAAGACTATTTGAACCCATTCGGTCTCAAGACCGTTTGAGCCCATTCGGTCTCAAGACTGTTTGAGCCCATTCGGTCTCAAGACCGAATAGATAGTTCCATTTCAAGATTGTTTGCACCTGCAGAAGAAGACTGAATGAAGGACATGAAGATCGTTTGATTTCACAAACTAATCAGAAAGTCACTACATATGAAGACTGTTTCATTGAACTGACCGAATGAGCACAAGACCAGATGGCCTCAAATGTGAAGACCGTTTGGTTGAGATGTGTGAAGACAGAAAGGACCAGATGATAAAACTGTTTGATAAGAAAATGATTTGCAGACCGTTCATCGGCAAATGGTCTATGAGACCGTTTGGTCTCATTCGGTTTCCAAACCGAAAGGAGCCAAAACCATCTGTTATTAATGGTTTACAGACCGTTTGGCTGAAGCGTTGACCGAATGGTCACAATAGTCGAAAATCGTTTGCTAGATCGTGGAGAGCAGCAAATGAATGAAAATAGACCGTATGGACTCCCCTTGGTCAAAGACCATTTGATCTTTTCCACAAGACCGAATGAAGGGAAAGCTGCCAAACCTATTGAAAAAGGTACTTGGCAAGACCGAATGAGCAGACCATTTGCCAAAGCTGTGCAAGACCGTTTAAGCACCAAAACCGTTTCGTCAAACTTTATAATACCATTTGAGAAAAAATATCCCCCAAACCGTTTGGACAGGAAACACTCCAAAAACATGAAGGCCAGTCCTGTGCCTATAAATAGGACTAGTAGGGTCCCCTTTTGAGGCATCGGTTCTAGGACACCGACATGCTGCCTGTACATAGGTCCGATCCAGATCCAGTGCAGTCCACACCAGTTTCGTTCTGCCTACTACCTGTGTTGCAACCAGGGAGACTGAGAAGAGAAGGAAGGCAGAGCGAGGGAGACTGTCTAGTTTGTCTTGGCATTTCCCTTTCCACGTCCAGATCTGCTCCGACACGATGTAGAAGGTCATATCATCTTCATCGAGCTGCGACTACCTTCTGCACCGATTTCATGGTAGATTTCTCTCTCTTCCTTATTCTTCTTATTTGTCGCATCATGAGCGAGTAGTACCTTTTTGCTGGGGTTCGGGGACTAGCCCCACTACCCATGCAATCTTGTTCTTTTGTTAAACTTTCCATGGCAATGTATATAACTTTTCATTTCGTTATTAATCATTATGTTCGTAGTTAGATTAATTGCTTGCTTTCATCTTTGTTCTTCCTACATTGTGAGAATTTTTATATGTAGGATTGAATGACGTTTAGCTGGTTGACTCCCAAACTAGAAATAGAATGGGATTCCTTAAGGTCGTAAGTGTATGATCCGTGAGGGGATGAGCCATCTAACCTTCGGTGATGTTTCTGTGTACCTAACTCCTGTATAGGGGGTTCACAGCCTTAGTTGGATTTTATATCTTCTTGTTAATCATCAATGTTTGCTCATATGTTAATCACCTGCTGACTTATCGATTAATGCAGTTGACTCTCAAACTACAAATACAATGGGATTTCTTCGAGGTCGTAAGTGTATGATCCGCGAGGGGACGAGCCATCTAGCCTTCAGTGACGCTTCTGTGTGTCTAACGCCTGTATAGGGGGCCCGCAACCTTCATTGGATTTCTATATCTTTGGATCCGTAAGTAAGTGATCCGGTCAGTGATGAGACATTTGATTCCTAAGGTGATGCTTACACGAACCTAACGCCCATATGGGGGGTTTTACAACAGCTCTATTTGAATCGTTATATCTTTCCTGGATTGTTTGCGTTTGAACGTGTTTGCATGTGTAGTGGAGGTGAAACCTGATACCATCCTAGTGATTCCATATCATTTTATCTTAATCCAACTTTAATTCAACCTTACTTTTCTGCATTTAGTTTAATTAACCACAAACCAACCAATCATTCTAAATATTAGTTTTACTTGTGCTAGATTTTACTGATAAAGATTCTTTAAAATGTTGTCCTTTGGGTTCGATCCTTAACTATACTATGCTAAGACTCATCCTCTTGCGAGTGGTATTATTGCACTTTGGTTTTGGTAAAAGCTCAGGGATTTCAACCCCGAGTGAGTTTGTTAGTGTGATAAAATCCCACGTCAGTAAAAAGTATTGTTTTTTCATTGTTGATGATTACAATAGATATACTAGGGTGCATTTTCTTTCAACAAAAGATGATACTATTAGAATATTCATTCAATTTTTCTCTAAGATTGAAAAGCTACTACAAAACAAAATATGTACCATTAGGAGTGATCATGGGGGATAGTTTGAGAACCATATATTTTAAGAATTTTGCACATCTAAAGGGAATACACATAATCATTCATCTCCACACACCCCACAAAAAATGATATAGTTGAGAGGAAAAATCGGTCCTCACAAGAAATGTCTAGAATAATGCTACTTGAATATAACACACCTAAAACCTTTTGGGTCGAAGAAGTAAGTACAACATGCTATGTCTTAAACCTTGTTTCAATTCATTCTCATCTTAAGAAAACTCCTTATTAAATCATCTTTAACAAAAAAACCTAGAGTTGACTACTTTCATACTTTGGGTAGACCTTGATATATCTTGAAAACAAAAGATGATAGAGACTAATTCGACCCTAAGTCACCAAAAGGATTCTTCTTGGGATATTCAACATCTAGAAAAGAATTTGGAATTTACAACTCTATTTCTAAAAAAGTTGAGGAATTAATTCATATAAGATATTATGAAATTACAACACAAACTACTGAAAATGAAATTGACAATGAAAACTTGAATGATATTGCACATTCAATTGAGGACTTAACCATATCAATAAAAGATGATAAAAATTCTGAAACTGAACAACATAATGATTAAAATAATGAATCACAACAGCCTATCCTATATAATCAAAGATCATCCCCAAGACCTAATCATAGGAAATCCTTTTGATAGAGTAGTTATGCGATCATCATTTAGAGATGTTGCAAAAATGGCCTCTGTGTCAATTGTTGAACCTAAAAAGATAAATGAAACTCTAAAAGATGATTATTTGATAATTTCTATGCAGTAAGAGCTAAATCAATTCACTACAAATAATGTATGGGATTTAGTTCTGAGACCTCAAGGCAAAAACATTATTGAAAATAAGTGGGTTTTTTCGAAATAAACATAATGAAGCCAGGGAAGTGGTTAGAAACAAAGCTATGTTGGTAGCTCAAGGGTACAATCAATAATAAGGGATAAACTATGATGAAACTTATGCACCCATAATTAGAATTTAGGCCATTTGTATGTTATTAGCTCTAGATTCTCATAAAGTAATAAACTTTTCCAAATGGATGTAAAAAGTGTTTTTTAAATGGAATCATAGAAGAAGAGGTTTATGTTGACCAACCACCTAGTTTTGAAATTCTAAACAAGCTTGATCATATATACAAACTTAAGAGAGCTCTCTATGGT
The DNA here is from genome assembly GCA_963693085.1 of Alisma plantago-aquatica. Classification (NCBI taxonomy): domain Eukaryota; kingdom Viridiplantae; phylum Streptophyta; class Magnoliopsida; order Alismatales; family Alismataceae; genus Alisma; species Alisma plantago-aquatica. The sequence continues at coordinate 31,491,627 of OY856415.1, read as the reverse complement.
CTAAAACAAGCACCTCAAAATCGATATGAAAGACTTAGGAATTATCTTATTGATAATGGTTTCTCTATCAAAAAGTTAGATTCCACACTATTTTTCAAATCACATGAATTGGATTTTCTAGTTGTTCAAATATATGTTGATGACATTATCTTTGGTGCTTTAAATGACTCCTTATGTACTCAATTCAGTAGTATCATGCTAAAAGGATTTGAAATGAGTCTTATGGGTTAGTTGACATTTTTCCTTGATTTTCAAATAAAACAAACATCTGTTGGAATTTTTGTAAGTCAAGAGAAGTATACTAAGGAACTCTTAAAACAATTTAACATGAAAAATTGCAAACGTTCTACCACTCTAATGGTACTTTTGCTAAAATTGACAAGGGTGAAGATTTTGAACCCATTCATGAATCCTTATATAGAGCCATGATTGATAGCTTGCTATACTTGGCTGCATCTAGACTGGACATTATGTTTGCCTTTGGACTTTGCACTAGATTTCAATTGAACCATACATACTCTCATCTTTGAGCTGTCAAGATAATTTTGAGATATTTTTCTGGCACTATATATTTTATATTATGGTATCCAGAGGTCCAATCGTTGGATTTGAATGATTATACCGATGTTGACTATGTTGGTTTTCATCTTGATCAATATAGCACAAGTGGTGGTTGTTTCTTTCTAGGAAGAGTCTTGGTTTCTTGGTTTAGTAAGAAACAAAATATGGCTGCTTTGTTCACCAAAAAAAAAATATGGCTGCTTTATCTACCACCGAAGCTGGCTACATGGTTGCATGATCATGTTGTGCTCAAGTGATTTTCATGCAACAAGTCCTGAATGATTGTGGTTTTGTATATTCTTCCACGCTAATTTTCTGTGATAATACTATTGCAATAAACTTGGCTCATAATCTCAATCTACACAAGCGTGCCAAGAATATTGAGATTAGACATCACTTTTTGAGAGATCATATTGCCAAGAATAACATCCCTCTTCATCATGTTGATACAGAGGAACAATTGGCTGGTATTTTTACCAAACTACTTCCTTTAGATCAATTTTGATATATTAGAAGGAAGTACTCATTACTCCACTAAAAGATTTTTACTTTGATATAATAGCTCAAAATTCTTAATTATATTATGTGCATTATCATTATTCTTGATTTCTAGCATGCATCTTAAAATTGTGGCTTTCATTGGACATTTTGTACTTACTTTGGTTTCTATTCCTTAGAACATGGGTATTCTATTAAGGGAGAGTATCCCATTTAGGGGGAGTCATCTTAATTCACACATTTGACTATGTTTTTGAGATGAAAAAAGGGAAAGATATAAAATTAAAGCAAAATGTTTTCATTCCTTGAGCTTCATGACAGTTTCACGACTTTACCCTCTTAGCAAATATAAATTTGATGCTAAATCTCTTTACGATATGGATATCATGTTCCATATATCTCTAAGCATACTAGCACACATTTTTATGCCACTCAATGGTTTGTTCTTCTCTCGTATGAAACTCATCTTTATAATATATTTTTTATATTTTTGAAATGTTTGCCATCTTCAGAAAGGGGTAGATTGTTGGCCAAATTGGACATTAACTTATCCTCTATTTTGATGATGAAAAACATTTCATTCTTATGGATATAACTTACTACTTAAGTGTTTCAAGGTCTAAGGAGATCACACTAAATGGATAGATGAACTTAACATGTTTAAATGCTTGTATTTACATGTTTTTACAACTTGTTATAGCTTGTACAAGTGTATAATGTACAAGTCATTTGAAGTCATGTAAAATCAAGAGTTAGATTTTCTTTATCAATCCAAAATCCTTAGCTAGGACCCCCCTAGAGTCTAGGGCCATTATACTTTATTAGAAAAATAATTTAATAGGTTTGCCAAAATTTATACACCTATTAACATGGATTTTTTGGTCGAGAAAATTGTCAACCAAGAAGCCCCTGGTTGAGAAAATTGTTGACCGAGACATACCTCGGTCAAAGAATCAATGCACCAGAAAATTTTTATAATGTACTTGCTATGAATCATTCCCAGTCGAGTAGTTTGTGGACCGAGACACCTTCAGTCGAATATTTTGTCAACCAGGATTAGACCATTAAACCAGTTGAACTAAGAAGTTCAAATTACATCTAGCCATTAGAGATAACTTGTACACTTTAATGACACCCAATGGAAGAAATTGTCGATCGAGAGAGTTTAGGTCCAAAAAATTGTCGATCAAACTGGATTCTGCACTGATTTCTAGAAACGACTACATTAGTCATTGTACCTAACATTAACTCCTCAAAACGGATAATTTTCAACTAAGAACCCTCTAGACACTTTCATAATATACCCTATTCACTTGCAACCCACTCTTATAAATAGCAGTGGCCTTAGGACACTAAAGACACACAACCTACACTTGAGCAATCCTTATAGAGAGCAAAAGAGCTGAATTATGCTTGCCATCTTCTTCCTTGAACTCTAAGATAGTATCATATAAATACAATTTCCTAGCCACCACCTATCAACGTCCATACTAAGTGGTTAGGAGGTATAACACTTGATATAGGATCAAACTTTGTACTACATTGGTGTAATCTTCCTTCTTCCAAGCTACTTCTCCAAGTTGATGTAATTGTGCTCCTTGACTACTCCCAAGTGTTGGAGGTTGTTTGAGGGAGCTTGCTCTGAGCTACTTTCAGGTGTGAAGGCATCTTCAAGGTGATTGACGCTACATCAAAGTGGTGAAGGTTGTGTCAAGGTGGTGGTGGATCGTCATCTTCTTCTTGGGTTCTCTTCCGCGTTGCGGTAAAGAAGAGGTGGAGGTGAAGTGATTCTATAATATTATAATTACTTGAGAGGTAATAAAATTGATCACATGCAAATCCCAATTGGAGACAATTGGATAGTGAACTAACATCCTTCGATTTGAAGGGTGGAAGCACTATAAATTGTGAGTCTCCTCCTTGTGTCCTCCTCTTCTCATTTGCGATCTAAATTTTAAAATTAATTTTTAAACTATCAAAAGATCTATTTACCCCCCTCTTGATCTTTAACAATGAAACTTTTTAACCAGTTGCCACAGTCAAATCTATCAGGATCATGCTTTCTATTACAACTTATCATGACTATCAGATCTGGGAAATGGATGTGAAAACTCATTTTCTTAACCAAAATCTATTTGAGGGCGTGGCATGACATAACTTGTGAAAGATCTAGAGGGGGAGTGAATATATATTTATAAAATATTTAAAGAAATTTAAAGTACAATGGATATAAAAGAGGAAACCATAAGAGAGAGACATGATTTAGAGTTGTTCTATCTATGACATTAGTCCACCACCCAGTTGTTTCCAACTGGGATTCGCAACAAACACTTTTATTAGTTTATCAGTGAAGACAAATTACAAAATGGTTTCTACAACTAAATCATCTTCTTTACCAACCACGGAAGAGCACCATCATACCTCTTCTTTTGCGGACTCCCAACACATCACCAGATGAGGAAGAGAACCAGATGCACCTCTTATTTTGTGGACTCCTAGTGCACCGACAAAAGAGAAGAAGATGTCACTTCTTCTTTAATAGCTAAAGGAAGAGCACCACCTCTTATAGAATCCTAGACAACCTTCTCCACCACAAGCATCCCAATTGCAATTTACAAGTAGTAGAAATAAGATGGAAAAACGAAGTACATCAAATAAGCTCTGCAATGTCCTTATGAATCAAGCTCATGGACCAAACCACTGAAGATGTATATAGTTTGAATGGTGGTAGGATAAGCTAAGGTAAGGACAAGAAAAGTTTTGTTGTGAATGATTTGCAAATGGATTGCTAAAGCTCTTATTCCTAAAGATGTAATATATGAAAGTATGCAAGTGTGTGTTAGAATGCCCCTAGACCATTACTACTTATAGGAATAGAGTACAAGTGGCTAGGGTATCAATAGGGAGATTGTAGAGGGTTCTAAATGGTCAACTAACCATTTTGAACGAAACTAATTTAGGTGCAACTGCTAGTTTGATTGTAGTAAAAACTTATTCCAGAAACTTCTTCGGTCGACAATTTTCTCGACCAATTAGGTTCTCAGTCAACAAAATTTTCGATCGAGTAAAGGTTGGATGCACAATAGCTCCAACATCTATGAGTTAGTTTAACTTCTTAGTCAAAGAATGCAATGGCTCTATCTCGATCGACAACTGAAAAAGTGTTGGTCCACAAATTTTTTGACTCAAAATTTAATGTGAAATTTGATTTCTTGAGTCCTCAATCAACTAGTGTCTCGGTTCACAATAACTTCGACCGACTAAGTCTCGGTCCAAAAAAACTTTGACCGACATGTTGTAAAAGATGAATAAACTTTGGAAACACTTATCTAATGATTTATCAAGTATGACCTACCTATCCAAGACACTTGGTATTGACATATGAATGGTTTTGGGATAGGTGGGTTTGGTCCAAAGCTTGATTTTAAATGAGTTCTAAACAATTTTACATTTGAAATTCAAATAAGCAAATATGAACAATTTATTTAAAGAATTGATGTTCTAATCATGAGTTTGCCTAGAAGGTTCCTGAAACACTAGAGTAACATGTTATATCCACAAGTAAGAAATGTTTTTCACCATCAAAAGTGAAGATAATCTAATGTCCAATGTATTCAACAATCTCCTGCTTTTTGAAGATGGTAAAACATTTCAAATTATAAGCAAGAACTCAAAAAGAAATATTCATACCTTAGTGAAGTTTTCCTTGAGTATCTTCAAAATTTGTTCATATTCACATTTGGTAGGTATGGAACACATCAACCAACTCTCAAAATAGAGTGCAACAGTTAATGTATGGTAGAGTATCTCGTAAAGTAAAACATCTTAATCGACATGCTCAAGGAAATAAGTTTTGCATAGAAAATATTTCTATCTCTTTGTCATCTGAAAACGTTAAACCTTATGATAAGAAGATGACTCTCCCTGACTGAGATACTCCCCCTTAATATGATCCACATAAAACAAATGTCAAATTTAGTCATATGATCAGGTTGTCTAATTGCCAATGAAAGGAATGTTAAGTCCTTCATAACAAATAGATTCCATAAAGCTAAAAAGAATCCTAAAAGATACTCTAAATGAATTGTCAAGAATGTTAAGTTCACCATGATATAAAGATTCCATAAAGCACATAAAATCTCGATAAGATGTCCACAAATTTAAAATTCATGATATCATTCATATCAGATATCATCAATTTAAAAAGTGATTAAAATACTTATCCTCAAGGGGGAAAATGTATAATTTGTCTTGTATAACTTGAAACTGTTCCAAAGCAAGCAGTTTTATAAAAATATCGGCCAACTAATTTTCAGTATCCACAAGATTGAAAACAAATGTTATTTAAGAAATGTGATCACTGAGAAAATGATAATGAATATCAATGTGTTTTTCTCAACTATGTAAAATAGGATTATGTGCTAAATTTATGACACTAGTATTATCACAAAAAAATGGAGTTGATGATTGAGAAAAACCATAGTTGTTTAGCACTTGTTGCATCCATAATACTTGTGCACAACAATAACCAATTGCCATGTATTTGGCCTCAGTGGTAGATAAAGCTACATTATTTTGATTCTTACTAAACCCAGAAATAAGTGATTTTCTGAGCAATAAGTAACTAGCACTTGTACTTTTGTGATCAAGATGGCAACTAGTGTAGTCAGCATCAGTATAGGCTTTAAGGTCAAAAGGTTGATCTCCTGGACACCTGATACCATAGTTAATTGTACCAGCTAGATATCTCAAATTTTTTTTAACAACAACTGTGTGAGAGTTCATAGGATTGGATTGAAAATGAGCAAATAAACCAGAATAAACATAATATCAGGTCTAGAAGCAATTAGATATAAATAGCTACCAATCATGCCTCTATATAAAGAAGTTGCAGTAGGTTCACCATTTTCATCATTATCTATTTTAGTTGAAGTACCCATAGGAGTGGATGCATGTTTACAATATTTCATGTTAAAGCATTATAGAAGCTCTTTTGTATATTTTTCTTGGTTGAGAAAGATACCACGATGAGTTTGTTTTATTTGAAAACCTAAGAAAATATTAACTCACCCATGAGATTCATTTCAAATTCTTTTTGCATGGTATCACTAAATTTTGCACAAAGGGATTCATTTGAAGCACCAAAAATGATATCATCGACATATATTTGAACAATTAGAAAATCTGAGTTATACTTTTGATGAATAATGTAGGATCTGATTTGCCCATCAAAAAATCATTTTTAAACAAATAATTTTTGAACGTTCATACCAATTTCTAGGGGCTTGTTATAAACCATATAATTCTTTCTTTAACTTATAAACATGAGCAATATGTTTTGGATCCTCAAAATCGAGAGGTAGAGCAACATAAACTTCCTCTTGAATATTCTATTTAAAAAATCACTTTTAACATCCATTTGAGAGAGTTTAATGTTTTTATGTGCATCTAGAGATAATAGCGTTCAAATTGATTCAAGTCTAGCTACTGGAGCATATATTTCATCCAATCGTCAATTCTCTCTTGTTGGTTATAGCGTTAGGCAACTAATCTAGATTTGTTTCTTACAAATTCCCCAACTTCATTTAGCTTGTTAAAAAAAACCCATTTAGTTCCAATAATGGATTTATCTTTAGGTTTAGGAACTAAATCTCGTATATCATTTTTAGTGAATTGATTTAATTCTGCTTGCATGGCAATTATCCAAAAATCATCTTTCATAGTGTCATCAACCTTTTTGGGTTCAATCATGGATACAAAGGTGATGTTAGTTCTATCTTTGAAAAATGATCTAGTTTTAATTTTATCAAAAGGATTACCGATAATAAGATCTTGTGGATGGTCTTTGATTATTCTTGGAATAGCCTCATGTAAATCTTCATTTTGATCTTTGCTTGGTTCATTTTTAGCATTTTCAACATCTTTAGATGATATGGTTAAATCTTCAATTACCAAAGGGAAATTGTTTTCTATTTCATTGTTTGTTGGATTTTCATGAAAAGTTAAATGAATTGATTCTTCCACTTTCTTACATATTGTATTATAGATTCTATAGGATTTACTCAAGCTTGAATAACCTAAGAAGAATGCTTTTTGTGGTTTAGGATCAAATTTGTCTCTATCCTCTTTGTTGTCCAAAATACATCAAGGTGTTCCAAAGATATGAAAATAATCCATTCTTGGATTATTAGAAAAAATAATTTCAAATGGAGTTTTTTTAAGTTGAGGATGAATTGATATTCTATTTTGAACATAACATGCAAAATTAACAACTTCAGCCCAAAGTGTCTTAGGTGTATTACGTTCAAAGCATAGTTCTAGCCATTTCTTGTACATAATAGTTTTTCCTTTCAACTATACCATTTGGTTGTGGAGTGTGAGGAGAAAAAAAATTATGAGTGTATCCCTTATGTAAAAAATTCTTCAAAAACAAAATTTTTCAAATTCCCCCACTGTGATCACTCCTAATGGTAAAAAATTTATTTTGAAGTTGATTGTCATTTTTTAGCAAAACTTAATAAATATTTCAAGAGTATCATTTTTCCTAGAAAGAATATGTACCCACAAAAATCTACTATAGTCATCAATGATAACAAATCAGTACTTCTTTCCACTTATAGATTGTGTTCTCATAGGTCCAAATAGATCCATATGTATAAGTTCAAGAGGTCTAGAAGTACTAAGGATTTTTTTTCTCTAAAAGAAGTTTTAGCTTGTTTTCCTATGGTGCAAGGTTCACAATTTTTAGGGGTTTCAAATGATATTTTAGGCAAACCACGAACAAGAAGATCATGCTTAATTATTTTCTTGATAACATGAGTGCTATCATGTCGTAATCTTCTATGCCATAGATTTTGATCATCATTTGCAATAAGACATTTTCCAATAATCGATTTCACAGAGTTAGGTCTAAGAATATAAATATTTCCTACCCTTTTTCCTTCATATACTACACTATTAGTGTCTTGTTCAAGTAGTTGGAAACAAGTTTTGTTAATGAACACATCATTGACGTTATCTCATAATTGACTAACACTTAGCAAGTTATGGTTCAATCCATCTAATAACAATACATTTTTAATTGTAAGCAAGTTTGTGTCTAGTCATATGATTGGAGCATCCACTATCAACTACCCAATTCTACAATAAAAGGTTTCTAATACCCAAGTGGATTCCATGATGGTCGGATAAATATGCATATAATTTGTATTTATTTGATCCATAAAATTTCTATAGGAATGAATCTAAAGAATATGCAAATGAATATCAAATTTGTGTTGAAATAAGAGAATGAAATTTATCAAATTAAGGATAGGTCAAATCTCAACATGTTCCTTTATTCTAAGTTGGGTTTTTAGGAACCCAAACCATGCTATATTTACATGCAAAAAGAGTAATGACCAAAACGTTGGCGATAATGACATGATATAAAAGATATTTCATTTCACTTTTCCACAACAATATTTTTATCCACATATATAGTTATAGTCTTTGGAGTAGAAGTCTTTTTAGTTATAGGCATGTGTGAGGGTTGATTCTTTGGCGCATATCCTAAATCTCTTCTTCCTATTTGCTTGGAAGCATTAACTAAGATGTTATGGAGATTTATGTTCCCTTGCAAAAACCTAGAAACTCATTTTTGCAGATCGACATTTTCAGCAAACTAGTTATTTATATCTGAATTCAACATAGCAAGATTTGCAAGTAAGGAATCATATTCTTTTACTAAAGCATCATAGTCTATACAATTGCATAAAATATGTCATGTTTGATCATCATTAAGTTTAGAAAGCATGTAAACCTTTTCTTGAGATAGAAGACTATTGTTATTTTCAAGAGAATGAAATTTAGTCTTATAACTTTCAACTAATTATTTTAAAGTATTATTTGAATACATTAGTGTGTCACTTTTAGAACTAAGATAATCCAAATCAACATAAAGTTCATCAATAATTTTTGGAATTTTTCTTCTTTGTTTCTTGCAATTAATATACTTAGCATGAATTTCTTCAAGACCGTTTACTAATTCTTCCTTAGATAATTCAAAAAATATCTACCTCGTTAGTTTTGTTCTTCATCTTCCTTTTCCATGAAGCCCATCTATCTCTTCTTCTTCACTGCTTCCATGTTCATCGCTTGATTGGTCCCAAGCAGCCTTGTAGGATTTTTCTCCCTTATCTTTTATCTTTAATGAGGATTTCTTCTTTTGGGGTTTTGGGCACTCAATTGTTTTGGTGGCCTTTCTTTCCACAATCATAACACTAGGGAGAACGAATAAATTTATATTATATATATATATACATATTGGTATATATTGGATAAGTCAGGAAATCATCTATTCATCCCGCTCTCCTCTTGCAGGTATAATTGAGGAAAAGTACAACTAGATTCAGAATGCGAACTAAATTTGATAGTACTACTACCATTACATTTATCACTTTCTAACCAGCTAAGAATGTGATCTAGAGGTCTAATGTACTCAAACAGTCTGCACTTGTGTCTAAGATGATGTTTGGAAAGTCCATCTGTGGCTCTATTACATGTCCTATGGACATGCCTTAGAGTCCAATTTGCATTATCAGCAAGATATTGTTGACAAGCATGGATGATGCATGCATATTTTGGGTGATCGACAAGTTTTTCCTTCAACATTGTCACATCCTGCTTGCAATTCGATTCTATGTCCATGGACCCTATCATCAGTTTTCCCACCCTCTACATGGCTAGTTGTAGGGTCAACAGCTCTGCGTGAAGTGCTGACTCTGCCTGTGATGACCAGCCAAGGCTACCTATCCAGCTGCTATTCTCATCTCTAATGATCAAGGTTGTGGCACACTTCCTCTAGAGAACTGTGGTGTCCACGTTCATCTTCACCCTTCCAGCTGCCGGTGGCTTCCAACCCTCCTCCCGTTTGTTGGCAGATTGTGCATTGGTCAAGCACTCCTCTTCCTGCCAGGCTTTTGTCGTGTTGGCTATCTCCATGATGGTATGTCTGATAATGTGATCGGGCGGCTTGTTGATCTTTTCAAATATGTATTGATTTCTGCAACTCCAAATGTACCAGCACGCTATCATGAAATGGTGTTGTGGCTCACCTTTCATCCTTATACCCACATTAGTCCACATCCAAAGGTATGTGTCAAAGAAATATTGTGGTGGCCGCCCTTGGAACAAACCTTCCTAGACCAGTTTGGTGAATCTACAATCACATATGGCATGGATGGACATTTCTTCTTCCTCCTGACATCTCCCACAGGTTGGGTCCATGGTCATATGTCATTGGACTCTCTTGTGTTTAGTGAGAAGAGCTTCATGCATAAACAATCACAGGAAATGTTTGACTTTAGCCGCCACCTTACACTTCCATACGAGTTTCCACTTACCCTCTACCTTCTGGTTGTGTGGGACTCTGAGAATGTTATAAGAAGACCCAGTTGAGAACCTGCCAGTTGTAGTAGCTTTCTAGACTCGGACGTCATTGATCCCTTGATCAATTGGGGGTGTTTTGGCCAAGATGTGTTCGAAACTGGCTCCTGGTAGCCAGTGGTGTAGGAAATCTATGTCCCAGCCTCCGTCCAAGGTAATCACATTGCCTACCCGCAGATCTGATAGCTCAGGTAGAATTTGTCTTAAGGCTATATCCTCCATCTTGACATTCTCATGACACCAGTATTCTTTCCAGAAGTTTGAGTCCCTACCATTCATAATCTCTTTATATGAGTTTGCTTCCATGAAGTCCTTACCCTTAATGACTTCTTTCGCCAGTCGTGAGAGATTTGGGATTTTCCCTTGTTCGTGACAATCATACTTGGGTTTCATAAGCCTGCACCAGATTGTGTCCCTGCCCGTTGCTACTTCCCAAGTGTTCTTCATTAGGAGGGCCGTGTTCCACTCCCTCATGGTGCGGATACCCAACCCCCCTATGTCCTTTTTCTTGTCACCTTGTTCCATGCAACAAGGGATGTGGGGTGGGTACTATGGTTTCCTCCCCATAAGAATTTTCAGATGCTTCCATCAATGCGGTCGTACAGGATCAATGGGAGTTGTGCCATTTGCATTGAATATGTGGGGATGGTTGTCAGTGTAGACTTAACTAAGCAACACCAACCTGCGAAGGTGATACTTTTGGCGGCCCAGCTGTTGATATGACTATCGACCCTGTTCGGGATGTTAGCATATGTGCACTTGTTAACTCTAGAATGGATTATGGGTTTTCCTAGATATCATCCTAGGTTGTTCGTCTCTTTGAAGGATCCAATGCTCGTCACCTTCCTCCAGATACATCTGGGAATGCTTGTGGTGAAGAAGATTTGTGTCTTCTTGATAGAGATGGATTGACCTGAAGCCTCCTTGAATTTCTTGAAGCACTCTTTTTTTGTTCTCATTTGCTTGCTAGATGCTTTGCTAAATAGAATTAAGTCATCCAAAAAACATAGGTGAGAGAGCTTGATCCCGCTTCTTCCAAGAGTTACATGGATCCATTTCTTCCTACTAACTAGGTCTTCAATCATCTGACTCAACCTCTCAATGCACAGAACAAATATATAGGGTGACAAAGCATCCCCTTGTCGGAGGCCCCTACTAGCTTTAAACGCGCCTGTAAGTGTACCATTCCACAAAATTGAACACTCACCCATGGTAATGGAGTTCATGATGTACTTAGTGATATTCAATGGAAGGTCAAGCTTTTGAAGGGTATCACTAATGAACTCCCAAGATAATCTATCATAAGCTTTGGACAAGTCTATTTTAATGGCCATTTACTTCACCCCTTTTTTCCTCTTCATCAGATGAATAACTTCTTGTGTCATTGCTATGTTATCTGTAATGCATCGCCCTGGAACAAAGTTGCTTTGTGATGGTCCTATCCATGATGGCATGTAGACTTTCAGTCACTCTATGACTATCTTAGATGTAAATTTTAGACAGATATTATTCAGTGAAATCGATCGTAGATGCACACAAGATTCAGGGTTGGATACTTTGGGGATCAGGACAATTGTAGAACTACATGAGTCATTGCTCAACGTGCATCCAGCAAGTGCATTCTTTATAGTGTTCAACACAAAATCCCTTATGGTTGTCCAGTTTCTGATAAGAAAAAGGCCATTAACACCGTCCGATCTAGCTTCCTTGTAAGGGTTCATGCTATTTAGTATTGCTCAAGTTTCATTTGTGCTTGGAACAACTTCCACACGCCTTCTTTGACTTTGGTCAAGCTTCATGAATGCCCCTCAGATATCTGAAATAGATCCACTTTGTATGTTAACAGTTTCGGTAAGAAGTAGTTTGAAATGATTGCAGACTAGTGTTTGGAGTTCTTGCTCATTAGTGATCCAATTGCCTTATGCGTTCTTAAGTCTAGAAATGGTGTTGAGCCTTTTCCTTTGATTGATGTAGGCATGGTAATATTTTGAGTTCACATCACCATTCTTTAGCCAGTTCAAATGACTTTTTTTGCTGCAACTCTTCTTTTTCTATCTTTAGGATCTCATTAAGTTCATCCTGCAAGTTAATATAAATTTCATCGGTGATAGAGTTATCATAATGTGTGAGTTCTTTCTCCAAGTTGCTGATATTGCATAGAATGTGGGACTTTTTCCTTCTATGTGATTGCATTGCATCCTGATCCCAGTGGGTAATACTCTCCTTGATTGATCTGAGCGCCACATTGAAGTCAATATTATTCTGCCAAGAGCCCTACAGTAGATTCTTCAAATCATTATCATATGACCATGATGTTTTTGTTAGAAAGTCGTGCTATCTGGCTTTCTTTGTAGAGGTCCTCACAAGGAGGGGGCAGTGATCAGAGGGTACTCAAGGTAGATGAATGACTCTGAATTGGGAAACTTCTATATAAATAGGTCATTGGCTACCACCCGGTCGAGGCGTTGCTGAAGCTGGCCTCTTTTGAATGTGAAATGGGGTCCTAAGAACCCCAGATCTGTGAACCCAGATTGCAACAAGGTTTCATGGAACACCCTTGCCTCAGCATAATTGTAGTATTTGGATCCACTGCATTTGCCTGGACTCACAGTGGTATTGAAATATCCAAGTGCAATCCATGGTTGGTTAAAGCTCCTTCCCATCTTGATGAAATATTTCCAAAGGAGACTCCTGGTGCTGATATGTGGGCTAGCATAAGTGAACGTGATCATCATTTCCTGATTCATACAACATGTGATGAATTCCCTGTGATAATTAACAATATAAATTCTCCAATCTGATTCGTTCCAACAAACCCAGATTCTACCAGAAAAGCCTCGTGCCTCCACTCTAAAAGAGTTTTGAAAACCAAGCTTCTTGATGGTTTTTGTGGATTTATCTCCACTGATCCAGGGTTCTAGTATACCCAACACTTTAGGTTTGTACTGATTTATGTGCTCTTTGAGTATCCTCTTACTCTCTACTCTAGCAATACCTCTGATGTTCCATCACAATATATCCAGCATAAAAATGGATTTATGTGTAAGGAATGAGTTTACTGGCTTAGACATTGATTTGGGGTACTTGGTTCTCCTTTTCAACCTCAACTCCCTTGCACATTCTAGCCTCCTCTTCTCTAGGTATTTGCAAGTTCTCACAGCCTTGAGTCACCCTTTGTGTGTTCCTGGTGCTCCTTCGCGAGTACTGAGTTGGACTGGTCTAATGGGTCTTCCCTTTTCTTTTCATCCTAGTTGAGTTGCCTTTCGACCTTATGCCTTCATGTATATGTAATGAGGCAATTGCCTCATTGACTCTAGCAATTTGTGGGGGAAACATGTCCTCCGCCTGCTATTCTAAAGGCTTTCCTATGACAATCAGGTTATCAACTGCTTCCACATTGAACACCACTACCACCTTGTCAACATCTGGATTTACAGCCTCATGCATTCCCCCAACTTGGTTGTTATGTGGTGAATGTTTGACCTGCATATTAGTGACTTCCCCTAGTACCACTCATTCATGGGTTGGCTTCACAGTCGCTTTCTTCTTCCACACCTTACTTGTGCATTTGGATGTCTAGTTAGTCACAGCTTGTCCTTCTCTGTCGGCTCTCTCCTTGTATGATTCTTTGCATGTATATTCCATACTAAACATAGAAAAGCAGTTTGCAACTGAGTTATTGTTCATAGAGCCTCTATATTCCGCATTTGCTCTCCTATCATTCCTTCTCTTTTGAATTTTCTACCCATTAGAGACTGTAGTGGTCTCTAACAAGTGATCCTCTATTTTTTGTTTCTCAGAAGTCTCAGTTTCTCCTCCTATGTCCCCCTCTTTCCTACAATCCTTCAAGATATGTCCTTCTTCCCCACACATAGTGCAGGCCCAAGGGAACCCCTCATAGCCAATTTCATATTCGACCTCATTAATGAGAATGGGCGGAATGAATGGTTTCATGGTGTCTATTTCCAGCGCTAACCTCGCAAATTTTCTATGAGATCGGTTAGATGTATGTGTATCCACTTTGATCAGCCTACCCAATGCCCGTACAATGTACTCAAACATGGTTGGGACATACATGTGAAGAGGTAGGTTTAGAATATGTACCCATATGAATACACATTCAGGCATTTCCTCTTTGAGTTTAAATGTGGGATACCAATCCCATACCAGCAGGTTACGATCGAAGATTTTCCATGGACCTCTAGTAAGTGTTGTTTCATAGTCTTGTTTACACGAGAGTTGCACCACGAAGTGCCCCATGTCCAGTTCATACATGTTGAAATGCCCTATTATTCTCCAAAGCATCTTGAGTTTGTCCCTAAGGGTCATGTACCCCATATCAGCTCCTAGTAATCGGACAACCACTACATACCTCCATGGCTTGATTAGGGCTTCCTCTACCTCCACCAGAATAGATATGGATGGGACACCTTCCAGCTCCTTTAGGGTTACATCCTCAAACAATTTGTCTAGGAAGCAGTTTGGGATAACTGACGAACTATGACCCCATATGACCTTGTTGAAGGAGAGTTGTGATTCCATTCCTCCCTCTACCTACATCCTCCTATTCGTGTTCATATCTCCACCACACGCAGTTGCCTCACCTTGGGACTTGGCTTTCATGGTCTCCTCTTGTACACTTTGTTTTCCCTGCTGTCTCTCAAGGGATAAGTCAGTTTTCCCATCGCCTCTCATCCCAGCAATGCGGAACTCTATATTGATTTTCGGTATAGAGAAGCTTGTTGTTCGCGTGGATGATTCTTCACTTCCACTTCCTTGTCTGTCGGTGTTAACTCTCTGCTTACCTCCTATGACCCCCGCATCAGGATCAGTCTCCCTGAAATCCCCCGTGCCGCCGCCGCTGCTTCGCCCACATCCCCTAGGTTTCCCCATCTTGAATACATTTATATTTCTTACCATTAGAAATTAAATCATCTTCCTCAATTTTGTTGCTTGTGTCATCCCTTTATTGAGTAGTAGTTTTTGATGGTGAATTGGTAGAAGCTTTAAGAGTGACAACTTTTTTCTTCTCCTTTTGTTGTTCAACCTCAATCTTTAATTATTCTTCTAGACTCACTTCATGTGTTTCTAGATTTCCAATGAGTTTCTCCATATTTATTGTGGTAAGATCATTGGCTTGTTTAATGGCAGTGACCTTGTATTTGTACTTTATAGGCAATGATCTAAGTATCTTTGATACTTGATCTTCTTTAGTTATATTCTTTCCCAAGGAACTTAGGCTATTTACAATTTTAGAAAATTCAGCATACATCTGTGCAATATTTTCATTATATTGCAGACAAAATATTCAAACTTATGCTTTAGCATGGCAATCTCAGAATTTTTCACTTTTGTAGTTCCCTAATGAGTTATGGAGAGCTTGTTCCATATTTCATAAATAGTATCTCAAGTGGATATATGATTAAATTCACTTGCAGATAATGAACAGTAAAGTATTCTTACAACCTTTCATTTAATGTAGCTTGTATTACCATTTTTTCATCCCATTGTGCTAGTTTAGTCATTGGAATGTTGTAGGATTTGGCAATCATCTTCCATAAATACAAACTTAATCCTTGGAAATATATTTGCATTCTCCTATTCCAGTAGGTACAATTTGTCCCATCAAACATGGTTGGTTTGTTCACATGTGTGCCTTCCATGTTGAGGTTGCCATGTATGCCCTCCCGCATTCTTCAAGACCTGCAATGACTCCTTGAAGACCTTCTCTAATATCAAATGAAAGATCTATAGGGGTGAATAGAACTTTATAAAATATTAAAACAAATTTAAAGTACAATGGAAATAAAAGAGGCAACCACAAGAGAGATAGGATTTCGAGTTGTTCCATCTACAACATCAATCCAATACCCAATTTTTGCCAATTGGGATTCTCAACAAACACTTTTATTAATTTATCAGTGAAGATAAATTAAAAAATGGTTGTTGCAACTAAATGCTCTTCTTTATCGACCACAAAAGAGCACCACCAAACCTCTTCTTTTTTGGACTCCCAACGCACCGCCGAATGAGGAAGAGAACAGGATGCACCTCTTCTTTACAGACTCCCAACACACTGTTGGATGCAGAAGAAAATTAGATGTCACCTCTTCTTTAATGGACAAAGGAAGAGCACCACCTCTTGTGGAATACTAGACAACCTTCTCCACCAAAAGTAGCCCAACTGCAATTTACAAGTAGCAAAAATAAGATGGGAAAAAGAAGTACACCAAGTACGCCCTGCAATGTACTTATGAATCAAGTTTATGGATCAAGCCATTGAAGATGTATAAAGGTTGAATTGTGGTGGGCTAAGCTAAGGCAAGGACAAAATAAGTTTTACTGTGAATGATTTGCAAATGGATTTCTAAAGATCTTATTGCTCAAGATTAAGTGTATGCAAGTATGCAAGTGTGTGTTAGAATGCCCCTAGACCATTACTATTTATAGGAGTGGAGTACATATGGCTAGGGCATCTTTGGGGAGATTCTAGAGGGTTATAAAGGGTCAACTAGCCATTTTGAATGAAACTAATTTAGGTGCAACAACTAGTTTAGTTGTAATAAAACCTTGTTCTAGAAACTTCTTTGGTCAAAATTTTTATTGACCGGATAGGTTATCGGTAGATAAGTTTTTTGATCGAGCCAAGGCTGGATGCACAATAGCTCCAATGTCTATGAGTCGGTCTAACTTCTTAGTCAAAGAATGCAACAGCTCTATCTCGGTCGACTACATTTTTGACCGAAAATATGTTGGTCCACAAATTTGTTTGACTCAAAATTTGATGTGAAATTGGATTTCTTGAGTCCTTGATCAACCAATGTCTGGTCAATAATAACTTCGACGTACTGAGTCTTGGTCCACAAAAACTTCAAATGACGAGTTGTAAAAGATGGAAAAACTTTGGAAACACTTTTGTAATGATTTATCTAGTGTGACCTACCTATCCAAGACACTTGGTATTGATATATGAAAGGTTTTGGGATAGGTGGGTTTGTTCCAAATCTTAATTTTACATGAGTTCTAAACAATTGTGCATTTGAAATACAAATAAGCACATATAGACAATTTATTTTAAGAATTGATGTTCCAATATTTAGTTTGCCAAGAAGGTTCCTAAAACACTAGAGTAACATGTTCTATCTACAAGTAAGAAATCTTTGTCATTATTAAAAGAGAAGATAAGCTAATGTCCAATTTAGTCAACAACTTGAAGATTTTATAACTCCAAATGAAGGTAGAAAGGTTAGTAAGATACAAAGGTCAAACTATGGATTGAAGGAAGCATCCTGGAAATTGAATCTTCATTTTGATGAGATGATCAAATAGTTTGGCTTTATTCAAAATTAATATGAACATTGTTCTTACAAGAAGGTTAGAGGGAGCAAGATTGTAATCCTCATATGATGTGTAGATGACATACTATTGATGAGGAATGACATTCATATGATACACATGGTTATTTCATGGTTGGGAAATACCATCTATATGAAGGACTTTAGGGAAACTTCCTATAGACTCGGAGTCAAGATCTATAAAGATATATATAGAAATCTTCTTGGCTTAATTCAAAATACATACATTGAAAAATTGTTGAAAAGGTATAGCATGCAAGAGTGTAAGAGAGGAAACTTACCCATGTCATAAGGTATAAGTATATTTATACCTTAATATCCCAAATCTTTTAAAGAGATGGTACACATGAGTAAGATTCAATATGCATCTATAATTGGATCTATCATGTATTTAATGTTTTGTACATGTCTAGACGTCTTGTATGCATTGAGAATGATGAGTAGGTACATATAAGATCTCGATAAAGGTCACTGTACTTCTATGAAGAATATCCTTAAGTACTTGATAAGAAGTAAAGATGGATTCCCCATTTAGAGTGGTGATGAAGAATTGGGTGTAAGAGGTTACACCAATGCAAGAATCCAAACCAATAGGAATGATTACTGATCATAGTCAAGTTTTGTGTTATGCCTCTACGGAGGAGATATGAGCTGGAAAACTTCCAAGTAAGAGACAATAGTTGATGCTACAATAGAGGCCAAGCACATTGCTTCTCCTAGTGTAGGAAAGGAAGTTGTATGGGTCATGAAGTTCACTAGTGAAATAGGAGTAGTTCCATCCATCGAAGGTGCAATCAAGCTTTACAATGGTGACAATGATGACAATTCTACTTGTTATGTTTGTTTTAGTATTGAGATAACAAATAAACCAAAAAATGTCTTAAGAATATTTTGACTCGATGATATATGGTATGGGTTGAGGACCTAAATGTGAGAGGATATTTATATTCCAGAGTATACATTCTTGCCAAGTCCCTAGTTAGTTACTAATTTGAATTGTGTGAGACAAATAGGAAATAAGTGTATAGTCCTAGGTCTTGAGGCCAAATAAAATTATCTTAGAATGAATGATTGGACTATCCACATCACCAAGGTGCACTTCTTCTTTAGGGAGCCCGTCCTTCAAAACATTTTGTTAATAATTATCATCCTAGAGTATTTATAGGTTAGGTAACTAACATGGTCTACTTATTGCACTAACAGACACACCAAACAAATAATTCCCTAATTTTTACCAAATAATGCAGAATAACACCACCCGAAAACAGACATGTCTTATCGTAGTATAGTCAAGGATCAAATATCAAGAGACAACCTTTTTTAGAACCTTTCTAGCTTGTATCTAGTTGAACGAAGACTGATAATTAAAACTAAGAATTGATTGGATTGAGTTAAACTAATTGAAAAGATAAGTAAAAGTGTGGGATTAAAATGAGAACTACATTAATGATAAGAGTGATTGGAAGGAATTGATTTTCACCACCTCTACATGGATAAATACATCCATAACTTATCCTGACTTGATAAAATCATTCAATTGGATCAAAAGCAAGTTTTCATATATTAGATGTGGGGAAATTGTGCAGACATATCAGAGAACATGTTGTCTCATTACTCATAGGTCATGTATCTACTATACTAAAGACATCCCTTCAGAAGTTCTCATTTGTGCATCAATTTAATCAATAATTTAAAACCAAAGCATAGAAGTTCTTGTAACTTCAGATTATAATAGATCATGTAGAGTGGGAGATCAAGACACTAAACATGCAACCAAATGATTAACATTGAATTAAAAGAGTTCTATACAAGCCACATAACAAAAAAAATGGACACAGAAGTATAGATAGAGGGACGAATCCCCACATCCCAACAAAAGGAACTACTCACTTTTCATGACAAGACTAGAACAAGAGAGAAAGAAGAAAGAATTAGCCATCATCTTCAGTTGTAGTGGAGATGCAAACCAGTGTCAGCAAAAACAACCCATGAACTTGGTTGAATGGATATTTCTAGTCAAGGGAATGGTAGACCACCAAGTACATGCAGTGGACTTACTGCTTCCTTGATACTTATCTCCTCAGACTCTAATTCATCTGACAAGAAGTAGCATATGGAAGGTTTTTGGTGGTTTCATGGATCCAACTTGTTTTGTGGATGGGGGACGAGCCTTGGTAAAGTGGAGGTGGATTGGAACATAGAAGGGGCACCATAGAGGTGTTTGATGGAGCAAATTTGATGACTAATGCCTTCACAAGTTGACTAGAGTGTAGCTGCCATATATCATTGTGCAAGAGAAGATATGCCTCCAAAGGAGGTGGGGGTCGACTTTACATAGGTTTTGGGGTTCATAGTAGATTTTCTATCGGGCTTGGAGAAAAGGTATTCTTGATTGATGGGGTGGGGGATCCATACATTGGTATTTTTTCTAGACACATGTTAACAGTTGGGTGTAGAAGCACCTTTGGGCATCTAGGGCTACTCAGGCATCTGGGATTGGAGATCCATCATTGGAAAATAAGCATGTCCATCACTCAAAAACTAGTAGTATCATAACATTTTAGTCAAGCTCAGCCATCAAGGATCGTGGTTACTCGTCTATAGATAGGGGTAGAGACCCAATCGGGATTGGTTGTTGGGGGTTGATTCTATCTAACCGTGAAGGCTTGGTACAAGACTCCCATTTGGGGTACAAGATTTTGGAGCATTTCCATTTGTTAAATGGAGTCTACAGGTTCCATCGGTCAATGGCTTTGTTGCCTAGCCATCAGGGTTAGACTTTGTCAGTCCTTTCTAAGTATAAACCCCATCTACCAATGACTGATGGATTATGGGGGTCAAAGATCATACATGATAGGGATAGACCTTCCCTCAAGGGGTTTTTGTGGCTTATCATCTGAGGGTGATGCTGATGGAGGCTCAGGTCATTGAAGATATAGATTAACGAGGTGGTATATTTATGAAAAATCATATCTAATGTATCAAAAAAATTGGGACCTCCAGTTGGTTAGTGGGAGCACCATTTCCTAATCTAGAGTGCATCTATTGAACCACGATCCTTGCATAGAAACCCATATATTTGATCAAAACCTACTTATTTACATAAAACTAAGTAAAACTATATAGAGTAAAAATCAAAGGTAAATTGAGGGATCTAAGTGCACAATTGAACGAAAACTGTGATTGAAACTAAGATGAATATGCATTCATCTAAATAACCCAAACATAAACGTTTCTTGTCCTTGAGTAACATAAAATTTGAAAGTAGTCACCAATCAAATACTTTTAACCTTTGTGATTGCCTCATCTTAACATCAAATTGATTTCTTTACTGCCAAGTACGACAAGATATCTCAACTTCCTAAGATCATTGAACACATCTTACAATATTTTTGTTCCCAATTATTTTTAACAAAAATACTTCCTCTCCACTATTCCAATATCAGGCATGTCTAAGAACTTTGTGAGAGTTCAGAGGTACTAACAGATCAACAAGTGTACATTTGATCTGACACTGGTGTTTTTCTAGAGAGTGGTGAAGTTGAGTCATTCATTGTGCCTATAGATAGAAAAGGGAACCAATAAATGTATTGAGGGAAGTAGCAAATGTCTCCTATATATGTTTCAAGATTATTTTATGGCTGAAATTACATTGATTGCATATTTTTGCATGTGAATTTATCCTCTATTAAACTCGAGACTGTATTTTTAGGTGTGCGCACATTGGCATCTTTACTTTTGTGAAATTTTCATTTCATTGAAACATTCACTATGGCATTGCATGAATTACATTACAATAAAATCATCAAATTCATAAAGTGGACTGATAGAATCAATAAACTGAACTATAAGGAGAAATGCAACTTGACAAGTGTATCAACATCTTGTAGTTGTTGCCTAGATACTTTTTGAAAGTGAAAATGGATATGGAAGTTATCCAAATGATAAAATATAGGAGTAATCCATGTCTTAATTCTAGGTTAGGTTGTGTCCCTAGATCAGATTATCCAAATAGCTATAATATAATAAGGTAAAACTAGAACTGTAGAAGAAGTAGAGTTCATCAAGTTGGATAGAGCCATATGTACTCTAGCAATCTCTTCCTCTAGTATTGAATAAGTATACACCTTTTAGCCCAACCCCATATCCATGTTCCATATGAATGTTGTGCCACACTGACAATAGTTGTAACATCAGATGTAACTGATGCATCTGTTACAATTATTGTACATGATGTAGTAAGGGTAGTTTCTAGTATTGTGTCTAAATGAAATAATAATTTTGTATATATACATTGTCGATCATATGCCAGACTTAATGAGCCTTTTAAAGCTAGAGTAGAAGTACATATTGGAGAAACTTTTAGCATGAAATATAAATTCATTCCATTCTTGCCAAATCTTGTAACAAGCTGATAGAAAAACATATATCATATCATGTGAACCCTTTATAGGCAAAAGGATCCACAACTCCAACCAAAAAATCAAAACGTTTGGCAATGTGTATTCAGTTTGTAGCTTCTTCTACACATCCATGGAAAATTTACAATCTCTTAGAACATGGAGGAATGTCTCGTCAAATGTGGCACAACAAAGATAAGTTTTATGTTTAGTAAAATGACACATGGTTTGTCTAGTATTTGTCATTAGATCATGATGTGAAACTAGCCATAAGAAAAGATTCATTTTAGGTGGATGTCTCAACCACCAAAATTAACACCAAGGTCTAGTTTTCTTTTTTACCCAATGATTAATCAAGAGATGATATTCAGATTATGTAACAAACTGTCCAAGAGGATTCAAGGACTATGCTGGAATAGGGCATGGTACAGAGAACATGTCATCATCTATTGATTGTAGGAAGTAATGAAACAAAAATTATGTAGCCCAATTGTATTCATTTGTAATCATAATAGCAATATCCAGATTAGTTAACTAGGTTAGTATTGAATTCAAAGTATAAGCATGTAGGTTGGAAACTTGTGAGATCCAAGGAATAGACCACACATGTGACACCCTTTACCACACAAAGATATATTACTCAAAACAAAGCGCAAAGTTATCACTAATAAAAATATTACCACAAAATAGGGTAAATTAAATCCATTTGCAATGCAATATCTCAAGCAGAAGTATTTCATAAATAAGCCTTCAACTCAGGCCATTTGTATTCCATATATGCCAAAAGATGTTACATATCATGTTCAAAGGCTATCAAGCCATAACCACTACATATTACAACTTGTTTATATGTACATTCCATTCCTATACACTCATGGAAAAAAATCCAAAATCTACACGTCGATATACAAAATAAAAAAATCTCCCCAAAGACTTGAGAGTTACAAGGATGACATATAGGACTCTACTAAAAAACTATATCATCATATCCAACCTCTAATAATTACTTCTCTCCTTGCTGCTCAGCACCTGCACCACGATCTCTACTTCCTCATCCACTAGCACCTAAAAAGTCATGGAACCCATGGGGTGAGAACAAACCTCCCAGCAAGAGATATAAATCTTTGCCAATTTTTATTATAAGCACAATAATGTAACAGAGTAGTTAAGTAAAATAGTAAATATGATTAAGAAGTTTAAGTAGGTATAATTGAGAAGTAGAATTTGATATGCTTTTAGAAGGAATATAAAGAGTATGTATAACTATTATAAACTAAACAATACAATAAATAAGGCATAGGGTCATCCAATGTGATTTGTATTTGAACCTAAGAAAATATACTGTAGGGATGTATTATCACTTTTACTATTATTATGCCCCAAGGATTTGAGTTGTACCCACTAAAATCCAACTAACCACTATAAAGTCAAAATTAGTACCATACAAGATCTATGGAAGAGTCAGACTCTATGATCATCACCAGCACTACTCGGTCAGTTTGAGTCTGCAATGCATTGACATAATAGTCAAACTTCTAAACAACAACTTATAGTCAAAGCTATAGTCCTATAGATAGCAACTCATAGTCAAAGTTATAGCCCTGTAGAACAACTAGTCTGCCTTAGTACATGGCACAACACTAGATAACAACCTCAAGCATGGCCATTCCATAATAAAGCATCATACCACCATAACAACAATTTAAGGATACATGGAGATATGTCCATCGGTACCCCATATATTCAATAATATGTGCTCCAAGTTTCTCATAGGAGTTACTCATTTCACCATCCAGCTAAATATTAATGATAAAGATGAATTTATGCTACATGGAAACTACATGATTAGGGTTTCACTTGATTAGATATTCCAATTGGGTATCTTTTAATGCATCAATCAATTTACAACGTATAAACACTAAACAAATTCTACAAATGTAAGGGTCAGATATGACTTTAGAGGATATAAAACGTACAGAGTGACAACTTGTCTCATCATCACATGATATTTGGATTACATCCATTATAAGTTCATCACCAATATCACATCACTATGGGATATCAACCCCTGAATCACATCTATGGAAGATTTCACCTCAATTTATGCACAAGATGGTTACTAGGTCATTAGACTCATTCACATAATTCCTTCACATTCAATGTCACGTTATAACTTGACAATGCTTATAATCACCACCCAGTATTATACAAGATTCACCATAGCATTCACATAGCTATGTCATTCATATCACCTATAAATTAGGTTTACACAAATAGGAGAGAGAAAATTCTATCACATGATAATGATATTCAAAAAATATAAGAAAATGTATTTTACATCTCAAGATAAGGGTTCCATATCACCCCTCAACCACTAAACCCTAATTCCATCACGTCCGATTTTGTTCGAGAATATTAGGGTTAAGCACTATAGTTTATGATTAGCCATTCAAGATCACAACACCTTATGTTGACCATGACACTATGTATTGACAATGTACATACATATGTATAGGTGTCTCGACCACTCACAACACATGGGTCTCCAACCCTCATAACACATGGGTCTCAACCACCCTCAACACATTGTGTCGACCACCCTCAACACATGTGTCACGAGCAACCTTTACACATATGTCTTGACCAACCATAACATATGTTTCTTGACCCTTCACACAACAAGTGTCATGACCGAGACACTTCTACTTGGTTACAATTGAGACACATCAACATGGTCACGACTAAAGGTGTTATGACCACTACATACCAAGTGCCCTAACCACCATTCAACATGGTGTCTCGACCACCATTCAATATGGTGTCTTGACCATATGGAAGTCCAAGGGATGACATGACCCCAAGTTAGCCATATGCTGAACATCTGAATAGGTTCAAACCCGATTGAGACATATGATCAAACCAAGAATACCAAGCATCAATAGGATGAACAACACCCTATACCAAGGTGTTCATTAAACCCTATAACATGGCCATAGAAGATCACCGAAACAATTATGCTTAGAGAGAGAAAACCAAAATTATTATGCATGTTAACATAATCCAAACCTACTATTTATTCATGGTAAACAAACCTTATATTAAGAATTACTATTCCATAGATGATGATCCAAGGAAACACACCAATATTTCAATCACCACAAATCGGATATAAAGATTTAGGGTATATAAGAAGAGTTATCCTTTCAATGATACTACAAGATTAAACCCTAAACATTACAATTATTCCTACCACCAAGAACACATTTTTAAGATATGAAACAGCAACATAAGATCTAGTTTAAGATGCACATAATAGATATGAGACAAATTATATAACCCGCCTAATTTGGAGAGAACCAATCTCCCAAGATCACAAGCTCCAATAACTCCAACCAAGATTCAACACTTCAACCAAAGGATCACCTCAAAATAGAAGAAAACCATGGTCACAATAGAGCTCAAGAAATAGGGAAAATAGCCCTAGGACGATCCAAGGAAGAAAGGAGAAAGAGATGAAATCATTTCTCACTCGGGTGACACTATGTCAATACATAGTCTATGACCCCTTATGATGAGGAGTTCCTCTCAAGAATGCCACCATGGATGGTCCATAGTCTACGGATAAGGAAGAATAAGAAGGTGGAGATTTTAAAAGAGGGAAAACGTGATCAAGAGTTATGACCACTTACCAAGAGAAAAATTTCAAAAAATCATCACCAAAAGGGTTGATTTAGGACAAATCCTTCCTCAAGCAAGGTTGATCAGCCACCAAGGCTTCAAGATCAGACCTCTTATGCTCCTAAAGCTCCAAGGTCAGTCACAAGAAAGGAGAAAGAGAGTAGGACCAAAAAAGTTTCTCACAAGTGAAAAGAGGGGGTTATATACCCAAAGGAGGAGGGAAGTAAAGGTTTATGATGTGTCAACATAATAGACTATAAAAGGACATGCCCTATAAGAAAATAGACTTATCTCCATTCATGTGCATATTTCAAAATGTTTATGTTTATCCATAAAAAGTGTAGTGACCTCCAAGGTCAGCTACTACCTTGTGTTGGTCTAGACACTTCCTTGCACTTGGATTCGACGAAACCCTAAATCACCATATATATGGTCGAGAATCTTCACTAGAGGATAAAATGTCTCAACCAACCCATCTCTAGGTCATCTCAGTTGAGACCACACTACATTGAGTACACGTTGCAGTCACTACCCTCACCCAAAAGTGGGGTAGTGGTTACAACACTCAAACACCAGTAAAGTCACCATATCAACAAGGCAAACCCTAGAAACACTAGAATCACTATAAGATGTCACATCACCAACAATGGTTCCAACAAGGTGCCCCATATCATAATATTCTCTCTCATGATACTAAATCATAAGAAGCACTCTCAACATGTGACAATTTGCAAGATAACTCCTACTCATGGGTAAATTGCAACGTGGTCCAAAATAAGCACATATATAGCAACGATAGGTCAAACATCAATCAAATTGGACCAAATGAAAATGCATACATGTCACATGTTATTAAGACATATCATAAGATTAAATTAAGGTTTAAGAATCTCATTATACAAGTATTTACAATGAATCATGAAGCTAGGTGAGGGGTCTTACAACACATTAGTAGTTGTACCATTTCTAATAGAATGAAATGAGTTTTGGCAAACAATAGCATCAAATTTAGTTTTCTCCTAAAAGTTGTGCAATGATATCCGGTCTGAGGTCAAAATGATTTATATTTTTTCTTCAAACCTTTATCCCAAGAATATAACATACAATGAAGAACTTCCATGTTGACTTCATTAATAGTGACATATCCCATTCATGCATGCTAGAACTCCCCATCCTTCATCTTCGTTGTTAGATAGAACTTGTTTTGAGGAAATTAAAGATAAAGGTTCTTGATAATCCCTATGTCTAATTTATCACATAATGATATTGGGATGACTATAATATGCATTTAATACATTCTATATAGAAGCAAGTACATACTTGACTAGAGATATATGCCCTACCATCATCAATGTTTTAGCATCCCAACTTGAATTTTCTCATTGGACGTTATCATGAACTTGTGCATATGTGTCTTTCATTATTCTTTCATGCATTACTAGAACTCCCAAATATTGACCAAGATTTTTTGTCGTTTGCATTATATCTCTTTGAGAAATCAAGTTTTTAAAAGAAGATTGAACATAACGAGAGAAGTAGATTCAACTTTTGTTAATGGAGATCACAAGTCCAAATGCCTCTTCAAATGACTGGAAATAGTAAAGAATGGTTTTAGTATGATTTATATCTACCTTTGAGTCTTTTTCTTTTCGTGGTACAACCCTTTTACATATCAAGAGGTATGGAAGAAGCAGATAGAGAGAATGGGTGTTCCACCCCGAACCTAGGGTTTGGCACTATTTTTGTGGCTTGTCATTTCTTTTTAGTAGATGGAGGGGTATGAAGATGGAATATGAAGTGTCGAAGAGTGTTCAGATCATAATGCAACTCGATTTACAATTTAGTGCATCGAGTCATTCTCCTAGTCACACTACACTCAGATAATGATGTGATGTTGTGATGGAGTGGACTTTTGGGGTCCTTAATCATCCAATGACATAAGTGAAATCATAAGGTCGAATAATATTGAGAGTTCTAAGGTTTTAAAAAAGTTTGTGTGTTGATTTGATGTTGATATCATGATTAAGATTATCTAAGTTTATACCTTTGTGAAGTAATTAATTGGATGATCAAATAGTTGAATATTGACACTAAAACTATATGGGGGTGTACTTGAGTGGTGACAAAGTTATTCCCAATGTTGTATAATAATTGTATGTTTTAAGAAGATAGTATACATGTTTGAATATGGACAAATGATTAGTATTCGTTGGTGACCAATGGCCTAAGTTCAATATGCTAGACTAACATCTGATATCTTTAGTATGACGCGGTCTTTACAAAGGGGAAACCCACGGATCAAGTCTGTGCATCAAGTATTCCCTGCCCTTGGATGCATCTCACGATTGAGAAGACTTCTTCTTTGTCGCTACAGTTGGCCCCATAAACCACAATGCTAGGCGTGCACATCGTGGAATAGGGAAACAGGCACGTTCTACCCTTCCAAGATCACTGGTCGTGTGAGTACGAGATGGGTAGTTGCACCCGGTGCTATAGGTGTAAGGAGTTGAGCGCCTTTTCCCTGTCCATTATCCCTGCACCACAAACTATAGGTGTCGTGGGTAAGACGAGAGGCCATAGTTCCATCATCAGTGGACGAGGAGTAGCAGTGCAGGCTATTCAAGTAGAGAACGGCATCATCAACCCTTACATGGTGAAAACATTCTAAAGCAGAAAAGAGGCAGAGCAGTGTGATCGAGGAGTTGCGCAGCAGAGTCTAGGCGAAGGAGATCTTCCCTCGGCGGTGGCGGCGTGAGACACATGGAGCTCGCAGCTGCAACTAAGCTGGGGTGGTAGCATCGTGGAGGTGCAACCTTAGGAGACAATGAGGAGGCTCCATTGTGAGGTATCTCTTGCCGAAGATCCCCAACGTAGGCAGCGCCCACACACACCATAATGGATGACACACACTTGCTTCAGACTCTGGCGGCAGCGACTTTGATCGTGCGAGAGAGACAGGGAGCGGCAGATCACCTTTTGCATGACGGCAAGCCTGTGGTGACGGAATATCAGAGGTAGCCATCCTCGCCAGACTCCCAAGCAGCAGTAAGAGGAGATCTTTGAAACGACAGTAGAGGGCAGATGATGAGAAGCCAACGACACAGACGGAGGTCTGGCCGATGCCACGAAAGTTTTTAGTGGCCTTTGGAATTGACGAGGAGATCCTAGTCTATGTTGGCTGCTCACTGGAGCACAACTGCTGGCGGCGGTAGGCTGTAGAGTATCCACCTCAGTCGAGAGACCTAGAAAATGCACTAATCACACGTCGATGAGGAGGCCAGTGGCCGCAGTAGTGGTTTCGTCGCTGAGACGGATGCCTCGGGCGTCTGTTTCGCGAGAATCACGAGGAAGGAGAGGATTAACACCCTGAGCCGGTTAATCCAAGAGAAGCCCAGGTCTAAAGCCTCGAACCAACTGGCTCAACAAGAACCCAAGCCATAGAAGGGGTCGTGCCCTCTATTGGACATGTGGCGGCACCTGATTAGATGGAAAAGGTAAATATTCAGTTAATGCTCAGATCTTGTATAATTCACAGTAAATAGCTCGTTGATCAGAAAAATACACATAATATACTGAGTTTCTCAGAAAATTGTATAGAATAAGATGGGACTATAATATTAGGCTTTTGATGCTATAATATCAGTGATATCATGTAAGATGTATTATTCTTGTTTCATGAGTAATAAATATCAAATGATGGTATAAAATTATGGAAAAATGTCAGTAAGTCCATAATTATGTATAGAATGCATATGATGTCAGTTATGGTCATGATGATGTACGAAATCATGTAATTTGCTTAATATGTCTAATGAGGGCTAATAACCCTAATAAAATGCAATAAATACATACGTTCTCTATAAATGATGAAATTTACAGAGAAAGCTCATATCAGTATATGAAACCTCAGTTTTAATTATGAGATCATAATGATGAACAAAATCCATGTTATATGAAGATGAATATTAATAATGTTATAAAACCCTAATCTAGGTTAATGATGTAACCTAGGGTTAATATGTGCACAAGAAAAAGGATACGGAACCTAATGTTCAGATGATGAACTTTGATAATGAGATGTAATCTAGAAAATGACATCAGTGAGATAATCATAAGATAAGAATACAATTAATGGTGTACATATCCTAATGAGATAAGTTAAACCCTAATGAACACAATTAGGGTTAAGATGAGATATAAGATGAGGAGAACCTGACGATAGTATGTGGTCTTGTCTTAATCAGGTTTAACAAAGATATAGATGACATGAGGAATATGTGATTAGGATATCTCTTTGGAAGGTACACCATTACCTCTTACTTGGCTTATTATACAATATGCTTGTGTTATATGCATAGTAAAATACTTGGCATATGGTATTGGATGAAATGATTGTTCTTGTATGATATGTTGCATGATTTTCCATACTTTTTGCCATGAACACATCAAACATAATATATATGTTCCATTATATGAAAGCACTAACTCTTTGGCAGTGTGCTTGAAAGTGACCTAACTCTTTGGTAGTGGTCACATTGTACATATGGAAGCACCAACTCTTAGGCAGTGTGCTTGGACCCAACTCTTTGGTAGTGTTCACCTTATACAGATGATCTAACTCTTTGGTACTGATCATAAAGGCCTTGATATATAATGGAAAATGTGCTTAAAACATGTGTTCTCTTTTGTTGATGAACATCTTTGTGCAAATATATGTTTTTCTTATATTCTTCTGTTACTGCCAAGTATATTAGTTTTATCTTATTGCCAAGATATTATGAGAGGTATATAAAAGACACATAGGTGTACTCAGTACAATATTCTTGAATATTGTGCTGACGTGTACCGCATGTAATCTTTTGTTTAGGTTATGGTTATGATCTTGAAGATCCAGGATAGTGAGAGTTGTGTGGCGAGCTGATGTATAGGTGGACCTATTGTCTTAAGATCCTGTTGTTTAGATGTAGTACATGTATATGCTTAAGGTTGGTGTTCAATATGTAATATCAAATGTTGTAACAATTCATGTTGTAATTATATGTTGAATGGTGAACATGTGTGTATGGTTTTATTATTGTTCATGTGCATGTGCTATTGTTGTTTCCTTATGACTTCCTCTGATTTTCTGCTTCTTAGCCTAGTGTGGGATGTTTAAATTGGGATTCTCGCCGAGGTGAGGGTTTCAATTTGGACGTCGCACATCAGATTAAGTTTTAGAAAATCCGGGGATGTCACAGGTGGTATCAGAGCATGAACAATAGCAAAGCCTGACATTTTCTCATTATGCAACTCAAAACTAAACAACTTTGAACTTAATAATATTTAGGGTTAGATTGGTCATCTTTTAGAGACTAGATCTGACCTAGCCTCTAGGTTAGCACCTAGATGTCTAAGAACAAGGTCTAGACTGGTGCTTGTTGTGTAGCAAGTCCTTAGATGTCGTTCTTTCCTTGTAGTGCAGCGGTATGGGACGTTGCACTATTTGGAAATGATGTGCATCAAGGGAAGAGAAACCCAAGACATATGGAGCTCATGGTGTAGAGTAGCTACACTAGTCTACACCATGTTCTCACCCTTTTCACTAGTTTTCATGACACTGTACTCTCTACTATGTGTGGGACACTCATTTTCAGGATTTGGTTTTGGATTCCAATCAGGATCGAACCGTGATAGTTTTCTCTGACGCTTGTTTTATCGGAGAAAAACTATATAATATTTTATTATGTATATGTATTATAAAATTGTGTCCCCACACATGTACGAGTAGGAGGTGGTCATGCAACCTAAGTGAAAGTGAATGCCATCAGTCTAGAAGAGAGAGTAGTTCTAGATTAGATGTCTAGAGCCTTGTTTAGAATATATGATAGATGGAATAGATGAAATAAGCTTTGATGTAAGTCTTACATAGATGATATGAGATGGTTATGCTGATATTATGTTTGTCTTTGAGGACATGAGTTAGTTTTGAGGTTTTGAGATAAGTCTTGATGATTCAAGTAACTAGGCTTTTATGAGATAAGATATGCTAAGTTAAGACAAGGTTGTGAGTCAGCATGAGCCTCAAGCTCTTTTATAAAGGAGGACCTCTAGTGTTAGGACCAGTTTTGGGGTTAGCTCAAGAGAGAGCGAGACCCACAGGGAGAAGGTTAGAGAACCTAGACTCCACAATATGAGAAATATTAGATATGTGATATGTTATGTCCTAAACTAGACTAATTCTGAGTGATTGAGTTGAGTTGCTTTATGTATGATTCCTATAGTTTTGTTGAACCCTAGATGTCCTTGGGAGGACCAAACCTAGAGACAAGGAGAGGCTGGATATATGTGCATATGTGAACATGGATATGAGTGCCTACCATCTGGGTGAGGGAGAGAGCCCAAGACCCTGGAGGAGGTAGCTATGTTAGTTTCTATGAAGCCTCATGCTCGGGTTGGTGGTTTCCCACATAGGAATCTAGTGGTGTATATAAGAGAGTTTTGGGTAAGCATGTCTCATGAGTAAAGACCTATGAAGAGTATGTCATATCATGTTTTGGTTAGTGCTTATGTGGCTAGATCTCATAAAGCTATCACTAGAGGCAATGAGGTAATCCGAGAATCCTAGACTACGAGAGGAAAGATAAAGTATATGCGTATGAGATACTCATAGAGTTGAGTTAGCTCAGAGAGACTAATCAAGACACTACCCTTGTGGTATGGGTTAGAGGAACCTCATTTGGAGTATACAAAGTTTTGATATATGTTTTGTAAGCCACTCACATAAGTTTGTTTAGCACAACCATGATATAATATATATGTAAGGATGTGATCTAATCTCGAATTGTGATAGATATACACGATATGATGGAAACTTAGAGATGGTTTAATAGATAACAAAGTATAAATGGTTAACCATATCCATGAATAATGATGATAATGTGATATGGTTGGTTAATCTCATGATGAAATCACAAATAATTAATGCAATCTAATATGAGAAAGTGAATGAGATCATGGTAATGAAATAAGTAACACGAGGTGTTAATCTTAGTGCTTAACAAAGATGGAAAATATAGCTTGACATTTAGCACAACATAACGATTATGACAGCTTGATATGATCTGGATGGATAAGGTGGGTTAACCTTAGTTAACTCCCTCCTAAAAGGCATATGTTAATGTTAAACATGTTCTAATATTATCTCAATAAAATGTTGATGACACCTTGATACAATGGGCTAAGTGTGGTTAACTCGTTTAGAACATGGTAATATGATGTGGGAACCCTAATGCATGGTTAAAGATAAGGATGCAGCCCTGATATATGAGATATGTCATGACATAACCTAAGTTTCTAAACCTTGAGTTTAACCTTGAATGGAGTGTTAGTGCACTAAGATGGTTGTATAACCCCCTAATAGTGCTTTCGATACACGGTTCTAGGTAACCTTTACGGGTATGTTACACATAGAATAGTGCCTACATGTGGATGAAGACCTTTGGTTTTTCCTTGGAGTATGAGTATGGTTGACTTTCGAGGACGAAAGTTCTTTTAAGATGTACATGATGTGACAAAGTGGGTTTTCTGACTTAATTTCGAGGACAAAATTTCTTTTAAGGTGTGTAGGATGTGATGGAGTGGACTTTTGGGGTCCTTAATCATCCAATGACATAAGTGAAATCATATGGTCGAATACTATTGAGAGTTCCAAGGTTTTAACAAAGTTTGTGTGTTGATTTGATGTTGATATCATGATTAAGATTCTCTAAGTTTATACCATTGTGAAGTAATTAATTGGATGATCAAATAGTTGAATATTGACACTAAAACTGTATGGGGGTGTACTTGACACTAAAACTGTATGTTTTAAGAAGATAGTATACATGTTTGAATATGGACAAATGATTAGTATTCGTTGGTGACCAATGGCCTAAGTTCAATATGCTAGACTAACATCTGATATCTTTAGTATGACGTGGTCTTTGCAAAGGGGAAACCCACAGATCAAGTCCGTGCATCAAGTATTCCCTGCCCTTGGATGCATCTCACGATTGAGAAGACTTCTTCTTAGTCGCTACAGTTGGCCCCATAACCACAATGCTAGGCATGCACATCGTGGAGCAGGGAAACAGGCACATTCTACCCTTCCACGATCACTGGTTGTGTGAGTACGAGATGGGTAGTTGCACCCGGTGCTATAGGTGTAAGGAGTTGAGCGCCCTTTCCCTCTCCATTATCCCTCCACCACAAACTGTAGGTGCCGTGGGTAAGATGAGAGGCCATACTTCCATCATTAGTGGACGAGGAGTAGCAGTGCAGGCTATTCAAGCAGAGAACGGCATCATCAACCTGTACATGGTGAAAACACTCTAAAGCAGAAAGGAGGCAGAGCAGCGTGATCGAGGAGTTGCACATCAGAGTCTAGGCGAAGGAGATCTTCCCTCGGCGGCGGCGGCGTGAGACACATGGAGCTCGCAGCTGCAGCTTAGCTGGGGTGGTAGCATCGCGGAGGTGCAACCTTAGGAGACGATGAGGAGGATCCATTGTGAGGTATCTCTTGTCGAAGATCCCCAACGTAGGCGGTGCCCACACACACCAGAATGGACGACGCACACTTGCTTCAGACTCCGGCGGCAGTGACTTTGATCGTGCGAGAGAGACAGGGAGCGACAGATCACCTTTTGCATGACGGCAAGCCCGTGGTGACGGAATATCAGAGGCGTCCATCCTCGCCGGACTCCCAAGAAGCAATAAGAGGAGATCTATGAAACGACAGTAGAGGGAAGATGACGAGAAGCCAACGACACAGACGGAGGTCTGGCCGATGCCACGAAAGTTTTTAGCGGCCTTTGAAATTGACAAGGAGATCCTAGTCTGTGTTGGCTGCTCATTGGAGCGCAATAGTTGGCGGCGGTAGGCTGTAGAGCATCCACCTCAATCGAGAGACCTAGAAAACGCACTGATCACACATCGATGAGGAGGCTAGTGGCCACAGTAGTGGTTTCATCGCTGAGACGGATGCCTCGGGCGTCTGTTTCACGAGAATCATGAGGAAGGAGAGGATTAACACCCTGAGCCGGTTGATCCAAGAGAAGACCAGGTCTAAAGCCACGAACCAACTGGCTCAACAAGAACCCAAGCCATAGAAGGGGTCGTGCTCTCTATTGGACATGTGGCGGCACCTGATTAGACGGAAAAGGTAAATATTCAGTTAATGCCCATATCTTGTATAATTCACAGTAAATAGCCCATTGATCAAAAAAATAGACATAATATACCGATTTTCTCACAAAATTGTATAGAATAAGATGGGACTATAATATCAGGATTTTGATGCTATAATATCAGTGATATCATGTAAGATGTATTATTCTTGTTTCATGAGTAATAAATATCAAATGATGGTATAAAATTATGGAAAAATGTCAGTTAGTCCATAATTATGTATAGAATGCATATGATGTCAGTAATGGTCATGATGATGTACGAAATCATGTAATTTGCTTAATATGTCTAATTAGGGCTAATAACCCTAATAAAATGCAATAAATACATATGTGCTCTATAAATGATGAAATTTACAGAGAAAGCTCATATCAGTATATGAAACCTCAGTTTTAATTATAAGATCATAATGATGAACAAAATCCATGTTATATGAAGATGAATATTAATACATGTTATAAAACCCTAATCTAGGTTAATGATGTAACCTAGGGTTAATATGTGCACAAGAAAAAGGATATGGAACCTAATGTTCAGATGATGAACTTTGATAATGAGATGTAATCTGGAAAATGACATCAGTGAGATAATCATAAGATAAGAATACAAGTAATGGTGCACATATCCTAATGAGATAAGCTAAACCCTAATGAACACAATTAGGGTTAAGATGAGATATAAGATGATGAGAACCTGATGATAGTATGTGGTCTTGTCTTAATCAGGTCTAACAAAGATATAGATGACATGAGGAATATGTGATTAGGATATCTCTTTGGAAGGTACGCCATTACCTCTTACTTGGCTTATTATACAATATGCTTGTGTTATACGCATAGTAAAATACTTGGCATATGGTATTGGATGAAATGATTGTTCTTCTATTATGTGTTGCATGATTTTCCATACTTTTTGCTATAAACACATCAAACATAATATATCTGTTCCATTATATGAAAGCACTAACTCTTTGGCAGTGTGCTTGGAAGTGACCTAACTCTTTGGTAGTGGTCACATTGTACATATGGAAGCACCAACTCTTAGGAAGTGTGCTTGGACCCAACTCTTTGGTAGTGGTCACCTTGTACAGATGATCTAACTCTTTGATAGTGATCATAAAGGCCTTGATATATAATGGGAAATGTGCTTAAAACATGTGTTCTCTTTTGTTGATGAAAATCTTTGTGCAAGTATATGTTTTTCTTATATTCTTCTATTACTGCCAAGTATATTAGTTTTATTATATTGCCAAGATATTATGAGAGGTATATAAAAGACACGTAGGCGTACTCAGTACAATATTCTTGAATATTGTGCTGACGTGTACTGCATGTAATCTTTTGTTTAGGTTATGGTTATGATCTTGAAGATCCAGGATAGTGAGAGTTGTGTGGCGAGCTGATGTACAGGAGGACCTATTGTCTTAAGATCATGTTGTTTAGATGTAGTACATGTATATGCTTATGTTTGGTGTTCAATATGTAATATCAAATGTTGTAACAATTCATGTTGTAATTATATGTTGAATGGTGAACATGTGTGTATGGTTTTATTATTGTTCATGTGCATGTGCTACTATTGTTTCCTTATGACTTCCTCTGATTTTCTGCTTCTTAGCCTAGTGTGGGATGTTTAAATTGGGATTCTCGCTGAGGTGAGGGTTTCAATTTGGACGTCACACATCAGATTAAGTTTTAGAAAATCCGGGGACGTCACAGATGTGGATGAAGTGGTGATTATGTGTGATTTATCCACTAATCAATACGAAGCATGATGTTGTTGATCCCTCTCAATTCCACTTATGCCTACAAGCTTCTTTTGAGGAAAACAATGCTAGGATTCATAAGCCTCACAAAGTGGTTTCTAACCAATTTTTAGTTTTAGAAGTTGTTCCATATGAGGATTTGCTTCAAATAAGAGGGGTCTAAGATGGAAAATATTGTATATAAAAAGAAACTAGCTGACTAGATAATGTCTTTGATTTTTTGAAAACACCAAAATTTTGAAAATTTTCTATACATCATTATACGAAAAGTTTTCTCAAAATTAAAACCATATATTCTTAAGTCTGAGACTGATAGGCATGGATGGAAACTAGAATATGTACCACCCACCCTCCTCCATGAAGATAGATTTTTTCTCATCCTAAGAAAACACTACAACTGAGATGGAGGTGGAAAGTAATGTTGGTTGGACCACTAGATGTGGTTACATTCCTATCAACATCCTAACATCATTTCTCTGATGTCTTCTTTCTCAGAGAAAAACTATATAATATTTTATTAAATATATGTAAATATAAAATGTGTCCCGCACACTGGAGAGTAGTTAGTGTTCATGCAATTTAAGTGAAAGGGAGTGACATCGGTATAGAAGAGAGAATAGATCTAGATTAGATGTCTTGAGCCTTATTGGATATGTGAAAGTTAGAGTAGATGATTGATTTATATATATGAATTAAGCATGTGTAATTTTATCCAAGTTTTATCTCTACTGGTATAAGTTTCCTTATAAACTTCTAAGTTGTAAATGAGGTCTGAATCTGATTTTGGATAATCTAAGCTAAGTCTTGATGATAAAAGTGCATACTCTTTCTTACTTAAGATGAACTAAGTTAAGATAACGTTGAATATGAATGAGCCTCAAGCTCTTTTACAAAGGAGGACCTCTAGTGTTAGGACAAGATATGTGGTGAACTCCAGAGAGAGTGAGACCCACAAGGAGAGGGTCATAGGAACTACCCTAAGATATATGTGAAATTATGTGTCCTAAGCTGGGTTACTCCTGAGTAGATGAGTCAAGTCCTTTTGCATGATTCAATCCTATATGTGAAAGTAGGGTAAAAAAAGAAAATGATTGGTAGGTGACTCATAATGAGAAAGTAAACCCTTTTGATTGAGTTAGGTCCTATCTTGAGTGACTTATATTGTGAAACTCATCATTAGCTACAAGTGAGGTGATATATCAAACATTAGTTCTGAGAGTAGAATGTCGTGTGCATAAGATACTCATAAATGTTATTCCTTCCGCTTCTCTTTCTTAATATATGATACTAGAAACCTCACTTGAGCTATATAAATGATTTATATATGATGAGTCACTCCTATAATCTTGACCTATTCTATATTCCCTCCCTATATCATACATGTTACATTGAAGTTTGAAATCATGATAAGCTTGACTTAGTATATTCTCTCTCCCTCTATATGAAACATGAAAGACATAAGTTTGAAATCGTAATTTTGAAATAGAGAAATATTTGAATCATTGATACCTGATCACAAATATAGTGCCTAACCTCAATCCTTCTAAATCTAAGCTTCTAGTATGATAATAACTCTCACACAATATGGTGAAACCCTGATGTTCAAGCATGTTAAGTAAGCCCTTTTCAAGTAACGAAATCCTAGTAACAAAGATGAAGAAAAATCCCCTCTAATGTTGAAATCTTCAAAAGATGTTGATCAGAACCACATTAATGATGTTAAGTTAATCTTCCAGTATATAATGGCTTCTAATCTTGACATCACCTTGTATGACTTAGTAGGGTTGAAAGATGAAACCTTAAATAATGCCTTCTCATCTTCACATGTATGAATAAAACCCTATTTTGAGGGAGATAGAGGGATCTATATCCTAAAATAGAAGAAGGTAAAGTCATGACCAAGACAATAAATGATGCTTCAACTTATATAAGGTGGGGTGGGTACACCTTCGATTCTCTAATTCCTAAGTTGATAACTTAGGGTACATCTAGAACTATGATAACCTTAGCACCCAAAAAGCAGCAACTATATGAAACTATGCCTCTTGATACCACCTTGAGTATAAGATTAATCGAATTTCGAGGATGAAATTCTATATAAGATGGGGAAAATGTGGTGACCCTGACTTTCGGGATTAGATACCCAATATAGTATTTGAGGGACATAAATATTCTATACATAGTTGACCCTATAATTAAGAATTTCTTATTCAATTGTGGATTCTTATCAACCAAAAGTGTATGAAGAGATGCAATTGATGACTATCATATCACATTGAGTGCATTTAGGAAGAGTTGCTTCTATAAATTGAATTGAGAACTTATGAGGTTAAGCATCCATTTAGTGATCTATATGAGTAGTGAATTGATCCAATTGAGGAATTTATATATTGATTGAATAACATTATTTTTGTGGGCTCAAACTAGGCATAGACCAAGAATAATGGATAACGAAGGCATGGTTAAAAGTTTCATAGACTTTGAATGATTCATGTGAGATAAATGTTGTTTGAATTGATGTGTTAATTAATAGGGTTTGAGCTGATTTTTGACCTAAGTTTGTTTCTATATAAATATCAACACTGTCATAAGTGATGATGACATGTGAATTAGATTTGACGTTGTGTGGGGGTTGACTTTGTTTTCCACTTCCAATTATCTCAGAACTGACTTCAATATAGGTTGCGAGCTCCTCGGGCCAACTAACTACTATATCGCAAACCAGGTCAGCACCCCAATTGGTTAGGTTTCTTTGGAGCAGTGAGTTGTACATAATGATCCTAAGCTTGTGGGACGTTAAGGCAAGGTGAGGGAAAGTGACAGCCTCCAACTTCTCCTCCTCCTCCTTTCTCCATTGCTACCTGTAGTAGTCATCCCTAAAGATCCAGGAGGAACTATTGTTTCTAATCTCCTTGACCTATCTAGATTGGAGGGTCGGCGGTGGTGTGTCAGAGATTCCAAGGAGTCTGACTTTCACAACGCAATGTATGTAGGTTGCCTACCCCTCCTGTGATCCATAGCCAGAGCTCCTATGTCCATCACAGATCGCATCATCTGCAACCCTCTGCTACCACGTCCCCTTTCACCTCTTTCTGGGATGGGGTATCGACGAAGGAGGAGGATATTCTCCAGCCCTTATCCCTCGGTGGAGAGACCACAAGATCGTAGATTCAATGTGCCCAAGGCCATCCATCATGGTGACAATAGTAGAGCCACAGAGCTCCCCCCACCCCCCGCGTAAACTAACCACATGTCCCTCAATAAGGACCCCAGTCACCGCTCTGGAGTCCAAGATGGAGCCTACCGAAGATGATGCTTGTGATGGCGCCCAACTGGGAAGCCGAAAGTTTGGCTAACTCCTCTTTGTTGGTGTTGGAGTGTCCATAGGTGAGCTCGGTGATCCTATGAAAAAGAATCCAAAATTTCCAAACTGTGAGGAGGAGTCAACCTTGTGATGTCTTGCCTTGTCGCGGCCATGGCGGTAGGGAGAAGAACATGCGGGTTCCTACTGAAAATGGGGAGGATGCGAGAACATGTGTGTCACATGGGAGAGGGGACTGGCTAGGATGGGTATCCAGGTCGAGACCTTGGTGGAACCAACCCAGAATCTGACTCTCACTCATAAATAGGTAATACTTTACTCTAAATTTCAGAAAGTATCTAGAACTTGCATAATTGATAGAAAATAGATCCATTATCCAATAAATACCGATAAAATATCCCCAGACTCAGAAAAACACCCCTTATATTACTGGACCCTTAGATCAGTCTATTGAAGAAATCTAAATGTATGTTTATAATATAAATAATAATGCTTCTTTTAGAATGTTTTAAATAGTATAATTAGGATATGATGAATATTAAATCTGAGAAAAATACTACTAAACTCCAATATTATTCTAAAACTAATGATGAAGCCTGATCTAATTATTTTGCCAATGTATCATGTATCTTCTTATTAAATCAAGATTAGATGCTTTTGGTCTCATATTAATTCTAGAAATCAGTAAAATCATCAGAAAAATACGAAAATTGAGTCAGACCTAAGTAATGACCTCTAGATAAATACAAAAATATCATAAATCAGTTAAGGCCAGTATGAATCTAGGTTTAGTTAAACCCTAATTTGGACCTAAAATACCTATAATATGATGAACAATCATTGATGATGATTAATTGTTATTAATCAGGTGATGAACAGATATCTAGATGATTTATTAGGAATCTTTGAACCTACGTGAGTTTATTTAATTATATGACTATGGTTTTCTTGCTTGCAATCATGATATGTATGTATGCTCTCTTCAATTTGCAAATATTGGATGTAGTATTGCTATGTAGTACTCTTTGTTTTGTCCCTTGAAAACATAAATTATGAGTAGATGTTTTGTAGTTATTTAAGGTGTTCATTATCCCCCTTATGAGGGAATGGATTAATGTTGGCTAGTACACCTCCCTAGAGCACACAGTGTTCAGGGAGTTTCCCTAGAGTACTTGGTACACGGGGATGGGCCCAATATATATGTTTTGGTACTAGTCCACCTTAGTAATTCAATTCATCTAGAAAAATGAGTAACAATTGGCGTATTTCGCTTAATCATAAATGTTTTCTATGATTTTCTTCCTTTCTTTCTGCAAATCTTTTCAAATTATGAAAACCATAAATATATGTATCTTTCTACCCATGTACA
Source organism: Alisma plantago-aquatica (assembly GCA_963693085.1). Taxonomy (NCBI): domain Eukaryota; kingdom Viridiplantae; phylum Streptophyta; class Magnoliopsida; order Alismatales; family Alismataceae; genus Alisma; species Alisma plantago-aquatica. The sequence goes on along the minus strand of OY856415.1, from coordinate 31,450,049 downwards.
CAACACATTGTATGGATTCGTTGTTTCACGTATGTTTTAGGTTCAGAGCTAGCATGGGACAAAAGAACAGGATGTGAACAGTTGTACAGCTTTACCTATTGTGTGTAGATCCTAGTTAGAATACATGTTCATAGACTAGTAAAATTCTCTATTCGATGTGTAAATGTAAGTTGTAATAATTCATTTTGTAATATACATGTTGAATGCTGAGAAATGTTATGGGGTTTGTTATATTAAATGTTCATGTATGTGTATGTTGCTTCCGCATCACTCTCTGATATGATTGGATGATGTTTTCAGATTCGAACCTCTCATTCCCAATAGGGTTTGGAGAAGCCAAAATCTGGGGATGTCACAGTTGGTATCAGAGCATGAACAATAACTACATCTGACAATTGCTCACCATGAAACATAAAAACTTAATCTCACCTTTCACTTTAAACCCTAGAAATTTAGCAAGTTGTTTTATAGGAATAAGTTCTGACTTAGCCTCTAGGTTAGAACCTAGATGTTCGAGAACTAGGTTTATACAAGTGTGTGAGACCCTTTCCATATAGAGCTCATATGTATGGGGTAGCTACACTAGTCTACACTTCGTTCTCACCATTTCACTAGGTGGCATAGCACTAGACTATCTACTGTGTGTGGGACACTCGATTTTGCTGATTTGGTTTTGTTTTCCAATCTGCTCAAGCCTCGACAGTTTTCTCTGATGTCTTCTTTCTCAGAGAAAAACTATATAATATTTTATTAAATATATGTAAATATAAAGTGTGTGCCACACACTAGAGAGTAGTTAGTGTTCATGCAACCTAAGTGAAAGGGAGTGACATCAGTCTAGAAGAGAGAATAGATCTAGATTAGATGTCTAGAGCCTTATTGGATATGCGGAAGTTAGAGTAGATGATTGATTTATATATATGAATTAAGCATGTGTGATTTTATCCAAGTTTGATCTCTACTGGTATAAGTTTCCTTATAAAGATCTAAGTTGTAAATGAGGTCTGAATCTAATTTTAGATAATTTAAGCTAATTCTTGATGATAAAAGTACATACTCTTTCTTACTTAAGATGAGCTAAGTTAAGATAACATTGAATAAGCATGAGCCTCAAACTCTTTTACAAAGGAGGACCTCTAGTGTTAGGACAAGATATGTGGTGAACTCCAGAGTGAGTGAGACCCACAAGGAGAGGGTCATAGGACCTACCCTAAGATATATGTGAAATGACGTGTCCTAAGCTGGGTTACTCCTGAGTAGATGAGTCAAGTCCTTTTGCATGATTCAATCCTATATGTGAAAGTTGGGTAAAAAAAATAAAATCATGGGTAGGTGACTCATTATGAGAAATTAAACCCTTTTGATTGAGTTAGGTCCTATCTTGTGTGAATTATATTGTGAAACTCATCTTTAGCTACAAGTGAGGTGATATATCAAACATTAGTTCTGAGAGTAGAATGTCATCTGCATAAGATACTCATAAATGTTATTCCTTCAGCTTCTCTTTCTTAATATATGATACTAGAAACCTCACTTGAGCTATATAGATGATTTCTATGTGAGGAGTCACTCATATAAGCTTGACCTATTCTATATTCGCTCCCTATATCATACATGTTACATTGAAGTTTGAAATCATGATAAGCTTGACTTAGTATATTCTCTCTCCCTTCATATGAAACGTGAAAGACATAAGTTTGAAATTGTAATTTTGAAATAGATAAATATTTGAATCATTGATACATGATCACAAATATAGTGCTTAACCTCAATCCTTCTAAATCTAAGCTTCTAGTATGATAATAACTCACACACAATATGGTGAAACCCTGATGTTCAAGCATGTTAAGTAAGCCCTTCTCAAGTAATGAAATCCTAGTATCAAAGATGAAGAAAAATCCCCTCTAATGTTGAAATCTTCATAAGATGTTGATCAAAACCACATTAATGATGTTAAGTTAATCTTACCAGTATATAATGGCTTCTAATCTTGACATCACCTTGTATGACTTAGTAGGGTTGAAAGATGAAACATTAAACAATGCCTTCTCAACTTCACATGTATAAATAAAATCCTATTTTGAGGGAGATAGAGGGATCTATATCCTAAAATAGAAGAAGGTAAAGTCATAACCAAGACAATAAATGATGCTTCAACTTATATAAGGTGGGGTGGGTACACCTTCGATGCTCTAATTCCTAAGTTGATAACTTAGGGTACATCTAGAACTATGATAGCCTTGGCACCCAAAAATCAACGACTATATGAAACTATGCCTCTTGATACCACCTTGAGTATAAGATCAATCGAATTTTGAGGACGAAATTCTATATAAGATGGGGTGAATGTGGTGACCCTGACTTTTGGGATTAGATACCCAATATAGTATTTGAGGGACATAAATATTCTATACATTGTTGACCCTAAAATTAAGAATTTCTTATTCAATTATGGATTCTTGTCACCCAAAAGTGTATGAAGGGATGCAATTGATGACTATCATATCACATTGAGTGCATTTAGGTGGAGTTGCTTCTGTTAATTGAATTGAGAACTTACGAGGTTAAGCATCCATTTAGTGATCTATATGAGTAGTGAAGTGATCTAATTGAGGAATTTATTTATTGATTGAATAACATTATTTTTTTGGGCTCAAACTAGGCATAGACCAAGAATAATGGATAACAAAGGCATGGTTAAAAGTTTCATAGACTTTGAATGATTCATGTGAGATAAATGTTGTTTAAATTGATGTGTACATTAATAAGGTTTGAGCTAATTTTTGACCTAAGTTTGTATCTATATAAATATCAACACTGCCATAAGTGACGATTGCATGTGAATTATATTTGACATTGTGTGGGGGTGGAGACTTTGTTTTCCACTTCCAATTACCTCATAACTGACTTCAATATAGGTTGCGAGCTCCTCAGGCCAACTAACTACTATCTCGCAAACCAGGTCAGCACCCCAATTGGTTAGGTTTCTTTGGAGCAGTGAGTTGTACATAATGACCCTAAGCTTGCGGGACGTTGAGGCAAGGTGAGGGAAAGCAACAGCCTCCAACTTCTCCTCCTGCACCTTTCTCCATTGCTACCTACAGTAGTCAACCCAAAAGATCGAGTAGGAACTATTGCTTCTAATATCCCAGACCTATCTAGATTGGAGGGTCGGCGGTGGTGTGTCAGGGATTCCAAGGAGTATGACTCCCACAACGCAATGTAGGTAGGTAGCCTACCCCTCAGGTGATCCATAGCTAAAGCTCCTATGTCCATCACAGATCGCAACATATGCAACCCTCTACTACCACATCACCTTTCACCTCTTTCTGGGATGGGGTACCGATGAAGGAGGAGGATCTTCTCCAGCCCTTATCCCTCAGTGGAGAGACCACAAGATCACAGCTTTAGCGTGCCCAAGGCCATCCATCATGGAGACAATAGTAGAGCCACAGAGCTCCCCCCCCCCATGTAAACCGACCACATGTCCCTCAATCAGGACCCCAGTCAAGATGGAGCATATCGGGGATGATGGTCGTGGCGACGCCCAACTAGAAAGCTGATAGTTTGACTGACTCCTCTCTGCTGGTGTTGGAGCAGCCATTGGTGAGCTCAGTGATCCTATGAAAAAGAATCCAAACTTTCCAGACTGTGAGGAGGAGTCAACCTTGTGAGGTCTTGCCTTGTCGTGGCCATGGTGGTAGGGAGCAGTACATGCGGTTCCTACAGAAGACGGGGAGGATGCGAGAACACGGGGGTTGCATGGGGGAGGGGACTGGCTAGGGAGGCTATCTGGGTCGAGACCTTGGCGGATCCAACCCAGAATCTGACTCTCACTCATAAATAGGTAAGACTTTACTCTAAATTTTAGAAAGTATCTAGAACTTGCATAATTGATAGAAAATAGATCCCTTGTCCAATGAATACCCATAAAATATCCCCAGACTTAGAAAAACACCCCTTATATTAGTAGACCCTTAGATCAGTCTTTTGAAGAAATCTAAATGTATGTTTATAATATAAATAATAATGCTTCTTTTAGAATGTTTTAAATGGTATAATTAGGATATGATGAATATTAAATCTGAGAGAAATACTGCTAAACTCCAATATTATTCTAAAACTAATGATGAAGCCTGATCTAATTATTTTTCCAATGTATCATGTATCTTCTTATTAAATCAAGATTAGATGCTTTTGGTCTCATATTAATTCTGGAAATCAGTAAAATCATCAGAAAAATATGAAAATTGAGTCAGACCTAAGTAATGACCTCTAGATCAATACAAAATTATCATAAATCAGGTAAGGCCAGTATGAACCTTGGTTTAGTTGAACCCGAATTTGTACCTAAAATACCTATAATATGATGAACAATCATTGATGATGATTAATTATTATTAATTAGGTGATGACCAGATATCTAGATGATCAAGAATTATTAGGAATCTCTAAACTCAAGTATGTGGGTTTATTTAGTTATATGTCTATGGTTTTCTTTCTTGCAATCATGATATGTATGTATGCTCTCTTCTATTTGCAAATATTGGATGTAGTATTGCTATGTAGTACTCGTTGTTTTATCACTTGAAAACATAAATTATGAGTAGATGTTTTGTAGTTATTTAAGGTGTTCATTATCCCCCTTATGAGGGAATGGATTAATGTTGGCTAGTACACCTCCCTAGAGCACACGGTGTACGGGGAGTTTCCCTAGAGTACTTGGTACATAGGGATGGCCCCAATATATATGTTTTAGTACTAGTCCACCTTAGTAATGCAATTCATCTAGAAAAATGAGTAAAAAATGGCATATTTCGCTTAATCATAAATGTTTTCTATGATTTTCTTCCTTTCTTTCTGCAAATCTTTTCAAATTATGAAAACCATAAATATATGTATCTTTCTACCCATGTACACAACACATTGTATTGATTCATTATTTCACGTATGTTTTAGGTTCAGAGCTAGCGTGGGACAAAAGAACAGGATGTGAGCAGTTGTATAGGTTTACCTATTGTGTGTAGATCCTAGTTAGCATACATGTTCATAGACTGGTAAAATTCTCTATTCGATGTGTAAATGTAAGTTGTAATAATTCATTTTGTAATATACATGTTGAATGCTGAGAAATGTTATGGGGTTTGTTATATTAAACATTCATGTATGTGTATGTTGCTTTCGCATTGGTCTCTGATATGATTGGATGATGTTTTCGGATTCTAACCTCTCATTCCCAACAGGGTTTGGAGAAGCCAAAATCTAGGGATGTCACATAATTAGTGCAAAATTGTTTGATCTTAAGTAGAAAGAAGAATTTAAAGTAATGATTTGATTTACACCCAAAAATCACATGTATTTTACGTCATTGGCTTGACACATTAATTTTATTTGTTAGGAAGGGGAAAGGTTTTAATAGGATTAGAGGTAGTTCAGGATTCATCTCTATGATTATAAAAATATCTCTTCAAACATGGGCCATTTTCCACAAACTCACCAGACTCTTTGCTTCACTAGCAGAAGGCACCATGCAGGTAGATGTTCTTTACAATGTCTGGCACATATCAATATGATCCGAGTTATCCTAGAAAAATTTTAAATCATGATTTGAAAAGCAGAAACTAGTATTTGACTTCTATGACTTTCCCCTTCAGATGAACATCATGCCATTATTTTTTTCTCTTTATAGACCTATGCATTTTTGTATGTTGTCAACCTGAGTTCCTTCAGATCTTGAAGCTATAGTAGTCTATTTTGATCATCTTTCTTCATATCAAAGTTCAATTGCTTAATTGTTGATAACGATTCATGTTCTAGCTCAATAAGGAGGTGACATGGCTTCCCATAAATCAATTTGAAAGGTATCATGCCTAGAGGTATCTTGAATACTGTTCAATTAGCACATAGAGCGCCATTGATTTTGTTGGACCAAACCTTCATATATACACTTGTAATTTTCTAAAGAATGAATCTGAGTTGGTGGTTTGACACCTCCACTTGACTTCTTGTTTGTGGGTAATATGGAGAATCTACTTTATGATACACATCATATCTCCTCAAAAGTGTTTCAAAAAATCGTTATAGAAAGTGAAAGCCTTAATCATATATGATGGTGTGAGGGACTCCAAAATGAGAAAAAATAATGTCTGAAAACTACCCGAGAACAACTTGATAATAGGGTTTGAATTACTTGTCAGTGTCGGTGTAGCTTATACCCATTTAGAGACGTAGTCGAGTTCTATCATGATGTAGGAGTATCCATATGAAGCGGGGATACATCTTTGACACCGTATACATCAAATATTTCAACTCTTGCTAGAGCTTCAAGGGAATTTCATCTCTCTTGGTGATATTTCCACACCTTTGATATTTATCACATGACAAAAGGGATATGTAACCATCCTTGGATATTGTTGGCCAAAATAATCCACATTGTAGGACCTTTTTGTAGTGTTTCTAGCACTATTCTAGAATTAGGGGAGCTTACTCCTCTATAATAAAACGTAAATAGAGACCACCAACACATATTTTGAAGAGGTATAATTCATCCCAGTAATATTGTCTAACATTGTGCATCAATTTCTTCCATGCATTGTTGGTGCACTCTGAATGAAGAATATCTACAACAAGCTAGTTTACAAAATTTTCATACCATGGAATGGTAATAGAGACTTTCATGAGTTGATCATTTGGTAGAGCTTTATTTATGGGGACAATGTTTGTATCATGAATGTGAATGTGAATCCAATGATTGGAAACTACATTCTTTGTACCCTTTGTCTCGTATGTCTAGGTCAAACTCTTATAGAAGAAGAATCTATCTTATCAATCTCAATTTTTTTTCCTTTTTTGTTAACAAATATTTTATTGCAACATGATTAATATAAGTTATAACTTTTTAGACCGAAACGTATGATTTGAATTTATTGAAAGCATACACAACTACTAAGAATTCCTTATAAGTAGTTGCATAACTTCTATGGGCTTCTTCAAGAGTATTGGATGCATAATAGATAACATGGTGCTTCTTATCTATGTGTGTTGGCTAAATGGACATCTATAAATCCCTTTGTTTTGATTATGACAAACATTTCATTCTTATTAATCTAACGAGCTACTTGAGTGTGCAGGATGACAAAGCAACAAGGGAAAATCTACAAGCTTACATATTTATATTTTTCATGCAATGTAATCACTGTTGTAAAAACTTGTACAAAAATATAATGTACAAGTACTTAGAATTGCATGTAAATCAAGCGTTAGATTCTCCCTAGCTAAATAACATAGTTAGACAAGTCATCCCATTCAAATAGGATTACTTATGCACACTCACACACATAATTAGTGCCTAAATTGAAACCTTGAAACAGGATCAATCTCGGTCGACAAACTCCTCGACCGAGACACTCTCGGTCGACAATCTTCTCGACCGAGAAAGATCCAAAGTAGCCGTTAGACACAACAGAAAAGTTAGTTGGCAGTTGATGAAAGACGTTGCAAATCACTTGTTCCAGAGAGCCTGTCGGTCGACAAAAGTTCGACCGAGTAGGTATCTCGGTCGACCATTTGTCGACCGAGATGGTCTCTGACAGCAACTGCATAATTAATTAATTAGCCGTTGTTAAAGCAACAACTTTGTACCTAACGGCTAGTTAAGCACTTAGAAACCCCTAGAAGTTGTCTAGAACGTCCTTAAGCATCCTTAGGCCATTCCTATAAATAGGACAAGCCATAGGACACCTAAACTCACTTGTTTTACACTTGCTACACTTGAGAAAATACTTGAGCATACTTGAGCAATCTTTTGCAAGCAAATTGAGCACTGTGATCATTGGCCTACTTTCTCCTTAGCTCAATTTCGTGTCCTATAGGCTAGAATCTCCTACCCACAGCAATCACAAGTTCACACAATTGGTTAGGAGATCTATACGCTTGATCTAGGCATATCAAGCCTTGGGCTTAAAGGATAAGTTGTAATTTCCTTTTTCTTTCTTGTTCCTTTTTATTATTTGTACTCTCCTTGCTACTCCTAGGGTTGGAGGCTGCGGATCGGAGAGGGTTGACTTCTCAGGTGGAGAAGGGGACTTCAAGCTACTTCAAGAAGGCTATCGCAAGGGAAGCTACTTCAGAAGGCTGGTGCAACGGGAGTTGGTGCATCTACTTCAAGGGAAGGCTGCTTCAAGGTTGGGTGATTACTTCTAGGTGAAGGCTGCTTGAAGGGTTTGGGAAAAGAAATTGTATTTTATGTAAAGTCCTTGCGAGGTAATAAAATAAATTTCTTTTCAAATCCCGGTTGGGTAAGCAACCAGTTAGTGGACTGACGGCTATAGTATTTGCTATAGTTGGAACCACTCTAAACCCTGTGTCTCCTTGTCCAATATCTTCATTGTGGTTGTTTGAGTTTAAATTATTATTAAAATCTTTATAAAACTCTATTCACCCCCCTCTAGTAGTTTTCAATTGGTATCAGAGCGGGCTTCAAGGAACCCTAACCAGGTCTTGAAGAATGGAGGGAAATGGTGAAAGGTGATGTTTGGACAAAACCACAACATGCGGCAATTGGTGTTTAGGAACAAGCCAAAAAACAACCGGATGCCCATGGAGATCAAAGGAAGAGCACAAAGAATGTCTTATTGCTACAACTAGTGAAGAAGAAGAAGAGGTAAGTCTTTTTTATTTATCTAAGGAAGAATTAGTTGCTATTATTGAAGAGACACATAATAAATATGTTGAGTGCAAAAAGAAATTAAAGAAATCAAATAAGGAAAATGATGATCTAAATGTTAAAATTCTTGCTCTTGCATCTGAAAATGAGGATCTCAAAGAGGGAAATAAATTTTCTGATCTTAAGTTAAAATCTATGGAAGCCGATTGCAAGCTCCTTTCTGTTGAAAATTCAAACTTACAGACTCAAGTAAACGATCTTCAAAAACAACCATTATTGTGCACCCATATAGATTATGACACTATTGTTAAAGAAAGAAATTTATTGACATCTAATCTAGACCAAGCAAAACTAGATATTAAGAAGAGAATGGAAGAGATTACCAAGTTACAACAAAAAGTCAGTAATTTAAATAATAATGGCATTCTTGATCAAATCTTAGATAATTCCTATCATCAGATTGGGAGAAGAGGACTAGGTTATAAGCCTAAAGGGAAGTCCTATCAACCTAGTTGGAAAAAGTCACAAACCCATCAATCTATATATGTACCGAAAGGAACAAATACATTTTTACCAAAGAACAACCTAGAACAAAACCATAGAAAACGACTTGAGGTTGATTCTATATGTTGCCATTATTGCTCACGTCTTGGACATTACTCTTTTTCATGTCCGTATAAGAGAAAAGATGTAGAGTTAGTTTGGGTTCCAAAACCTCCAAACTAAATGAACAAAATCAAGTTGAGATATGACCAAAGACATTAGTTGCATATTTCTATGTTTATCTCAACTCTACATAATTACAAATGTAAATGAAATTAATATTAGTTTGTTCCCTAGATAATTTAAAGTTTAAGTCAAATGAAAAGAAAATTCCTATTTTCATATGATTTTTCGTAAAAGTATTTTCTGGTCTATTCATATACTAATCATAAAATGGAATTATCATTGTATGCATGGATCCATGAAAATATATAAGCAAGCAAAATAATTTATTAGTTATATGTTATTGCTTGCAACAAAATCTCTAACTTAGTATCTTTGAAATAATTAATTGTGCCTCCAATTAAGTAGTATGCTTCAACTTGATATTTAAATTAAATTTTATGCAGATATTATACTCAATATATTCAATCTGAAAAATCTGCAAAATTTGCCTCTTGGTCAAAATAAAATTTGACTAAGGGGCGCTATGGTCGTAGTCAAATTCGACCTAAAATAAGTTTGACATAATAACTATTTTGGATATCCTTTTATGGTTAAAAGAAATTAATTTATGATCACAACTTGTCCCAATACTGTCAATAATAAACACAATATTAATCCCTTGGAAAATCTATATATGTGTGCTCTACAAAAATAGTCTTAAAAATCAGCTTCAAATTCATACTCAGTAAGTCTCTCGGTCGATGAACTCTTCGACCGAAAACCTCTCGGTCAGTCCCTCTCTCTCGACTGACAGAATCTATATAGATTTAGTATCAGACACACTTTCGGTCGACAAATGTTCGACCGAGACAATGTCGGTCGACAATTGTTCGACCGAGAAATAGCCGTTGGATATAACCGTTGTAAACTGACCGTTATGATTGTTTATGACCATTATATGACCGTTGGGGAGCCAAGTGGCGCGTCTGCAACATGACCATTGCGGACGCTCGGTCGACGAGTCGTCGACCGACCAGGTCGATGGAATGTTATAAAAGGAACCAAAAATGGGTCATTTCCTCACACTTGCATACTCTTGCTTCCATAGGCTCTCTCTAGTGCATTTTTGTGCAACTCTTTAGCATCCTCATCCCCAAGCCTTCCTTGCTTCTTCTCCACCTTCAAGCAACACAATGGCCTCATCATCTGCTCGTGGGAAGAAGAAGGTCGCCGGCAGGAAAGGAAGGGAAGCTCGGGAAGCTACTCCACCACTGACGATCATCAACGATATTGCCTTTGTCGATGGAGATGCTGGTGATCGATATCTACGGCTTTCCTCTAAAGCTCCTCTCCCACGACGACCAGTTGAAGTTATGGACTTCATCAACATCGTCGACTTGGAGGACCTTTTCGAAGTACAAAAGTTAAAAGAATTCATCAACCCTTCTTTTCCTTCCTATTCAATCAAGGTAGTGAATGAATTCTATGAAACCCTCATTTCCCACTCTGAAAATGAAACTATCTTCTTCTACACTATGGTCAATGGGCATAGCTTCCGATTTACTGAAGGGGATATTCTTGAAATGCTAAACATTGACATAGATGAATATCAAGACACCCTTGACCTTACTTCTGGAAACCCCCTTAACCAATTCCTCCAAGATGACCATACCATTAGTCTTAGTGACATAAAAAGGACCATTTTTAAATCCAATACAACCTGTCACGAAGATAGAGGCACATATTATGCTATAAATCTTAAACCAGCTGCTAGGATTGTAAACCTCATTGTTTCAACAAACATACATCCTAGAGCCAATAAATCTGAAGTTCCTGTTTTTCGCATGTGTCTAATATATGCCATTATTCAACGTATTCCCACAAATTTTATCCGCATCATTCTTAAAAACATGCTTGAGTTTTCTAGCAATCCTCCATATGCCGATTTTGTATGCCAAATTACTCAACATTTCCTTAAGACCCAACTTGAGGATATGGGATATACATGGGAGCGTAGACCACAAAAGATAAGTAAGAATACAGTAAAAAAAATGGGAATTGATTTTGGTCATAAAAGGGCTAGAGTTGAAGGAGAAACATCTCATCAAGACATACCACCACCCCCTCCTTCTACTAACCTATCACATGACCCCATTCAAAACACTCTTACTTATATTGCTGGCTCCCAATATCACCTGAGCAAACAACTAGACTATAACCATCATGCCATGACCTATATAAACCAAAGAATGCAAACCCTTTCACCAAACCAACCTGATGAATATCCGTATTCTTTAAATCCTGGCATGCTCAATCCATACAATCCTTCATACAACTATTATCAAACTCCACCTCCACCATCTGTGGATCTTACACACACTCAGTTTTCATCCATGCAACTGCAAGATATTGCCGCTCATTTCCGATTTGACCGAGTACCTACATTCTTGGAAGCATATGCTCTAACTAAGACAGGTGCTCTAGATTGGCAAACATTGGTCCAGTATTATGGAACTGAGCCTTTTCTTGGGAAAGACCCTGACATTGATGTAATCCTTAAGTCTTTCCAGTAAATGTTGGAGTTATTGTAATGATATCTTTTGAATAATTGTAATGGGTCATCTCTATATGATGTGTCTATCTTTTTATGTTTGTAATACATGCTTTTAATAAAATTGGCCATCTTTACTTGATTCCAATGGATATTTTTATGTGAGACATATTCAAAATATGGATTATAAGATCATCATTGTAGAACATACCAAATAAGGGGAGTAATAAATAAAAATGCAACCCTTATAATTGTGGAAAAATTGACAAATTACTTAAAACAGCTATGAAACAAATCCAGACACATTCTCGGTCGAGAAACTGTTCGACCGATAACACTATCAGTCGAAAGATCGTCGACCGAGCAGGTTTCTGTTGTCAAGTTTGCAATAAAACTGAATATATTCGCAAATTAATCATGTTTCTCCTCATCATGTTGAAGATAAAATTGGCAAAACCGCTTCCACTTTGGAAGATGTTTTCTTTGATATTGGTGCTACTTAAACACAAGCTCTTGGTTGTTATATGGACATCATTTTAATGTACTTAATCTTAGTATACTTTTGATAAAGGTCAAAATCAAAACTTAAAATCATTTGTGACCTTAGCAGCCTTAAATTGCTTTAATTGTAAGATTAAGGGGGAGCTCATAAAAACAAATTTGATTATTTGATTAAGAAGCTTACAAAAACATTATTTGGAGCTTAATTACGACCTTAGTATTTTTTTTTGGTTATGAAGAAATCTATGAATTTCAGAAAAATGATATAACTCGTACTTAAAGGAACTCTCTAAACAAATCGGGACTTAACATCCCTTGCATTTGGATGAAGACATTTTTATGTACTCTGAGATTAAAGGATTCTCATTTCATTTTATGGGCTTAACATTCCTTGTAAAATGGATGAGAAATCAATACATATGCCATGTATCTAACAGGATCTCATATCATTTCATGGCTTAACATCCTTTGCAAATGATTGAGAAACAAATTGTGGCTAAATTAGAAAAATATGATATTAAATCCATGTTCCTAATAGGATATCTAATTAAGGGGGAGTTTTTATTCTTAACGGTTATCTTTTTGAAATGACAAAGGGGGAGAGATAAATATAAAATTAAAATTTAGAAATTATGTAAACCTCAATTAATGAGTTTCATAAATAAACTCTTGGCTTTACATTGAAAGTTGCTATATTCCCAAATGATCTGGATTTCATAATTCATGGGGAATAATAATCACACATTTTATACACAAGAGAAAAAGCTACACAAGGTAATCTAAAGGTATGAAACTCATATATTTTATATTTCCTTTATTTATATTTCGGAAATGTTTGTCATCTTCAAAAAGGGGGAGATTGTTGGCTAAATGGACATCTATAAATCCCTTTGTTTTGATTATGACAAACATTTCATTCTTATTAATCTAACGAGCTACTTGAGTGTGCAGGATGACAAAGCAACAAGGGAAAATCTACAAGCTTACATATTTATATTTTTCATGCAATGTAATCACTGTTGTAAAAACTTGTACAAAAATATAATGTACAAGTACTTAGAATTGCATGTAAATAAAGTGTTAGATTCTCCCTAGCTAAACACCACAGTTAGACAAGTCATCCCATTCAAATAGGATTACTTATGCACACTCACACACATAATTAGTGCCTAAATTGAAACCTTGAAACATGATCAATCTCGGTCGACAAACTCCTCGACCGAGACACTCTCGGTCGACAATCTTCTCGACCGAGAAAGATCCAAAGTAGCCGTTAGACACAACAGAAAAGTTAGTTGGCAGTTGATGAAAGACGTTGCAAATCACTTGTTCCAGAGAGCCTGTCGGTCGACAAAAGTTCGACCGAGTAGGTATCTCGGTCGACCATTTGTCGACCGAGATGGTCTCTGACAACAACTATAGAATTAATTAATTAGCCGTTGTTAAAGCAACAACTTTGTACCTAACGGCTAGTTAAGCACTTAGAAACCCCTAGAAGTTGTCTAGAACGTCCTTAAGCATCCTTAGGCCATTCCTATAAATAGGACAAGCCATAGGACACCTAAACTCACTTGTTTTACACTTGCTACACTTGAGAAAATACTTGAGCATACTTGAGCAATCTGTTGCAAGCAAATTGAGCACTGTGATCATTGGCCTACTTTCTCCTTAGCTCAATTTCGTGTCCTATAGGCTAGAATCTCCTACCCACAGCAATCACAAGTTCACACAATTGGTTAGGAGATCTATACGCTTGATCTAGGCATATCAAGCCTTGGGCTTAAAGGATAAGTTGTAATTTCCTTTTTCTTTCTTGTTCCTTTTTATTATTTGTACTCTCCTTGCTACTCCTAGGGTTGGAGGCTGCGGATCGGAGAGGGTTGACTTCTCAGGTGGAGAAGGGGACTTCAAGCTACTTCAAGAAGGCTATCGCAAGGGAAGCTACTTCAGAAGGCTGGTGCAACGGGAGTTGGTGCATCTACTTCAAGGGAAGGCTGCTTCAAGGTTGGGCGATTACTTCTAGGTGAAGGCTGCTTGAAGGGTTTGGGAAAAGAAATTGTATTTTATGTAAAGTCCTTGCGAGGTAATAAAATAAATTTCTTTTCAAATCCCGGTTGGGTAAGCAACCGGGTAGTGGACTGACGGCTATAGTATTTGCTATAGTTGGAACCACTCTAAACCCTGTGTCTCCTTGTCCAATATCTTCATTGTGGTTGTTTGAGTTTAAATTATTATTAAAATCTTTATAAAACTCTATTCACCCCCCCTCTAATAGTTTTCAATGTGTTGACCCAAAAAACAGATCACATGGCATTATGACTAGTCTCGCACATAATCTCAAAAGGTTGAGACCAATTTGGCACTAGAATAATTGGAGTTGATATAATATCTTGCTTCAGATTGTTGAAACTCTTCATGCATTATTCGTCAAAATGTAATTTATCATCCTTGAGAAATACGTTTTACATCACCTTAGCTGTCTTAGAAAAATCTTTGATGAATCTTTTATAAATCATGTGAGTAGTGAAGGCTCTAATTTCTTTCACTGTTGTCAGAGGAATAAATTTATCAATCACTTCTATTTTTGCCTTGTCTACTTTGATGCAACAGTTGTTGACTTTGTGGCTTAGCACAATGCCTTCATTTACCATAAAATGACATTCCTCCCAGTTGAGCACTAGATGTGCTTCTTCACCATGTTCCATCACTAGAAAGAGATGCATTAGGCATGAGTCGGATGAAGCTCCATAGATAGAAAATTTTCTTTGAAAACTTCCATAAGATTTCCAGTTAATCCAGTGAAAATGGCTTCCATGCAATGTTGAAATGTAGCCGATGCATTGCAGATCCCAAAAGGTATTCTCCTGAAGGAACATGTCCTAAAGGACAAGTAAAATTTGTCTTCTCTTGGTGATCTGGGTGGATTGGAATTTGATATAATCCAGAATAACCATCGAGATACCTCAATATTCTTGACGAGATAGGCCCCCTATCACCTAGTCCAGGCTCGGTAAAGGAAAATTATCCTTGTGTGTAGCTTTGTTACACTTCCTCCAACCAGTGATAGTGCAAGTGGGGATGAGTTCAAGTTTTTCATTATGTACCACTATGGTGCCTTCCATCTTTGGGATGATTTTGGCTCACCCACGGTGAGTCAGTGATAGGGTAAATGATACTAAAAGTAGGAAACTTCACAACTTCAAGGAGAACCATATCCTTCATTTTTGGATCAATTTACACTAGTGTTCCATAATGGTTTATGTTCCTTCACCATAGGCATCTTGTGCATGCATAAAGCTTTACTCACCCATGTGAGATCACTCATCTTGTAGCATGTTGCTTTTGTCCTTTTCCTTAGTTTAGATAATATTTTTTCTTCCTACTCAAATGTCAGGTCATAGTGAATTATCACTAGATAGACCTTAATATTATCTACGAACACATACTTTAGAACTCATAGTAAATGTTTCATCTCAGGGGCCTTCGGTGTTTCATTTGGTTCCTTGGTAAGATACACTACCTTAAGTTCTTCAAATACAGTTTTCGAATCTTCTTCTATTGAATTAAGGTCATGTATGCCCTATTTTACTTGTTCATCAATAGATTCACTATATTTAGGATCAACAAGGGATGTCTCTAGAGGTCTTCAGACTTTGGATTCTCCTATGTGAGGAGTGATATATTTTGTATATAGTTAAATAAGAGAATTTCTTCATGCATGCTTGGACACTTTACGCTGTCAAAGCCCCAAAATTTAAGGATTTCCTTCCCTAATCTCATAAGTAAGGTTCATGCCAACATCAGCTAATGCTCTTTCTATAGCAAGGAAAGGTCAGCCAATAATAAGAGGGTATACAAAATCTAACTTTATTTCCATGACAACAAAATCACATGGGATGTAAGAATATTTTCCCACCTTGATTGGGACATCCTCAATTATTCCCATCAAAATAGTCATTAAGAGTCAGCAAGTTGTATTGTAATGCCATTTGGGAGTAGTTTAAAATTTCTCTCCTCTTACATAGGCTATAGGGCATAATGGAGTTGCTGGCCCCAAGGTTGGATATTCCTTTCTTTCATGTAGAGTCACCAATGTGGCATGCAATCCAAAAAGAGTCTAGCTCCTTTTGCTTCTTTGGCATTTTTTTAATTATATTAGATGATGTTCTAGAAAGCTTAACCCTCTCATATTGTAACATATTAGATTTTCAATTTTTTTTTTATCTATAGTTCATAAATTTGGGTTTATATTCAACTTGATCCCTTGTTTTAACTCACGTCTGGTTAACTCGATTATCTATCATGTTATTTAATACTAAATAGTAACTTCTTGAATTCATTTTGCATAAATGAGTTTATTTTCCTGAGTTGAGGAATATTTCCATGAATATACCTCCTTCAATCACTTTGCTTTCATTTAGTACAGTTTGGAATTCTTGTACTTGAATATTTTGATCTAAACTTATTGTAAATATGTGCCTAATCTTTTGACCGATGGCTTCAGAATCACATGGAAATTATATATTCATACTAAAATCATAATGGAGACAAGATAATCTATTATATGATAATCTCATATTCAAGCATTAATATTTTCATAACGAATTCTAGTGAGAGTTTTACATGTGGCCAAATTTATACAACAATTAGATATATAATTTATGAGCTATAAATTCTTAGATTTATCACAAGAGATCATACGTATGGAACCATTAAAATAAAAAGAAATAAGGGGGAAAAGGCCACGTGGAGATAAGCTTGGCACATCTATAGACAATTATAAAAAACACCGCTATCTTTTATGTGGACTGAACTATCGATTACCTTGCATCATCATAGCCAAGACGATTTCTCATCACACACGTTCAAGTCACCTACTAGATTTTAGTACAAGTTCTTAATCACATACAACCAGTCCGTTTACTATCCTCTCATCTCCATTGTTTTCTTGAACTACCGCCCTCTCGTTCCCACTAATTCAGTCTCCCAAACCACCGGTTATGAAACGAATGATGTAGTCCAAGCCCTACAATTACCACCACCATCCGCCTGACAGAGTAACGGCAGAACATGCCATGAATGATCTTTAAAATCTCTAAAACTGCTACCTCCTTCTCATCGTAACGTGGCTCTATAAACTAGAGCATTGCCTCCTTCATCCAACTAGAAACATGCAACAGATCTGACCTTCAGTGGAAGCCTACGTCTTAACATAGGCATCATGCGCCAACACCCACCAAGAATCATCGCCCATCCGCTTCATCTAACTATCATCCTCGCCCCTCTTCTTTTCCTTAGCTTAAACAGCCTTCGCCCATATTTGGTGGCGCCGCTAGACTCCTCACCAATTCGCCCTCACCATCATGGACTGCAACAATATATCAGGTTGTCCACCACAACATCATGGCCTTCCGCTTTAATCATCTAGCCGGTTTCCAAAACTTTATCTCTGTCAACCATTGCCTGCCCCGCAACACAAGCCCTTACAACTTGCTGAATCCTAGATCTCCTCATCAGCATGGAAAGCATGAATCTTCAAACAAAACTTAGGCCGGACCACTACAAAAGTGAAGCGCTGATCACCTCCTACTGTTCAACGACCAATGGTGGTCTCCTCCTTGAAGGCCGGTGGCACTAGTTCTCCTCTCAGCCACACTGACCACCGCAGTTGTTCAAACTCATTCAGGGGAAGTCAGCAAGCACAGATCATCTACCTTGCTCAGAGGACCTGCTCTTCTATCTTGCCACTGAAACTGTAGCCGATGACGCTACTGGCTTCAATAGAGCTTAGACCATTAGATGACAGAGGGACGACGCTTCTTCCATATCATTCACAACCTAAGTCACACTCCACAGCCACATTCCTCTGATGAGGTACCTGGACCCCGTTTCTCTTTTCTCAATTCAAAAGACCTAAAAAATGAAGCCAAAACAAACTAGTGACAACAATTATAACAATAGCATATACATGTGACCCAAAGACCAGTAAAGGACAGGGGAAATTAACATGGAATCGTACATGCACAGCACAACCACATCCCTTCATCGATGAATATTACTAGTATGCATTAGAGGGTATTGCTATTAATCTATTATAGATCTATAATTCATTATCATTTACTACTTCAAGAATCAGTTAGCCCATAAGCATTGTATAGAAGGTTCGATTGCTTTATACATATCAACATTTCCACAGTACTAACCTTGCATAACTAGTGAGTTATATAAATATCTGCCAGATCAGTGTTAATGTATCTGCCTATATATATGCCTCAACTAATTGAGAAATTATGATTTTGTAAATTGAATAGTTAATAGTAATTATACCGATAATCCGAACAAGTTGTAAATGATTGGTAGTAATGATAATCTAACATAGTAGACCTTCTAGGTATCTCATATTAGTACTAATGCATATGTGGATTAATAGCTTACAAAATAGAAAATGTAGAAATTGTAATAAGGATGACATAAATATAAAATTATACATGTTAAGAACTCAAATCATAACAACTGATGGATCTAGAAACATACTTATCCAAGTGGATCTAATTCAAATAAATTGACAAATGTAATAAACATTTTACATATAAGGATGTTACTCTTGTAAATATATACCTGGATGAATTTATCGTTAGTGTATATCATATGTTGATGGAACAATGTATGAAAATGCTCTGTTACTGTTCATCTATATTTTACTCGCACATAATCAAGATCTTGGTATATGACTATTACATATAGAGGTACCTTGGATTAAATCCTAAGAGTAAGCGTATGGTGGTAAATACGAATATGTGAACCTAGAAGCATAATATAATTTTTTTTCTACATAAATATGAGAGAATAAAATTTTAGTATCTAATCTAGAGAAAATATGATAAATAAATGAGTACGGCCATTTAGAGAGTTAGGATTAGGAATACAATAGGAAGATAATTTTCAACATTAGATCAACTCTAAAATAAGAATGATGACAATTGAATATGTAATCACGAGAATGCCTTACACATTGAATTCAATAATATTGGAGTCCCCAACTAGATATTGATATGTGATCATTATACATGACCATACCTTAAAATGAACCTACACATGTAATAGATACCATATGCATATAATGGACGTTTCATCGATCATATTTTGTGACGTCCCCGGATTTTTTAAAACTTAATCTAATGTGTGACGTCCAAATTGAAACCCTCACCTCAGCGAGAATCCCAATTTAAACATCCCACACTAGGCTAAAAAAGAGAAAATCAAGGGAGTAAGAAGGAAACACAATAGCACATGTACATGAACAATAATAAAACCATACACACATGTTCACCATTCAACATATAATTACAACATGAATTGTTACAACATTTGATATTACACATTGAACATCAAACTATACATATACATGTACTACCACTAAACTACAGGATCTTAAGACCTGTACATCATCTCGCCACACAACTCTCACTATCTTGGATCTTCAAGAGTACAAGTCCACAACCTAAACAAAAGATTACATGCGGTACACGTCAGCAAAATATTCAAGAATATTGTACTGAGTACGCCAACGTGTCTTTTATATACCTCTCATCATATCTTAGCAATAAGGTAAAACTAATACTTGGCAGTAATAGAAGAATATAAGAAAAGCGTATACTTGGACAAAGATATTCATCAACAAAAGAGAACACATATTTTAAGCACTTTTTCCATTATATCATCCATACATTTACTACCTGAGAGTTGAATGCATTAAGGCCTTTATGATCACTACCAAATAGTTGGATCATATGTACAATGTGACCACTACCAAAGATTTGGTCCAAGCACACTACCAAAGAGTTGGTGCTTCCATATGTACAACGTGACCACTACCAAAGAGTTCGGTCACTTCCAAGCACACTGCCAAAGAGTTGGTGCTTTCATATAATGGAACAGATATATTATGTTTGATGTGTTCATAGCAGTAAGTATAAAAAATCAACCAACATATCATACACGAACAATCATTTCAACCAATACCACATGACAAGTATTTACTACTACATAACACAAGCATATTGTATAATAAGCCAAGTAAGAGGTAATGGCGTACCTTGATCAAGAGATAAACTTAATCACATATCCTCATATCATCTACATCCTGGTCAACCCTGATTAAGATAAGACCATGTACTATCATCAGGTTCTCATCATGATACATCTCATCTTAACCCTAATCGTGTTCATTAGGGTTTATCTTACCTCATAAAGATATTCTCAAGATTACTTGTATTAACTTCTTGGGATTATATTACTGATCTTATATTCTAGATTAGTATACATAATCTGATTACCTAATTACATATGATTATGTGCACATGTTAAACCTATGTTACATGTATTAATCATATTAGGGTTTATATCATATTAAAAGAAAACATCAACGTATAACATGGGTTAATGGTATCATCCTAATCTCATATTTAAATCTGAGGTTTCAGATACTGATATGAGCCTATTCTATAAATTCCAGTATTTTGTGAGCATAACTGTAATTATTATACATTAATTAGGGTTATTAGCCCTAATTAGCCATATAAAGCAAATTACATGATTTTGTGCATCAACATCATAACCACTGACCTTATATGGATTATAGACATCAAAAAGGATTTACTGACATTTTATCATAATTTTAGGCCATCGTTTGGTATTTATTATCCATTAAGCAAGCATTACACATATTACATGATATCACTAATATTTGTGAATCAAAAGTCTTATATTATCATTCTACTGTGTTCTATGCATTTTTCTGAGAATTTCAGTATATTACTTGTATTTTTCTGATGCTCGAGCTAATTGCTATGAATTATACAAGAAGTATACATTACTAGGATAATTACCTCTTTCGACCCAACAGTGTGCTGCCACGTACCTCCAGGTTGGCGCAACTTCCATAGGTCAGCCGGTTTGGTTCACTGGGCTAGAGTCGGTTTGGGATTGGTTTAGTAGACCGAACTCGGTTCAAGGTTCTCCCCCTTTTCCTTCACGTAACACGGTCTGTCCCACTCAGGGTGCCTGCGTGCGAGTGAGATGGCCCTGTTCTTCTGTGAACAAGAGTCGTCGTTGTCGCCGTGATGCATATCTCATGAGCAACAGAAGGTGCTCCCTTTCTCCTCACATAACTTTCTCAGTGCGCCTCCGATTTGGTCCTTGTTCCAACACGGCTCCTTCGTTCTTTGTGCTGAACCAGAGCATCTTTATGGAGCAAGGTAGCAACGAGGTATCACCGACTGCCCTCTCCTCCTGGTGAGAAATAGAAGCAGGTCTGTAGCTCCTTGCAGAAAGAAGATGGACCATCAACTTCATCACAGTCTTGCAGACCTCCTCAGCTCCTCAATTTCTCATCCGTGAACCCAGGCTCTGCCACCCACAAGCATGCCGCCTCACTGATCAAAGCCAGTGAGAACTCCTTACAAGCGAAGATGGACCCTAGTCTACTGTGCGCGAGCCGGCAGTGCGGTGATGGTCCCTGGTGCTGCCGTGGTTTGCCTCCGTGCGGTCTTATGCGAACTAGGGAAGACCTTCGACTGCTTCCGCAGCTGCGATGCCTGGAGCGTCGCCTCCCTGGCGTCGGCCTGTGTGAGATGACCATGTTTGTTCCTGGTGTCGTCGTTGGTCTCTTCCCCAGCAAAGCTCCTCCTCCTAGTCTGGCTATTGGTGTTTCTCGTTGTTGCTCCCCAATATGCTGAGACCTTCTGGTTCTTCTCTTTGTAGGTCTGGAACCCTTAGACTCACCGTTGGTTTCACTCCATCATGGATGTCACCACACAATCCTCCCCCGGCAAGGAATCCATCTCCTCTACGCTCCCTGGGTTTTGCCGCTGCTTGGGTCAGCACTAGTGGCTTCATGTGCGAATGGATGGTCTTTGTGGAGAACCGATTGAGCCAAACTAACTGCCAACTTAACGTTGCCTCAACCCACGACCTTCGAGCGATAGCTGAGTGGGGGGGTCCTCGGTCCACGATTGTGTAACTGTGAGGAGGATCCATCCAATACTATTTCTTAGCATCCAAGGGCCAAGGATGAATCCAAAGTGGATTGCAGCTTCCCACTTCTCCAAAGGTGTGTGTGACATCCCAAAAGCCAAGGCTTATGCATGAATCACAAAAATTACCATTGATCCAGGGCTTTCAAACATATATAATCCAGTAGTGGTAAAAATCTATTGATTTATCTAAACTTCATGAGAAAGGACCACATCTTGCACTTCCTATGATGTACCCTTAATACAACATTTATGCCAAGATAATATTGTTCAACCATCTAATTAAATTCCTCAAAAAGGCATAAAAAGAGAGATCTTAACTATGATATCAACATCACATCAACACACCTACTTTGTCAAAACCTTGGAATTCTCAATATTATTCAAGCTTATGATTTCACTTATGTCATTGGATGATTAAGGACTCCAAAAGTCCACTCCATCACATCCTACACTCCTTAAAAGAAATTTCATCCTCGAAATTAAGCCAGAAAACCACTTTGTCACATCATATACATCTTAAAAGAACTTTCGTCCTCGAAAGTCAACCATACTCGTACTCCAAGGAAAACTACCTTGTCTTCATCTACATGCAGTCACTATTCTAGGTGTAACATATCTGCAAAGGTTACCTAGATCCATGTATCCAAAGCACTATTATGGGGGTTTTACAACCATCTTGGTGCACAAACACTCCATTCAAGGTTAAACTCAGGGTTTAGAAACTTAGGTTATGTCATTACATATCTCATATGCTAGGGTTGTATCCTTATTCTTACCCACACATTAGGGTTCCCACATCATATTATCATGTTCCAAAGGAGTTAACCCAAGTTAACCCATTATCAAGGTGTCATAATTGTTATGTTGTGCTAACTGTCAAACTATATTTTTCATCATTATTAAGCTTTAAGATTACACCTCGTATAACATGTTTCATTTATATGATCTTATTTCATTGCTCATAATAAATTGCAACATTTACTAGTGATTTCATCACAAGATTAACCAACGATATCACATTAGCATCGTTATTCATGTGTATGGTTAACTATTTCTACTTTGATGTCATTAAACCATCTCTAGATATTTCATCATATCATGTCTATATATCATATCTCAAGATTAGATCACATCCTTACATATATTGTATCATGGTTGTGCTAAACCAACTTATGTCAATGGCTAATCAGACATATATCAAAACTTCACCTAGTCCAACTGAGATTATCCTGACCCATATCATGAGGGTAGTTTCATGCTCATTCTCTCTGAGCTAACTCAACTCTATGAGTATTTCATATGTGCAAACTATATCTTCCCTCTTGGTCTAGGGTTCTCATGTATACCTCATTGGCACTAGTGATAGCCTTACAAGGTCTAGCCACATAAGCACAAACCAAAACATGATATGGCATACTCTTCATAGATCTCTAACCATGAAACATCTTACCCAAAGCTCTCTTATATACACCACTAGATTCCTATGTGGGAAACCACCAACCCGAGTATGAGGCTTCACAGAAACTAACATAGCTACCTCCTTCGGGGTCTTGGCCTCTCTCCCTCACCCAGATGGCAGGCACTCATTTTCATGTTCACATACACATATATATCGAGCCTCTCTCTATCTCTAGGGTTTGGTCCTCCCAAGGACATCTAGGGTTCCACAAAACTATAGCAATCATGCATTAAGCAACACAGCTCATTCACTCAGGAATAGTCTAGTTTAGGACATATCATGTCACATATCTCATAATTCTCATATCTTGGAGTTTGGGTTCTCTGAAATTCTCCCTCTGGGTCTCACTCTCTCTAGAGTTCACCCTAAAACTGGTCCTAACACTAGAGGTCCTCTTTTGTAAAAGAGATTGAGGCTCATGCTGACTCACAACTGGTCTTAACTTAACATATCTTATCTCATAAAAGCCTATTTACTTGCATCATCAAAACTTATCACAAAACTTCAAACTGAACCTTAATCCTTAAAGACAACATAGATCATCATAACCATCTTATGTCATCTCTGTAAGACTTACGTCACATCATCAAAACTTACATCATCTATTCCATCTATCATATATATCAAAAAGGCTCTAGACATCTAATGTAGAACTACTTTCTCTTCTAGACTGATGTCATTCACTTTCACTTAGGTTGCATGATCACCTCCTACTCGTACATGTATGGGGACACATTTTTTTAATACATATATATAATAAAATATTATATAGTTTTTCTCTGATAAAACAAGCGTCAGAGAAAACTATCGAGGTTCGATCTGTTTGGAATCAAAAACCAAATCCTCAAAACGAGTGTCCCACACATAGTAGAGAGTACAATGTCATGAAAACTAGTGAAAAGGGTGAGAACAAGGGGTAGACTAGTGTAGCTACTCTAGACAACGTGCGCAATATGTCTAGGGTTTCTCTTCCCTTGATGTACATCATTTCCAAATAGTACAACATCCCATACCGCTACATTATAAGGAAAGAATGACATCTAAGGACTTGCTACTCAACAAGCACCAGTCTAGACCTAGTTCTCGGACATCTAGGTGCTAACCTAGAGGCTAGGTTAGATCTAGTCTCTAAAAGACAACTAATCTAATCCTAAAGATTATTAAGTTCAAGGTTCTTTAGTTTTGAGTTGCATAATGAGCAAATGTCAGTCTTTGCTATTGTTCATGCTCTGATACCACCTGTGACGTCCCCGGATTTTCTAAAACTTAATCTAATGTGTGACGTCCAAATTAAAATCCTTACCTCAGAGAGAATCCCAATTTAAACATCCCACACTAGGCTAAAAAAGAGAAAATCAAGGGAGTCAGAAGGAAACACAGTAGCACATGTACATGAACAATAATAAAACCATACACACATGTTCACCATTCAACATATAATTACAACATGAATTGTTACAACATTTGATATTACACATTGAATAGCAAACTATACATATACATGTACTACCACTAAACTACAGGATCTTAGACAACAGGTCCACCTGTACATCAGCTCGCCACACAACTCTCACTATCTTGGATCTTCAAGAGTACAAGACCACAACCTAAACAAAAGTTTACATGCGGTACACATTAGCACAATATTCAAGAATATTGTACTGAGTACGCCAACGTGTCTTTTATATACCTCTCATCATATCTTGGCAATAAGGTAAAACTAATACTTGGCAGTAACAGAAGAATACAAGAAAAGCGTATACTTGTACAAAGATATTCATCAACAAAAGAGAACACATATTTTAAGCACATTTTCCATTATATCATCCATGCATTTACTACATGAGCGTTGAATGCATTAAGGCCTTTATGATCACTACCAAAGAGTTGGATCATATGTACAATGTGACCACTACCAAAGAGTTGGGTCCAAGAACACTACCAAAGAGTTGGTGCTTCCATATGTACAACGTGACCACTACCAAAGAGTTCGGTCACTTCCAAGCACACTGCCAAAGAGTTGGTGCTTTCATATAATGGAACAGATATATTATGTTTGATGTGTTCATAGCAGTAAGTATAAAAAATCAACCAACATATCATACACGAACAATCATTTCAACCAATACCATATGCCAAGTATTTACTACTACATAACACAAGCATATTGTATAATAAGCCAAGTAAGAGGTAATGGCGTACCTTGATCAAGAGATAAACTTAATCACATATCATCATATCATCTACATCCTGGTCAACCCTGATTAAGACAAGACCATGTACTATAATCAGGTTCTCATCATCATACATCTCATCTTAACCCTAATCGTGTTCATTAGGGTTTATCTTACCTCATTAAGATATTCTCATGATTACTTGTATTAACTTCTTGGGATTATATTACTGATCTTATATTCTAGATTAGTATACATAATCTGATTACCTAATTACATATGATTATGTGCACATGTTAACCCTATGTTACATGTATTAATCATATTAGGGTTTATATCATATTAAGAGCAAACATCAATGTATAACATGGGTTAATGGTATCATCCTGATCTCATATTTAAATCTAAGGTTTCAGATACTGATATGAGCCTATTCTATAAATTCCAGTATTTTGTGAGCATAACTGTAATTATTATACATTAATTAGGGTTATTAGCCCTAATTAGCCATATAAAGCAAATTACATGATTTTGTTCATCAACATCATAACAACTGACCTTATATGGATTATAGACATCAAAAAGGATTTACTGACATTTTATCATAATTTTAGGCCATCGTTTGGTATTTATTATCCATTAAGCAAGCATTACACATATTACATGATATCACTAATATTTGTGCATCAGAAGTCTTATATTATCATTCTACTGTGTTCTACGAATTTTTCTGAGAATTTTAGTATATTACTTGTATTTTTCTGATGCTCGAGCTAATTGCTCTGAATTATACAAGAAATATACATTACTAGGATAATTACCTCTTTCGACCCAACAATGTGCTGCCACGTGGCTCCAGGTTGGCGCAACTTCCATAGGTCGGCCGGTTTGGTTCACTGGGTTGGAGCTGGTTTGGGATTGGTTTAGCAGACCGAACTCGGTTCAAGGTTCTCCCCCTTTTCCTTCATGTCACACGGTCTGTCCCACTCAGGGTGCATGTGTGCGAGTGAGAGGGTCCTGTTCTTCTATGAACAAGAGTCGTCACTGCCGTCGGGCTGCATCTCTCATGAGCAACAGAAGGTGCTCCCTTTCTCCTCGCATAACTTGCACAGTGCGCCGCCGATTTGGTCCTTGTTCCAACGCGGCTCCTCTGTTCTTTGTGCTGAACCAGAGCATCTCATTGGAGCAAGGTAGCAAGGAGGTATCAACGGCTGCCCTCTCCTCCTGGTGAGAAATAGAAGCAGGTTTGTAGCTCCTTGTGGAAACAAGATGGACCATCAACTTCATCGTGGTCTTGCTGACCTCCTCAGCTCCTCAATTTCTCATCCGCGACCCCAGGCTCTGCCACCCACAAGCGCACTGCCTCACAGATCAAAGCCGGCGAGAAAACCTTACATGCGGAGATGGACCCTGGTCTGTTGTGCGCGAGCCAGCAGTACAGTGATGGTCCCTGGCGCCACTGTGGTTTGCCTCCGTGCGGTCTTATGCGAACTAGGGAAGACCTTCGGCTGCTTCCGCAGCTGCGATGTCTGGAGCGTCACCTCCCTGACGTCGACCTGTGTGAGATGGCCATGTCTGTTCCTGGTGTCATCATTGGTCTCTTCCCCAAAAAAGCTCCTCCTCCTAGTCTGGCTATTGGTGTTTCTCGTCGGAGCTCCCCAGTATGCTGAGACCTTCTGGTTCTTCTCTTTGTAGGTCTGGCACCCTTAGACTCACCGTTGGCATCACTCCATCATGGATGTCACCACACAATCCTCCCCCGGCAAGGAATCCATCTCCTCCACGCTCCCTGGGTTTTGCCGCTGCTTGGGTCAGCGCTAGTGGCTTCATGTGCGAACGAGTGGCCTTTGCGGAGAACCGATTGAGCCAAACTAACTGCCAACTTAACGTTGCCCTCAACCCACGACCTCCGAGCGATAACTGAGTGGGAGGGGGGATCCTCGGTCCACGATTGTGTAACTGTGAGGAGGATCCATCCAATACTATTGCTTAGCATCTAAGGGCCAAGGATGAATCCAAAGTGGATTGCAGCTTCCCACTTCTCCAAAGGTGCGTGTGACATCCCAAAAGCCAAGGCATATGCATGAATCACAAAAATTGCCATTGACCCATGCCTTTCAAACATATATAATTCAGTAGTGGTAGAAATCTATTGATTTATCTCAACTTCACAAGAAAGGACCACATCTTGCACTTCCTATGATGTACCCTTAATACAACATTTATGCATCTAATTAAATTCCTCAAAAAGGCATAAAAAGAGAGATCTTAACTATGATATCAACATCACATCAACACACCTACTTTGTCAAAACCTTGGAATTCTCAATATTATTCAACCTTATGATTTTGCTTATGTCATTGGACGATTAAGGACTCCAAAAGTCCACTCCATCACACATTCTCATTTAATAATATTAGAAACATAAAGATAATATATTGTGAAATGATTTAATGTGATAGTCATCTATATGTATAAGATAGATGAACCCACCAATGTAATGGTTAATATATGAGTAATATTATGCAAAGACAAAATCAAGAAGCTATAAATAGTAATAACCCTAGGTGAGAAAGTAAAGAGTAATTAACAAAAGATTAATTGACTCCAAGCCAAATGATAACCAACTTGTACAATACTTTATAGATTTTTCACTCTTGGAGCCACTCTTGGTGATTGTACAATCTATGGACTCTTGAATAAATTGAGGCACTAGATTCTCCATTTAATTATTGAGTTATTTGCCTTCCCTCTTGAAATTCCATGTATATTGTTTGTTGGTGAACCCAATACTTTTCATAAGCCATTTTTGCCTCTTTGAAAGTTCACCACTTCAAATTCATTATTGTTAAACATTGATAAATATTATGATAAGCATTGGAATTGAATTCTTGGAGTTTTGACTCCTTGGACTTTGGTCCCTTTGGGCTTTGGCTCTTTAGATATTTGCATCCTAGTGGTTGGATACATCCCGCCTCCATGTGCACATGTTGCAATGGATTAGTGGTCCCCCAATATACTGGTTCAAATAGCAGGCTATTGTGTCATTCTCTCATACATGATTAAACACACGGCATTGTAGTCATTGATAAGAAATGATATGATAGTGCTTAATCCAAATATTTAAATTGAACATTTTGTTGCAAATAATCTTGAATATTTTGATATCTTAAACTTGGAAAATTTTGTATAATTGTTAACATTGTCAATATCATGTTGAATATTTTGATCTCTTGAACTTGGACAATTTTTGTAGAATTCTTAATCTTATCAATACCATCTTGAACTTGGAATTTTTTTATAATTGTTAACATTTTCAATATCATGTTGGATATTTTGATCTCTTGAACTTGGACAATTTTATAGAATTCTTAATCTTGTCAATACCATCTTGAACTCTATATATGGAAACCATTGATACATGTTATTCTCTTTTGGCTAAACTAAGTCCACCAAATAGTCCCCTCCTAGAATTCACCTTATACCTGAATCATGTTTTGTACCTATGTTTTTAATAGCTCAATAGTTGTATTTAGTACCAGCTTTGCAGACCTTTATTTTCCCTTCAATGGGGTCCACGCGTGGTTTCATTCCCTTTGGGAATTCATGGGCTTGAACAAGTCATAGAATAGACATGAAGGAGATGTCCTATGTGGATTGAAGACTAGATAGGACTTATGTATATTTTTATTTAGCTTCCTCACTCTGATGTACAAGTATGATTGTAATAAAGATTGTTTATATTTTGATACATTTTGTAAATAATTGATCATAAAGATCGGGTCTTTACACAAATTCCTCATTTTTGTATTTCCTTATGAGGAGCATATTCAAATACTTGTACCATGAAGATATATCTACTAAAGCATATAAGAAGGAAATATCTACATGATGATTTTTCATTGCCTCCTTGAACTTCATAAAGCAAGTGTCTAGTTGTGTTTGCCTTGAGCGAGCTTGGAATGCAGGATGAGGCATATAGACATTATAATTGATTGGGATGAACTCTTCCTATGATGAGAAGTTCTTGTAGATTACCTTTTATCTATGTTGTCGATGACTACATTATCTTGTCATTTTGTATTATGTGTCACTACTTCTTTTGACAATGAATTACATACCTTTGACTCTTGAATGATTTAAAAATCATCCTAATCTATGTCAATCACATTGCTTTTGGTAGATCATATTTGAAGACTCTTCTTGATCATGATGTGATAGCCTTAAATTGTTCTTGGTTCTTGGGGTTATCTTCTTGGATTTCCTACAAATGCTCCTACATAGGGAGAAGATTTTCTAAAAGTTGAGACAGTTAAAATTCAATGGCTTTCTGATGAACTTGTTGATTTTCAATTATCATTTGTTGTGACAACAAGATATTTATATGGATGAAAGTTTATCATTGGATGGAGGAGAATTAGATTGTTGTCCCTGTTATTGTTGTTGTGGGACTTGCTTAGGATTCCGATACTGATTGTAGTCTGTGTATTGGAAGTTACTTCTATTATTTCCTTGATTTCTGAAATGTTGTTGTTGGTTATTCAAGAAGCTTGGAGGACCTCGAACTTGATTTCTATCATGTATGAGATTTTTTTAGTTTTAAACTCATGTAGGATTGTTGTACTAAAAATTAGTATGATTTTTTTTAATTGGGAGTATAATAAACTTGTCTAGGAATACTACAGATGGAGTTTAGATCCTCCATTATTGTATCCATGAGAAACAACATTTCTCATTACCATGTCAAAAAAATACTACAACCAAAGGGATTTGGTCAATGCCTTTTCATGCTTCACAAAATTGTGTTGCTTCCTTGACCTATTGTTTTTGTGGTGGAAATTTTTTTTTCATAGGCATTGAAAGATGTCTCAAGACTTTATTACTTTAGTGATAGTAGATTTATCAATTCTACAATATACCTCAGCTTAAAACTATTCTCTATCATATCTACCTTTAGCACTCCCTTTCATATAGTTCTTATCCGTATTTTTTTATTTTTAGTCATAACTTTGGAACATGAAATTTCCTCTATATGAGGAGGCTGGAAACCATTTCATATCATCATCAACACCACTATATAAAAACTTGATCAGTTGATTTCCATAGATACCATGGTATGGACATTTGTGGAGAAGTTCATTGTAACTTTCTCATGTTTCTGCTAGAATTTCACCTGGGACATATATAAGTTTAGTTATATAACCTCTCATGGTGTATGTGAGGGAAGGACGATAGAATTTATTAAGGAATTTGTTCAGAAATTGTTCTCTTATGGTGATGGGATCACCATATAAGGCATCGGACCAACTCCTGGGTCTATCTACAAGTCAATATTTGAGAAGATTGAGTCTAATAGCATCATCAGAATCTCCATTTTGATAGTCATAGCACATATCTAGGCAAATTTCAAGATGTGCTCTTGAAGATTCTCTCCATGTTTGCCTAAAAAAGGACTTTCTTTATAGAAATATGATTGAATGCATCCTAATTCTGAATTTAGGGACATTGATAGGAGGTGGTTGTACTTGATGTTGAACATTGGTACCGTTATAGATTGGGAACTCGCTAGGATCCTTTTCTAACTTGGCCACTTATGCAATATCTTAGGTTTTACAAATTTCCTCTTGAACAAGAGCCTAGGATTCTTGTTTAAGCCTTTCTCTTTGTGCTATAATAAGTAGGTTCACCCTTCAAGTGATTTCCTCCTTGGCCTTTTTGTTTGGTTCTCTTTGTTCTAGTGGTGAAATATTTGTTCTATCTCAGGATCAAAGGTTGATGCAAGGCTGATGATGGTGGAGTGTTACATGCACTAGTTTTTGGTATCTGAGATAAAATGTTCTTTCACAAGCCAGATGGATGTAAATAGACTAAACTCACATAAATATGCAATATTTTCAATGGTAAAAGTAAAATCCAAAATGGATCTTAATAGAACTACATTTACTAAATGATGTTCTAGTCCATGGTAGCAACACCAGAATTTGACATGGTCTATTTATTGCACGCACAAACTCACTAGAGATATGATTCCCCAATTTTTGAACAACATGAAACAATACCACTTGCAAGCTAACATCTCTTATCATAGTATAACTAAGGATCTAATCCCAAGGGAAAACCTTTTTGAGTCATTCTAGCTTGTATCTAGTTAAACTAAGACTAATCAAGAGTTGATTGAATTGAATTAAACTAATTGCAAAGGGAAGTAAAAGTTCGGCATAAAAATTGGGTGTATAGTAGCGATGGAAGTCATTGGGGTGGAAACAAGATTCACCTCTATGCACACAAACACATCCATAACATATCGAGACTTGATAAAATCAGTCAATAGCAGCAAAAGCAAGTTTTTGTATGTAAGGTATAGGAAAATCATGTTGATATGTTT
Organism: Alisma plantago-aquatica; assembly: GCA_963693085.1. Classification (NCBI taxonomy): domain Eukaryota; kingdom Viridiplantae; phylum Streptophyta; class Magnoliopsida; order Alismatales; family Alismataceae; genus Alisma; species Alisma plantago-aquatica. Next base: position 31,417,628 of record OY856415.1, on the reverse strand, counting down.
GTGAGCATAATGACTTGTTACTCACAAATCACATGCCATAGACATCCTTTTAGAAGTTCTCATCTAGACGTCAACCAAGTTAATCAATATTCAAAACCTACAAATTGAAGTTATCACATCCTAAGATTATAATAGATCATACAAAGTGGGAGATCAAACGTCTGAACATGCAACCAAACAATTAACACAAGATTTAAAAGAGTTGTATCCAAGCCATGTACCATCAAAAAATGGGCATCTAAGTATGAGTAGAAGGGATAATCCATGAACCCAAGTGAAAGTAACTACTCGCTCTTCATGATGAGATAAAAACAAGAAAGAGACAAGTAATAATGAGTCATCATCTTCAATTGGAAGGAAGATGTAGATTTCTGTGAGCACCATCAACCCTTGAACATGATGGAATGGCTATTTCTAGTAGAGGGAAGGGAGAATACCATGTACATGCATCGGATCACTCCTTCTTCCTTGATCCTTATATCATGGACTATGATTTTTTGAGGAAGAAGAAGAAGATGGAAGGATGGCGATGGCATCCTAGATCCAACCACTTTTATGGTTAAAAGATGAGCCTTCAAAAACTAGAGGTCGAGTGGATGTGCAGCAGGGCACCATAGAGGTGTCCAATAGAGGTGTCCAGTGTAGGAGGGCCGATGGTAATCATGTTCTTAGAATGACCAAAGTGTGGAATCCTTACATGATCATGGAGGAGAGGAGATGCCTCCAATGGTGTGGTGTATATTATTTATAATTCATGGGGTGAGATGTAGAGGTTCAATTGGGCTTGAAGCAATAGTACCATCTATGAATGGGGTAGAGGCTCTATTGATTGGTATCCCTTCATGGTGCAAGTTGATGTTTTAGTGTAGAAGCACTATCAGGCATCAGGGCTTGGAGTGGGATATGTCCGTCGATGGTCAAAGGAGAGCCTTTAGAGGCGGATCCACATGTTCTTTAGTAGATGACGAGCAATAGTGTAGAATTTCCATCAGGCTCATTGAGGATCAAGGTCACTTATCGGTTTACAAGACTAGAATCCTCATTAGAGTCGTAAAGTTCTATCGGTTCATGGCTTTTTCTACCTAGCCATTGAGCATGGACATTGTGGGTCCTTGCTAGGTGTGAACCCCATCAACAATAACAAATGTATGTTAGGGGTCAATGACCATATAGGCTATGGAGGGTGTTGGCTTGTCATGGGAGGGTGGTGCCGATGGAGGCTCTGTTCGATCAAGATATGGACTGAAAAGAGGGCATACTTATGAAACATCATGTCCAATTCATCTGAAGTTGCTTGAGCCCATTAGTCAGTTAGTGGGACCACCATGACCTAAGTTGGTGCACATCTTTTAAGATCAATGTTGCCATGGAAACCCATAGATTTGATCAGAACCATACATATTTACATAAATTGAAGGTAAACTATATAGAGGAAAAATCAAAGGTAAATTGAGGTATCTAAAGAAAAATTGAACTAACATTGTGAGTGAAACTAAGATGATTATGGACTCATCTTGACCTATCAAGAAGTTGATCATGGGCTATGTGTGAGTGAGGAAAAAGCACGCAACCAAGGCTAATGGTAGTTTGTGGGGCCATTTGCCATTCCTAAAACTCTAATAGAAATTTTGCCAGTGGTCTCAAGCATTATAAATGTTGTCACATACACAATTTCTGTAGTAGGTGGAGGCCACAAGGGCATGTGGCATGCTAGTCTTGAGTCGTATGACCTATGCTTGATGGAAAGAGCTATCTGTGGTGAAGTAGCCACCCTATGTTGGTAGTTGTGATGGGAAATGGGGTGCACATGGGCCATTATAGATCTACACCAAAATGGGAAATGATTATGAGGCCTTATAGTAGATCCTTGAAATTAATGTCAAGAGTGTAAAATAGGTTTTGAGGACTCAGATAAATTGATCTTAAAAGGAAAAATTAGACTACCCATACTACCAAGGTGCATCTCCTTTCCAAGGAGTCCATCACTAAGAACTAGTTAAATATGCTCATCCTAGAGTAGTACTAGGATGGATGACTTGTTGGAAAGTTGATCCTGCCTATTCGTGAGTGAGGACAAAGCATGCAACTGAGGGTAGTGGTGGTATGTAGGGATAGTTTTGATTCCTAAAACTCTACTAGAGCTATGGAAGTGAGTATGTATGTTGATTGTGACTGTATCTCTTTAGTCATTATAGTGGTAACGATGATCCTTATACATGAATACACTATAATGATTTCATGTTGTTTTGTGTACTTTGACACAAGGCCAATGTGAATATGAAATAAGGGTTTGTAGAAAGGTGATGGTGTTGGGTTTTAGGGGAGACAGAGAAGGCAACGGAAACAAAAATTTTCTTCTCCCGAATCCAGAATAAAGGAATCGCATCAACATCTATACAATAGGAAGGATGGTTTATAGAGGCATACATTGTCCTGAGGCTTGCTCGGTGATGTTACCTCGTGGCTTGTGCGGTCTTCACCTCTGGTCTTGGACGGTGTATGTGCAGCTCCTGGACTCACCGGGACTATCAGGATTGACAGTTGTCCTCCGAGCGGCAGAAGTCTCCCGCCTCTGAAGTAGTCCACACGGACCACCTGAAACTCTGATCTCCTTGTCCCACAAGGAATCGGAAGGAGTTGTACCCTACTGTCAGCTTACTACTTACCGACACACTCTCCAACCACCAGTCACTTTTCTGCAGTTGTCTTTCCCTTGTTGTGCCTCCCTTATCGGGTAGCACTTTCTCGGGCTCTCTCGGTTACCACAACCAGAGAGAACGACAACTTTACAGAGCAACTGGTGTTCTGAGTTGTTGTACATGAGAAGCCCCAAATACCCCTATATATAGGAGGGTCATGGGACAGGGTTCTCTACCCCGAGCAATGCGGGATTAAAGCAGGAGTACAAGGATTCAAGATTTTCCACAAACAACCAACTGTGCCAGTTGAACTAATCATTTCAAACATGAAACCGTCGGTTGGGGACCTGAGCCGATTGGTTCACACCTGAACCAGTCGGTTGGGACATCTGAGTTGATCGGTTCACTTCTGAGCCGATCAGTTTGTGATCCTAGTCCAACTCAAAATTTACTTTCATATTTGTTTCCAACTAATCAATTATTAATCCTTATTCAAATTGAATTTGTACAAGTGAAACAAACTGTATTTGCAAAATAGTCTTCTGACCTTCCAAACGATCTCGGTTGGTCACACGAATCGATCGGTTCAACAATTGAGCCGACCATTTCATTGACTCATGAGCCGATTGACTCACCACTTGAGGCGATCGGTTCATCAACCTGAGTCGATCGGTTCATCACATGAGCCGATCGGTTGGGAATGCAGACTATGCAAAATCAGTCAATTGCAGTTTCAATCAACCTGATACTCTAATCAATCGGTCCAACACCTTGAACACTATGATACTGAGCTATCAATTGATTAAATGTTTAATTGAACTACTAAACTCCTTTAGTAATCTATCTAAACATCATGTGTGTATGAACTCCTTTTGTAGGTTAAATCCTGTGTGTGTGACCCTACAGGTCCATTTCATGTTGGCAGTGAAAGTCCATAACACTTATGACTTCACAAGCAAAGAGCGGTGCCTAGTCACACATCAGTGCTACCCAAGTGAAAAGGATAGTTGGAGAACAACTTTCAATCCTACAATCCGTGAATGGTGTTACAGTGAATGTATAATTCCTTTGTCACTGATATCCCGAATGAACTCAAGGCATGGAACAGTCATCCTTTCAACGTTCATTCACTTTCTTGATCTCAAAGTAGATTGGAGGATATATGTATGACATCAATATCACATACTAATTCACACATGCATGTGCGCCTATCTCAATCCTACTCATCAAGTGGCCATGGATATCAAACTCCCCCAGGAGGGACAAATCCCATATATGTCACTCACCCCTCAAAAGCCCCATGTGTCAAAGCCACCCAATCATCACCTTTATAACAACACATGTTTCAGGACTGCGTTTGATGATGTCAAAGTGTACCCAACGACATGTGTTGAGTGTAGTGATTTCAGGTCAAAGAATCACACTCACCACCATCACTATGAGAACTAACTGTGACTACCATATCATGGTTCCATGTGTCAAACTCATGGTGGGTCTGTCTGGTACACTTGTTCTCTAACAAGTACCTATGTGTTTGGTTTGATATCTCCATATCATTACTAATGAGATTATGTCATCAACCTACACCACAATCTAGTCTTATGTGTCATTGTTGTCTATCTACCTTCCATAATGACATCTGACTAGGGACATAATAAGAATGCACAGACTCTTAGCATATGTATGATCTCATCACTGAGGTCCTCAACCTAAAAGCATACGTCATTGAGTACTGTCATTCTCTATACATTCGATCTATTCTATCATTATCTCATATGATTGAACCAGAAAGAATTGGAAGCTTACCTTTGATGTTTATCAAATCAATCTTAATGTATCCCATCAATCATCCCATGATTGTCTCTCGGGGCATTGACCGGCCTAAATCACACGTCCTAAAATTGGAGGCGGATTTGAGGTAGTCGAGCTTTTACATTTATAAACCTGAATCCTTCTAGGCCCCCACAACTTTGCTTACGGGGTCGAAGTAGATATACGGGGTCAAACACAGGGACAAGGGTGGTAGTGTTGAGAACCCAGAATCGACACGCTACACTCCGGCAGGTATAAAGAGATGATAAATTCCCTAGAAGGGAAGTAGTAAGGTGTCACGAACAAAACAAGAAAACTATCTCCAAGTGGAGTTACTAGAAAGATTTAAGGTTTTAGTCATTTAGAAGTTTTTAGAGGTTTTCTTGCAACAGAAATAGAAGGATAAAAATAGGGCTAGAGCAAGGTACGAAGGATAAGACTACAGCATAACAAGCGGCACAGGTAACATCATGCACCCCTCCTCTTAGAGCGGGTACCTCTAACCAAGCCTCGGCACCCCTCTCGAGGTTGATGGGCTCAAAGTTAGAGTGGAATGTTACTGAAACGACTCCGTTCTAGGCACTCTCGTACTCCAGAATCGGACAAAACACTAGAGCCACAACACAACTCTCGAAGTTGTTGCGAAGGAAAAACATGATTCGATAGCTAAGAGAAACGCAATCCAAACATGCAAGCTAGAGTTCAGATATCAAACATAGCAATCATCCAACATATTGTACCAAGCATAGAGCAGCAAGTAATTAAGCTTTTCTATTTCCATAAACAGTAAGGGCCTTAATACATTGTGTAATTAAAGAATTAAATAACAGAATTAAAGCTATGTATCGCCTCCTTGATGTAGAAGGGCGACAGGCTACAGTGGACCACCCCGCCCGATACCGGTCAGAGCCTAGCCCGATACAGCCATGTCGGGCGGCACACTCTCTCGAGCGACTCATCGTGATGACTTACTGTATCGTTCAAGGACCTGGCCGATACGCTCAGGTCGGGCGACACACCCTCTCGGGCGGCACGCATGACGGGTGAAGCGTATCGGGTTCAATATCATGTCGGGCATGGAGCGACAAGTTCCACTGTCGAGGAGTCATGTCGGGCGTCATCGTCAGCCGATATCGGCCCGCAATGTCGCCCGGGACGGTCCTAAGTGAACCATCCCTTCCCTCTCGGGTGAGGAAGGGCTCACCTAGTGTCGCCCGATACGAGCACTGGAGTGCGATACTCCAGCTCTCGTCGTTCCCTCCGAAGATCACTCAACTGTCTAATTCTGAAGTATCCGAACTGACCAAGCTGTCTTTTCGGCTCCCTGTAGCTGCTATTTATAGGCAGCGGTTGGGGGAAGTTATGGTGCTCGAAGCGCCACATGTCCTCCTCATTCGTGGGTCGGTGGACGACCAATACTGGTATCGCTCGGCTCAGGAGTGTCGGCTAATCGATCACGTGGCGGGCGGCACGCCTACCGGTGGGTGGCTGTGTCGCCCGACAAGCCTTGGCTGCCGGGTGAGATCGGCTCCCTGTCGGGTAAAGAGTGTGTCGTCTGTCAGTTTCTTCTGGTGCGGCATCCCTTTGTCGTGCGTCATGGTGTCGCTCCCCCTTGTCGGGCAGGGGTCGTATCGGGGGTCTGGAAGGCCGAACCAGACTTGGACTTATTTGTGGGCCGGGACGGCCTTATTGTGTCAAAACGGAGGAAAAACTCTACAAAAGTTGAAAATATTTGATTAAGAGCGTTGCCCGGCCATTTATTGCGAAAGTGCATATAAAAGAGAGGAAAATAGCAGAAAAGGGCAGTTTTGATAACAGAATAAAGGCCAAAAACATCACAAAATTTGGTGTTATCAACTCCCCCAAACTTAGTGTTTTGATTGTCCTCAATCAATATTTAAACTTTATTTAGTGATGCTTCTCCTTGCGCAGTATAGTTCTCAGGCCAAGAGGTAAAACAAGTATAGTAATGCCTTTAAAGATAATGTTGTCTCACTACGAACAAAAGACTTTGTCTTTCCTACCTTATTGTTTAAGTAAGATTCTTCTCTACATCTTCGGTGAGACTTTATTGTATGATTCCGAAGTTAGCTTACACACCAAATAGCTCTACTTTCGGGGCAGAAAGTTGTGTAAAGGGTAGGCTAAGGCTTTTTGGGTTTTTCATCTTGTTTTCCATCAGTCCATCCAGGTAAGGGTCCGTCAGCAGACAAGTGGTCCCTGCAGTCCAAGCCAGTTGGCTTTAGAGTAGTGATTTCACATCCTACGTACCACTGCCCCGGATCTACCATGCCTAAAGATGGGTACTTTTGGAAAATAAGAGGGTATATATATTTTTTTTTTCTTTTCTTTTATTAGGTACAACTCTCATGCTTTTATTCATACTCATAAGGCTTCTCTCTCTTTTTGGGATTTTTTTGTTGGGTAAAGGAGAAACAAAAAGATTTCTGCTGTTTGGGCAGCTTTTTTCCTTCGCCATACTCATCTCTTAGCTGTTTGCAAGATTATTATATTTTTCGAAATTTTTGGCGTGGAAAATGTAATCTTCTGTTCGTTTGAAGCAGCATTATCAGAAAGATATAACGGAACTTGTATCTCGTTAATCACAAAGAAAACTAACTTTGCAAGCAGTTGCATCAGGTTTTTACTAATATCTCGACTTTGTACATATGCATGGGAACAAAATGAGCAAAGTTTTTCAAAAATTTTATATGAGCAAGGGTACAAATACATGATATAAGAGGAGAACAAAATGGCACAAGAGAATTTTTATACCTCCTTCACTGGCACATGGGTACCCCCCCAAACTTACTCCGCACTCTGTCCCAGAGTAGCGAAGAAAACAGGGTGAGTTCATGTTAGCCCAGTGAAGGTTATCCAGCGGGTTCACTTATGCCTTGGAGAAGTTGCAATATGCTTCTTTGCTGCAGCCTCCTCTGTTCCTCAGCTGGAAGCAGCCAGAACAAGTGCAAAGCTCTCAAGATGGAAGCTCGAGAGCTCTTGAAAACACTTGTGGCTGCTTCCTCCTTAAGAAGATGGAACTGGAATGCCCAGATTCCATCCGGAAGTCACCGGCAAAAGACTCGTGTTGTCTCTGTAGATGGTCCTAAACCACCGCAGAAGACAGACTATTATAAGAAAGTGATCTTCCTTTGAAGCTACCAGATCAAGAAAAATTCTCCCGCTTTCTATCTGCGGTAGTAGACGGCTAGCGGCCTTTGGATTTTTACGTTTCTGCCCGACAGTTGTTGCTTCCACTCGGCTGGAGGTTTGCCCTGTGTGACCCGTCCCTGTTATCAAGTCCAACGATCATCTAAAGGTTAGGTCGGCAGAGACAGGGATCACGATAAGACTTATTTCAAAATATGGGTATCGTCCATCAAAAGGAAGCTCGAGACGATACAGGGTTGGATGACACGAGGAGGGCTGCGCGGCACGACACACTGCCCGACACGGATATATCAGGCGATAAGGTCGCCAAAGATCAACTGCCCGTCCGGTCATCACAAAAAAATGTGTCGCCCGATAAGGCGTATCGGGCAAACACTATCGGGTGTTATTTTCATGCTCAACTGCGTTGGGTGATACAAAGTCGACTAGGCTCGTAAAACCCGATAAGAAGCGCGATATGAAAACTCGTGTCGGGCGATAAGAATGCCAGGCGATACCTTTGCTCATAGGAGCCATCGCCCGATATAAGGGTGAAGGCAAGTTGGCCGACACGCGAGCAAAGGTGGATCATTGCATGTGTTACAGGTGGCTGTAAAGAGAAGTGGGGTAGCCCGACACGTTGAGCCCACATTGCTATATATAGCAAGCTCAGTTGGGCGTAAAACAGGCGTTTCTAGGGCGCACGTCGGCCGACGAGTCAGGAAATTCCCGAGATGAAGGTCACGTCAGTTAAATCAAGGGCATTTATTTCCATTCACGATACGGAAGTTGCTCGGGAATACCATCCGCCCCGGTTCTTGCGGTTCCCTAGAAACTGTGGCCTGATACAAGTGTGACTGCGCGCCAACTGAGTTACTGCCCGACACGGCTTAAAACAGGCGGCCGAAAACCAAAGCTAGGAGAAGGAAGAAAAACATCATTGGTTTAGGGTTAAGTCCCCGACCTCAGAAAGTATGACAGTGGTGGCCCATAAAACAGAGGAGTCGGTGCGCTCGACGCGTGCACCGGCTTGGGCCTTATTACAATTCATAAATTTTGTTTTTATAGGTAATAAGAAAAATGCATCCTACTCTACGAAAGAAAGAAAAACTCGGGATGCCTCCCGAGGAGCGCTGAAGTTTGCATCGCCAGCTCGAACGGTGTAGGACCATCTTGTTCAGCTCTCGACTGTACCCATATCTTACAGACTGATCTCTGCTCTCCTGAAAAATGCTTCATCTTCATAGAACCTTTTCACCCTATGCCCATTTACTTGAAAGACCCTGGCCGTATCGTCTTTATCATATAGCTCCATCATTCCTGATGGGTATATTTTTGACACTATGAACGGTCCGGACCACCTCATTTGTAACTTCCTAGGGAAAAGACGAATAGAGGACTTGAACAATAGAACTTTATCCCCTTCACTCACATCCTTTCTCCTTAGGTGGGCATCATGCCACACCTTCGTCCTATGTTTATAGATTTTTGCATTCTCATAGGCGCTCATTCTCAGCTATTCAAGCTCTTGCAGCTGCAAAAATCTCTTTTCTCCTGCTTTCTCGAGGTCCATGTTTAAAACTTTAATTGCCCAAAGGGCCTTGTGTTCCAATTCTAGATGTAGGTGGCAGGATTTTCCGTAGATCATCCTGTAAGGGGTGGTTCCGATGGGTGTTTTGTAGGCGGTCTGGTAGGCCCAAAGCGCATCGTCGAGCTTCATGGACCAGTCTTTCCTTGTTCGGTTGACAGTTTTCTCCAAGATCTGCTTGATTTGCCTGTTGGAAACCTCTACCTTCCCTGACGTCTGTGGATGGTAGGGTGTAGCGATCTTGTGCTTCACTCTGTACTTGCGCAAGAGTGCTTCAAACTGTCTTTCTCCAAAGTGCGACCCTCCGTCGCTTATAACCATGTGCAGGACAACGAAACGAGGAAAGATGGTTTTCTCGAAGAGCTTGATAACCGACTTGGCGTCACAGGTTTGGGTGGCTACCGCCTCCACCCACTTCGATACATAATCCACTGCCACGAGTATGTAGTGATACCCCCGAGATGGGGGAAACGGTCCCATGTAGTCGATCCCCCATACGTCAAAGATTTCAACTTCAATCCAGCTCGCCATTGGCATTTCATTCTTCCGCCCTATGTTCCCCGTAAACTGGCACTCTTTGCAAACCTTCACAAATTGTGCGGCGTCTTTAAATAAGGAGGGTCAGTAGAAACCTGACTGTAGCACCTTTGCTGCTGTTCTTTCGCTACCCAGGTGACCACCATAGAGGGAGGCGTGGCATTGCTTCAGGATGTCCGCGGTTTCTTCTTTTGGGATGCACCTCCTGTATAAGTTATCAACGCATTTTCTGAACAGGAGAGCATCATCCCAGTAATAGTTCTTGGCATCCGCGAATAGCTTCTTTTTCTGATTGTATGTGATGTCAGGAGGCAGTTCTCCACAAGCAAGATAATTGCAGATGTCTGCAAACTAGGGTAGACTTTCTTCTTGAGCTTCGGCCAACATAAGAGCTTCATCGGCGTAGTCGTCGTTGATTGGAGGCTCCCCCTGTCTCTCAGCCACGATCCTTGATAGGTGTTCGGCGACCACATTTTCTGCGCCCTTCTTGTCGATAATTTCATGGTCAAACTCTTGGAGCAATAAGGCCCACCTCAACAGTCTGGGCTTTGCGTCTTTCTTTTGCATTAAGTATTTTATTGCCCCATGATCTGTGTATACCTTGACCTTTGCTCCGACGAGATACGACCTGAACTTATCAAATGTGAAGACGATCGCGAGCATCTCCTTTTCAGTTGTTGTGTAGTTTACTTGAGCCTCGTCCAACGTGCGACTAGCGTAGCAAATCACATGGTGCTTTTTGTCTTTCTTTTGCCCCAGGACTGCTCCAACCGCGTAGTAGCTAGCGTCGCACATCAGCTCAAAAGGTAAACCCCATTCTGGCGCTTGAAGGATAGGTGGTGATATCAAAGCGTTTTTCAGGGCCTGAAAAGCACTTAGACAATCGTTAGAGAAAACAAATTTAGCATCTTTTACCAGAAGATTGGACAGCGGTTTGGAAATCTTCGAGAAGTCCTTGATGAATCTTCGGTAATATCTGGCATGCCCGAGGAAGCTTCTCACTCCCGTCACGGATTTCGGTGGAGGAAGTTTAGATATCGCTTCGACCTTGCTTACGTCCACCTCGATCCCACGCCTTGAGATCTTATGCCCTAGAACGATGCCCTCCCGCACCATGAAGTGGCACTTTTCCCAGTTCAGGACCAGGCTGTTCTCCTCGCACCTTTGAAGGACTAATGACGGATTCTTCAGACAGCTATCGAAGTCTTTCCCATAGACTGAGAAGTCGTCCATGAAGACTTCTATGATGTCTTCTAGAAAATCTGAGAACATCGATATCATGCATCTTTGAAAGGTAGCGGGGGCGTTGCAGAGCCCGAATGGCATCCTTAGGAAGGCATAAGTGCCGTAAAGGCAGGTGAATGTTGTTTTCTCTTGATCATCGGGCAAGATGGGTACCTGGTAAAAACCTGAAAAGCCATCAAGAAAACAAAAGAAATCGTGATGCGCTAACCTTTCAAGAACTTGGTCAATAAAAGGTAGCGGAAAATGATCCTTCTTTGTAGCCTGATTTAGCTTTCGGTAATCAATACACATCCGCCGTCCAGTGACGGTTCTTACCGCCACCTTGTCGCCCGTCTCGCCCCTAACCACTGTCATTCCGCCCTTCTTGGGTACTACGTGGATTGGACTTACCCAATTGCTATCGTTGATTGGGTAAATAATCCCTGCATCCCTAAGCCTTATTACCTCTTTCTTGACGACCTCCTTGAGCATCTGGTTCATCTTCCTCTGGGGTTGAGCCAGAGGCTTGGCAGATTCATCTAAGCTGATGTGATGCATGCACAGGGCGGGGCTAAGGCCTTTGATATCCTCTACTGAATATCCTATAGCCTCCCTGTGGACCCTTAACTCCTCAAGGAGTCGGTATAGCTGATTTCCTGAAAGATTGGCATTTACGATGACAGGGTTCCTCTGCTCTTCATCCAAGAACTCGTACTTCAGGCCTTCAGACAATGCTTTTAACTCTGGCTTTGGTCTGGGTGCCTCCTTTTGAGGCTCACCTTTGAGAGAGGCATACTTCGCAGACTCCACCATCTTATTCTCTTCTTGCAAATCTTCATCAGAAAGGTCAAAAAGGTCGAGATACTTTGCAACTTCAGGACCTTCGAAGTCGGAACCCTGGCAGCTCATAGCCCTCACAAGGGGGTCCACCACCTAGATATCCTCTTCTATCTCCTCGCAGAATTTGTCGTAGCCATCCACAAAACATGCGGATCCTGACAGGGAAGGATTCTTCATTGTTTCCTTCAGCTTGAAGTCCACGTGGTCGTTCCCAACCCTTAGCGTGATGATCCCTTCGGAGACATCGATCAACGCCCTTCCGGTCGCCAGGAAAGGGCATCCGAAGATGATCGGGCAGCGCGGGTTTTCTGCTGTATCAATAACGACTATGTCACAAGGAATGAAGAAATTACCAACCCTGATCGGCACATCTTCGACAACGCCGACAGGTTTCTTAAAGGTGTGGTCCTCCAGTTCGATTCTCATGTTAGTACGAACCATGTCTGTTAGGCCCAACCTTTATGCAAAACTCAGGGGCATGAGGTTGATGCTTGCCCCTAGGTCAGCGATACCTTTGTGCTCGATGTTGTCCCCGATGGCAAACGGGGTCATAAAAGCTCCGGGGTCCCTTCTTTTATTTGGCAGGTCAGGCTTCACGAAGGATGAGGAAGCGGACGCTAGGTGCACGGTCTCAATCCTTCCTTCTCCCCTTTTCTTCGTTATAAGGTCCTTGAGGAACTTGGCGTAAATCGGCATCTCCTCCAAGGCGTCAAGGAGGGGGACTTCAAGATGCAGTTTCCTAATCGAGTCCATGAACCTTTCGTGATGCCTTTTCAGATTTTCCTTGATCAGCTTATACGGAAACGGCAGCCTTAGAGCATAAGGATTCCTCCCACCAGGTAGCTCATCAGAAGGCTTCCGTGCAGGCTCTTGAGCTTCTACTTGTCCACCTTCACCCTCTGCTAGAATGGTACTCTCCGACCTCGGTTCAGGTTCTGGTTCGGCATCAGCTGTGCGCTCCACCATCTTCCCAGACCTTAGTACCGCCATTCTGGCAGTTTCCGGATAGGAGAGTGTCTTTCCCGCAGGGTTCTTCATCAGTGCTGCCATCTGGGCCAATCATTGATCGACTTCCCATTGGCGCATCTGCAGACTTGCCATCTGGTGTTGCATGGAATTCTGAGCTCCAGGGCTGGGAAGTGCACCCTGCACTAGCCGGTTGATGATAGAGTCTTGTCTTTTTATGAAAGCATGCAACTGGCCAACCAGGCTGGTCTGGTGTGAGATCTCATCTCGGCCTTGACGTTCACCCTCAAACGGAGATTGCTCACAATGAGACATGGCGTCAGATCTCGAAGGAATAGGTCACCGTTCTTTAGAGTTCCTGAAATGGCATGAGTAATCAAGTCAGAAAATATAATTATTTGGTTTAGGCAAATGAGAACAAAAAAGGAAAAGAAAAAGAATGTTGTCAAGCTCATTTCTAAGCTTGAGGCACGTGAGTGTAGTTAGTGGATTCAGATTCGTCAACTGTGCCATTTTGCCTTGTCCCCAGCAACAGCGCCAAAAAGTTGACCGGCCTAAATCGCATGTCCTAAAATTGGAGGCGGATTTGAGGTAGTCGAGCTTTTAAATTTATAAACCTGAATCCTTCTAGGCCCTCACAACTTTTCTTACGGGGTCGAAGTAGATATACGGGGTCGAACACAGGGACAAGGGTGGTAGTGTTGAGAACCTAGAATCGACAGGCTACACTCTGGCAGGTATAAAGAGATGATAAATTCCCTAAAAGGGAAGCAGTAAGGTGTCATGAACAAAACAAGAAAACTATCTCCAAATGGAGTTACTAGAAAGATTTAAGGTTTTAGTCATTTAGCAGTTTTTAGTGGTTTTCTTGCAACAGAAACAGAAGGATAAAACTAGGGCTAGAGCAAGGTATGAAGGATAAGACTACAGCATAACAAGTGGCACTGGTAACATCCTGCACCCCTCCTCTCAGAGTGGGTACCTCTAACCAAGCCTCGACACCCCTCTCGAGGTTGCTGGGCTCAAAGTTAGAGTGGAATGTTACTGAAATGACTCCGTTCGAGGCACTCTCGTACTCCAGAATCGGACCAAACACTAGAGCCACAACACAACTCTCGAAGTTGTTGCGACGGGAAAACACGATTCGGTAGCTAAGCGAAACGCGATCCAAACATGCAAGCTAGAGTTCAGATATCAAACATAACAGTCATCCAACATATTGTACCAAGCATAGAGCAGTAAGTAATTAAGCTTTTCTATTTCCATAAACAGTAAGGGTCTTAATACATTGAGTAATTAAAGAATTAAATAACAGAATTAAAGATATGTATCGCCTCCTTGATGTAGAAGGGCGACAGGCTACAGTGGACCACCCCAACCGATATCGGTCAGAGCCTAGCCCGATACAGCCATGTCGGGCGGCACGCTCTCTCACGCGGCTCATTGTGACGACCGACTGTATCGTTCAAGGACCTGGCCGATACGCTCAAGTCGGGCGACACACCCTCTCGGGCGGCACACATGACGGGTGAAGTGTATCGGGTTTGATATCGTGTCGGGCATGGAGCGACAAGTTCCACTATAGAGGAGTCGTGCTGGGCGTCATCGTCGGCCGATATCGGCCCGCAGTGTCGCCCGGAACGGTCCTAAGTGAATCATCCCTTCCCTCTCGGGCGAGGAAGGGCTCACCTAGTGTCGCCCGATATGAGCACTGGGGCACGATACTCCAGCTCTCGCCGTTCCCTCCAAAGATCACTCAATTGTCTGAATTCTTAAGTATCCGTACTGACCAAGCTGTCTTTTCGACTCCCTGTAGCTACTATTTATAGGCAGTGGTTGGGGGAAGTTATGGTGCTCGAAGCGCCACGTGTCCTCCTCATTCGCGGGTCGGTAGACGACTGATACTGGTATCGCTCAGCTCAGGATTGTCGGCTAATCGATCACGTGGCGGGCGGCACTCCTGCCGGTGGGTGGCTGTGTCGCCCAACAATCCTTGGCTGCCGGGCGAGATCGGCTCCCTGTCGGGTAAAGGGTGTGTCATCCGTCAGTTTCTTCTGGCGCATCATCCCTTTGTCGTGCGTCATGGTGTCGCTCCCCCTTGTCGGGCAGGGGTCGTATCGGGCGTCAGGAAGGCCGAAACAGACTTGGACTTATTTGTGGGCCGGGACGGCCTTATTGTGTCAAAATAGAGGAAAAACTCTGCAAAAGATGAAAATATTTGATTAAGAGTGTTGCCTGGCCATTTATTGCGAAAGTGCATATAAAAGAGAGGAGAATAGCAGAAAATGGTAGTTTTGATAACAGAATAAAGGCCAAAAACATCACAAAATTTGGTGTTATCAGGCATACATACCAACAGACTCCCACTTGCACTACAAGCCAATCACCATTGAATCATATTCTTAGTGATCTTCAAACATGTCCCACATGTTACTATGCTCTAGTGCTTACATAGTGAGTTATGGAAACACCTTGACAAAGTCGGTATTAACTGCATGTCTCTCATCTCTTCATTGTACGTTACATGTATGAGATGGAGTTGCCATAATATGCAATCTAGTATTCCTTTGCTAATCTTTAGCCACATTGCATGACCAAGCACTCCTAACTTGTCATTAATGACCAGAATAACTATAAGTTCATCTCTATGAAATCCTAGATCCATATGGTATCCATTGTTGTTCTCTAACACATAGATACTCGACTTTTCCTTTTAAAACGACTTTAATGGAATGTTTCCATTTATCAACAAACATTCACTTTTATATATCCCATATATTTTTGTGATTAATCTTCTGTCCTTTTTGGAAGTTCGCATCAATGTAACTCTTTACAATGAACCCTTCCTTATTTCCATTAAACCAGTAATTCTCAAGTACTTATCAAGTTCTTATGGTATTCCAGTAACCCTTACTGGAACTAGATAGACATCCACTCGTTATGTCCCACATACGAGTTATCAGGATGAGCACATCATATTGTCATGTCCTACATACAAGATGATGAATGCATTTTATTCTTGTTGTGTCCATACATGCAAGATAATGGGATGATTACATACATGATAGATCCATATATATTCTTAGTGTTCCCATTCTTCATAAGAATTGGACACTTGGCCTTGGGATACTAACTCCGTGTAACATGGGCAAGTTTTCTCCCACTAAATCTATGCACACTGAACCTTTCAGTGTAGATTGCCAATGTATGATTTCTCTTTTCAGGTTAGAGGTTTTCGAGAACTATCTCTATAGATCTCTATTCCTATCTCATAGGAAACGTCTCTATCTTCCCTAAAAGATAATTTCCAATTTGGATTTCCATTCTAGAACATTTCCATTTCACATCAACATGTGGAATGTGAATAGACTCCCACTAAATCACATATTCCTTCTTTATCTTTGACATATCTGTCAAACCCTTTGACCATATCATCAAAGTAAAGATCCAGCTCTGAGTTTCTTGTACTTAATCAATCACATTGATTAGTCCATTATAACTTATAGACTTCATTTGCATTAATGGATTCATAAACCTTATAGGTTGTGTCAGGTACACATCCTTATTTTATTCCTCATAAGAATGCGGCTTTAGTATCCGTATGCAAATATCTTAGTCATTAAGTTGCAATCAACAAGCATCATCCTTCTTAAAATGTTATCCATGTGTCTTAACGCTTAAGACTCATTTGCATCAAGGTCATACCTTATGGTTCACATGGAAGTTATTTAGGATGTAATGGTCATAAACCATAACTCAAAATCTGGTTCCTCATATTCATCTAGATAGTTGACTCATCACATGACCAACTCATCTGATAGATAATTGAGGTGTATTTGTCAAGGATATAATAACTCACAACCCTTTGTGATTCTTAATGTCCTTTATTAGTGTGGGGTATTCTTTATTTAAGAAGAATTTAGTTATTTGATAATCATCCTCTAACTCCTTAGAGTATGACTCCTTGTTGATTTAGACATCACTATGCCTTAATCACGATCTCACTATGATACAATATCATAATCACTCACAAGGTTCTCAAACATTTGATCTAAGTATTTCATTAATTGATCTAATCAAGAATTAACACTTTACCAAATCCATACTTCATCTATGATATTCTTGAACACTTCAAGATGTTCATATTGGTATTTCTCTAAACACCGTTTGAAGTATTAGCATTAACTCTAATAGGTATGTAAATACATCACATGTATTATACCTAATAGGATAATCATTCTCCCACTACTACTAGTGAAGATTGATTGATCATGTCTAAGAAATTCATGTCTCTTACTGGTTCTCTAACCAAAAGAGTCTAGATTTATCCATCATATGGAAACTAGAAATGAGTTTCTCATGATTGATGCTAATTTGAGTGTTTGAGTTATCAATAACTTTTAGGTATCATTTTATCTTATGCATACCAAGTACCACAAGATAAACAAGGCTTTGCCATAAGGAAACATCAACTTTATTAATTGCCATCATTGTCATACAATATGCAAAAATGATGTGTTTCTATCTATTGGCAAATATGAAATAGCAGTTCATAACTCTATTGCATGCCTTCAAAGCTGAAAATAAACTAAAGTACTCCTATCTATGGAGGAAACACTTGCGCCATTTATTGGCTGCTTTACACTTTATATCTTGGTATCATATAACTTAAAAGTGTTATAAGTTTATTTCATGACACCTTCAGGTGGAGACGTCCGTCACCTCCTTCTTCTTTAGTTTTTCCAGATAGAGTGGGCAATTCCTTTTCCAATGTCTTGGTTTTTGACAATGGTGGCAATTGCCTCTCTTGGTCACACCTCCCTTGGCCTTGAGAGTTGAAGACGCCTTAGGCTACTGCCTAGCATCAGAACCCTTCTTAGCTTTGCCCTTGCCCTTGCGCTTGGACTTGCCTTTCTTGCTACTGATCATCATCACAGACTTAGGCTTGTCCTTCTTCATTTGTGCCTTGGTTGTCCTCAACATGCC
The DNA here is from genome assembly GCA_963693085.1 of Alisma plantago-aquatica. Classification (NCBI taxonomy): domain Eukaryota; kingdom Viridiplantae; phylum Streptophyta; class Magnoliopsida; order Alismatales; family Alismataceae; genus Alisma; species Alisma plantago-aquatica. The sequence continues at coordinate 31,399,886 of OY856415.1, read as the reverse complement.
CAACAACTCTGTCAATGGCTTGTCAAAGTTTTTCATGTTGTAGTTCATTACAAACTGACTGTAGGATTCTGGCAGCGATTGCATTATCACGTCAATAGCCAACTCTTGGCTCAGGGGAAATCCCAATCTCATCAGGTTCTCCACATACCCAATCATCTTGAGCGTGTGAGGACCAACTAGATTTCCTTCTGTCATGACACACTTGAACAACACCCTAGAGACATCATATCTCTCTTGTCGTGCTTGGTCTTCATACATGTTCTTGAGATGTTGAATCATCTGAATGACACCCATCTTCTCATGTTGTCTCTACAATTCATGGTTCATGGAGCACAACATCAAGCACTTTGCATCAATGGCATCATCAGAATGCTTCTTATAAGCATCCCTTTATGCCTTTTGTGTGGTAGCAGTAGGTTCCTATGGAATTGGAGTATCCAGGACATAGAACTTTTGCTCTTGAGTGAGAACAATTCTCAATGTCCTAAGCCAGTCGTGGAAGTTAGTCCCATTCAGCTTGTCCTTTTCAAGGACCGATCGCAATGAAAAGTGATTGTTGTTTGTTGTCATTTGTACTACAAAAGGAAATATATGCAATTTAGTCCAAAACTCAATTTTGACTTATTTGATTGATTTGAAAGGTTGACGATATAATTAGGATTTTAATTAATTATTGCTCCCACTATTTTTGTTCAAATTGATAGCCCTCACCATCAATTCAGAAGATTGCAGCATACAACCTTCTAGTGGGTCAAGATCTTAAAATCCTCTGAGTCATGGACCAGCTAGGGTTGTCACCCACAACTTAGATCTTCCAGGTAGGCAACTTTTTCCAATTGCATCATATGCAACTCTTGAAAGATGTAATATGAAACTCTTTGCCATGATCACCTCCATGCCTCAAGGTGCTAGATCCTATCTAGGTCACCTTGTTAAGTCCAACCAAAAACTAACATGATGAATATACACCCTGCTAGGGCAGACCCACATATTCATCCTTCACGCTTCAACGAGATAGATGATGCACCACGCTAGGGTGTGCCCACACTTGGTCGATCAAGCTTTTCACGTGTGTCACATTTGGAGGGCATCTAAAACTTTAATATTTAATGAGGGATTTGGTTTTATAGGTACATATACATACCCAATCACCACAATATATAGTACATATCATATACATGCTATATCCCACAGAAAACATGTGAAATGATAAAAGCAATGATTATGGCCATCCTAATGTGATTCCTCGAGCCAAGAGGAATCACGGTCATCTAGGTCTACATCACATGAAACCTACCCATGATGAAGTGCTATAGTCGTCCGAGTTGATCAACTCATCACATGAATGACCTGCTCGCCCTGGCCGATCGTCTGGGTGCCACCATCCGATCGGTTGGCTCCTCCAACCGGTCGGTTTGCCTGGTTGTCATGCATCTCCTTAAGTCACCACCCACTCATCTCGCTCCTCGATCTGATCGTCTGGATAACCAACTGATTGGTTTACGCCTTGAACCGATTGTCTCAGTTGTCGTCAGATTTTTCTCCATTCTTTGACATAACAGGAAATAAAAGATCTATCCTATTTTACATTTGAATTGGGAAACCCTGAGTTACATTCGGGGGGAGCAAAGGTAGGAAAGAAATCTCGAATTATCTTGAGTTACATCAGGAATAGGAGATAGGGAATCAGTGCGCAGACTGAGATGCAAGCAGCCACATTCAACCTAGCGCACATATATAGGGTTTATTGGCCATAACCACGCTATCTATCCACCACAAAACTCATTTAAGGGTGACACATATTGAGTGCATTCATATTACATATCATATATGTATATTGGGATTTGTGGATTTAGGATTGGACATGCATAATGCCAATTTTATTCGCATTGTATGCAATAAATAAAGGTGATAAACCAAAATCGATCACATCGATACCATTGTTGGGTTTTAGGGGAGTCAGAGAAGGCAGCGGAAATAAAAAAATGTCTTCTCCCGAACTCATAATAAAGGAATCACGTCAACGTCTATACAATAGGAATGATGGTTTGTAGAGGAATACTTTGTCCCGAGGCTTGCTCGGTGACGTTACCTCGCGGATTGCACGGTCTTCACCTCCGGTCTTGGACAGTGTCTATGCATCTCTTGGCCTCACCAGGACTGTGGGGATTGACAGATGTCCTCCGAGCGACAGAAGTCTCCCGCCTCTGAAGTAGTCCACACGGACCACCTGGAACTCCGATCTCCTTGTCCCATAAGGAATCGGAAGGAATCGTACCCTCCTGTTAGCGTACTAGTCACTGACACACTCGCATGCCACCAATTGCTTTTCTGTAGTTGTCTTTCCCTTGATGTGCCCCCCTTATCAGGTAGCACTTTCTCGAGCTCTCTAGATTACCACAACTAGAGAGAATGACAACTTTACAGAGCAACTGGTGTTCTAAGTTGTTGTACCTGAGAAGCCCCCAATACACCTATATATATAGTAGGGTCATGGTACATGGTTCTCTACCCCGGGCAATGCGGGATTAAAGCAGGAGGAGAAGGGTTCGAGATTTTCCACCAAACAACCAACTGCGCCAGCTGAACCGATCGTTTCAAACATGAAATGGTCGGTTGGGGACCTGATCCGATCGGTTCACACCTGAACCAGTCGGTTGGGATACCTAATCCGATCAGTTCACTTCAGAGTTGATCAGATCGAGGTACTAGTCCAACTCAAAATTGACTTTTATATTTGTTTCCAACTAATCAAATATTAATCCTTGTCCAAATCAAATTTGTACAAGTGAAAAAATTTGTATTTGCAAAATAGTCTTCTGACTTTCCAAACGATCTCAGTTGGTCACACAAATTGATCGGTTCAACAATTGAGCCGACCATTTCATTGACACATGAGCCGATTGACTCCCCACTTGAGCCAATCGGTTCATCAACCTGAACCGATCGGTTCATCACATGAGTCGATCGGTTGGGAATGCAGACTATGCAAAATCAGTCAATTGCAGTTTCAATCAATCTGATACTCTAATCAATCAGTCCAACACCTTGAACACTATGATACTGAGCTATCAATGGATTAAATGTTTAATTGAACTACTAAACTCCTTTAGTAATCAATCTGAACATCGTTTGTGGATAAACTCCTTTTCCAGGTTAAATCCTATGTGTGTGACCCTGCATGTCCACTTCACATTGGTAGTGAAAGTCCATAACAAGCAAAGAGCGGTGCCTAGTCACACATCAGTGCTACTCAAGTGAAAAGGAAAGTTGGAGAACAAATTTCAATCCTACAATCCGTGAATGGTGTTACAATGAATGTATAATTCCTTTGTCACTAATATCCCGGATGAACTCAAGGCATGGAACAGTCATCCTTTCAATACTTATTCACTTTCTTGATCTCAGAGTAGATTGAAGGAGATATGTATGACATCAATATCACATACCGATTCACACATGCGTGCACTCCTATCTCAATCCTACTCATCAAGTGGCCATGGATATCAAACTCCCTCAGGAGGGACAAATCCCATATCTATCACTCACCCCTCAAAAGCCCCATGTGTCAAAGCCACCCAATCATCACCTTTATAACAACCCATGTTTCAGGACTGCATTTGATGATGTCAAAGTGTACCCAACGACATGTGTTGAGTCTAGTGACTTCAGGTTAAAGAATCACACTCACCACCATCACTGTGAGAACTGACTGTGACTACCATGTCATGGTTCCATGTGTCAAACTCACGGTCGGTCTGTCAGGTATACTTGTTCTCTAACAAGTACCTATGTGTTTGGTTTGATATCTCCATATCATGACTAATGAGATTTTGTCATCAACCAACACCACAATCTAGTCTTGTATGTCATTGCTGTCTATCTACATTCCACAATGACATTCGACTAGGGACATAATAAGAATGCACATACTCTTAGCATCCATATGATCTGATTGTTGAGGTCCTCAACCTAAAAGCATACGTCATTGAGTACTATCATTCTCTAGGCATTCAATCTGTTCTATCATTATCTCATATGACTGAACCAGAAAGAATTGGAAGCTTGCCTTTGGTGTTTATCAAATCAATCTTAATGTATCCCACCAATCATCCCATGATTGGCTCTCAGGGCGTACATACCAATAGATGGTTGGGTACACGATAACACTTGTGGGTTTCTATGAGTGATATAGATGGAATTTTCCCTTCCTTAGTAGTGATATCTCTTCCGCTTGATATGTAATGTCATGGAAATTCATGGCCATACTCATGTGAGTCAATATATGATATTGAGATAGGATTTTCCCTAGTAGTCAATTCCAGATCAAGGAGCATGGATTGAATGATAATAGGATGACATTCTATGTCTCAGTTTCAATTTTTATATTTATGACAAAGGGATTATATGATCACTGCTATACTAGTTCTAATACTAGGTTGAACGTTTTCTCCAACTTATCCAATTGCTTGGGTGACAATGAACTCTTGCTAGATACCAATCATTAGCTATGAAACTGAAATATGATTATTAATATAACTACCATCATAATTTGGAGCCTATAGTAACACACACAATAGGGTACATAGGAAAGATAAACATAATCATGTACATATGATTAATTGATTGGTGAAAGGTTTAGGCAATTGACTAGTTCATTAATGGTCCTACTGAACCTGGAAGATTGGTGAACTAGACATTCTGGTTGATTAATGGGACTATGTGTAGCATCTTGACTAAACCAGGTCAATCACCCAACCAGATTGAGTCTAGTTGACTAACTAGATCATTCTAGTGGCCCGAATGAAATAGATCGATCAGCAGATCAGACTAAGTTTGGTCAACCAACCAGATTGTGTTTACTAGCATAGTTGGATAGACTGGTTGGATGACCAGATCGAGTCTAGTGGCCCAACTAGACAGTCTAGGGGTAGTTTTTGTAAAATTGTTTATATGCCTTTTCATTTCCCATGTTTTTTGAAAACCCTCCTTCCCTACCCTTTTTGTATATATGGGGCTATGATTATCGAGATTTTAATGATTGCATATTCATCCTAGTTTTATTTGCTTATTCATGTCAATTTTACATTCGTTTTCATCAATTCACTTCATGACTAGCTCACATTTAGGTTTTTATTAATTTTATGTTAATTTATAGGATTTTGACCTATCTCTCTAGTTTTCATAATAGGATTGAGCTTCATTTCATGAAAACTAAATGAAACCCAACTCATGCCACCGATGGTCACCCAACTTTCCTTCCAATGGTCACTTTGACTCTACCTTTGAAAGGAAATATATGGCGTCTTCACAATGTAGGAAAGAACAAGATGAAAGAAAGCATATAGTCAACTACGAACATACCAATTAATAATAAAATGAAAGGTTATATACATTGTCATGGAGAGTTTAACAAAAGAACATGATTTGCATTGGCAGCGGGGCTAGTCCCCGCACCCCAGCGAAATGGTACTACTCGCTTATGATGCGAGAGACAAGAAGAATAAGAAAGCGAGAGAAATCTGTCATGAACTTAGTGTAGAAGGTAGTCGCAACTCGGTGAAGAAGATACGTCCTTCTACGTCATGTCGGAGCAGATTTGGACGCGAACGGGAGATGCCAAGACAGACCGGACAGTCTCCCTCGCTCTGTCTTCCTTCTCTCCTCAGCCTCCTTGGTTGCAGCACGGGCAGTAGGTGGAATGAAATTGGTGTGGGCTGGACTAGATCTGGATCGGACATGTATACAGGCAGCTTGTCGGCGTCTCGGAACGGATGGACAAATGGGGACCCTGCTGGTCTTATTTATAAGCACAGATCTGGCTCTCATGCTTTTGATGTGAGTCCAAACGGTCTTGGTCTTGGTTGCTAAATATCTCATTCAAACGGTTTGTACCCTGCATTTTTAGCAAACAGTTTCATTCACCATTCAGTCTTAATGTTGGCAGCAGCAAACGGTTTGGGAACCTTTTAATTATCAAATGGTTTTGGTCGCGCGAGTGGCTTAAACGGTCTGCGTGATTATCGCACTCCATTTGGTTTGCATGTGAGCAAGTGACCAATTGGTCTTCACGTGTGGGCATGCAAACGGTCTGCCGTGTTTAGTTCATACGGTCTTCGCTAATCAATACTCACAAGATCTGCTGCTTGTTCGGTTCTACTACTGCTCATTACGATCTGGTGGGTGCATTCGGTTTGGAAGATTGCCTCCATTCGGTTTTGGTCTTCACGTGGGATATATTCATCCATGATTCCAATCGGTCGCTGTAAACTGATTGCTACTCATTAGTTCTTCACGGTCATTGCATGTGGTATGTAGCTTAACAATTCCCAAACGGTTTGCTGCATGCGAGCAAACAGTTTAAATATTTAATTGATCCAAACGGTTTTGTGTGAAGCTCCATTCGATTTCATCAGTAAACGGTCTACGTGTGCTGCTCACATGATCTTCATTTGGTCTTAATGTGGGATATTGCTCAAACGTTCTTGGATCCCAGCCATTATCAAACAGTTTTGCTATTCAGCTTAGTCAAATGGTTTGGTGAGTATAGCTTTATCATACGGTCTTCCATGTCTTTCATCAAACAGTCTCGTATGTGGTTGCATGCAAACGGTCCCATACAGATGTGCAAATGATCTCAAGGCATTCAGTTTGCTTCTTGGTTAGTCCAAACAGTCAGCGTGACCAGTGCATTCGGTCTTTGATCTGCATGCATGCACGTGAATGCCTTAAAAAGTTTCATGTTGTTCACATAATCAATCGCAAACGGTCTTGCAGACCGAATCTCTTCAAACGGTCTTGCAGACCGAGTCTCTTCACACGGTCTCGCAGACCGAATCTCTTCTAATGGTCTTGCAGACCGAATCTCTTCAAACGGTCTCGCAGACGAAAATTCTTCAAACGGTCTCACAGACTGAGACTCTTCAAATGGTCTTGATGTGGAAAAGTCCATTCGGTTTCAATCATTTAATCAAACGGTCTTCGCGGCTGATCGGTCTTGCGACCTTGGCTCCCAAACAGTCTAAAACCGTGCGACGTCCAAATGGTTTTGAGATGGATCTGTCCACTCGGTCTTGAGTCTGAATGGATGAAACTGATTGGTCAAGACCGGATGGCTAGATCATTTGGCGAGACTAAATGGCTAAAATCGTTTGGTCAGATTGATTGGTAAGAACCAAGGGTGAGTGAAGGTGGGTCCCAGCTGACTATTCAAACTTATCAAGACCTGCATTAAATCAACATAAATTCAGTTAAAACCTTGATAATTGAATCAATTAAGTAATTTTGCATATTATGATGCATTTTGATATTTAATGAGTGAAATAGTATAAATAGAGTTGAATTTGTCCCCAAGTGATAATTGAATTCCATGATGAATATACATTCATCAAAATACCCCAAACTTAAACGTTGCTCGTCCTCGAGTAACACAAAATCTGAAATGTTCACCAAATGAATACTTTCAATTCGTGTGATTGCTTCATCTTCACATCACGAATGTTTTCTTTCTGCTCAATATGACTCAGCACCTCAACCTCCCGATACCACTAAACACATCTTACCATATCTTCGTTCCTGAGTTTGTTTTCTAATATCACCTCCTCCTCACTTTTTCCAATAACAAGCATGTCAAAGAGTTTTGTAAGATTCCAGAGACACCCGCAGAACAACAAGTGTGCATCTGATCTGACACTGGTGTTTTTCAGGATAGTGGGGGCATGCTTGGTGCCATTAGGTAGAAAATGGAGTGAATGGTGGTATGGAAGGAAGAAGTAAATCTCTCATCTATTCGACTAGAGATTTTCTTTTTATTTTCTTTGCAATTTCATTTATTGCTTTTTGTGTGTGAATCTCTCATCTATTCGACTCGAGATTGTATTTCTTTTTGTGTGCGCTTTGGCATCTTTTTTTGTTTGCAAATCTCTCCTCTATTCGACTCGAGATTGCATTTTTGGTGGTACGCCCCTATTTATTTGTGAGGGGAATGGAAGAAGCGGATATATAGAGGGAAGTGGCGTGCCACCCCAAACATAGGGTTTTGCACTATTTTGCCTATTTTTGTTTCTTTTTTATGGATGGAGGGGTACAAAGATGATGGAAGAAGTGTAGAAGAGAGTTCAGATCAGAATGCAACTTGATTTACAATTCCGTGTACCATGTCGTTCTCTTTATCCTACTTTGATCAAATAATGGCTTGATGTGGATCCGGTGGGGATTCCATGTTATTGTTCCACTGCTCAGTTAGGAAGAATGACGTGTTTGATCCCTATTAGTTTGACAGACACTTGTCATATTTGCATAAGTATCATGATGTTAGGAGTCATAAGCTTCACAAAATGATTTTAGTCAAAAGGCTAGTTTGAAAAAGTGGTCCTTTTGAGGATTTACTTCGAATAAGGAGGATGTAATGATTCAAAATGCATAGAAGGTTAGTTAGTGACTTTTAATGAAACCAGGAAGTTTCAAAAATTCATCAAGTATCTGTTCAAATTCTTTTTTTTAGGAACTAGTGAATTAATTATTATTCATACTACTCTCTAATGTAGCCAAAACATCGTTCAAGTTAACATGGATATCTTGGCAAAGCCAGTGGGGCTTAATAGAATTGAAATTACAACTACTAAACGTGGAAAGATAGTGTTTTGCTACTGCATCCGTGACTTTGTTCAGCTCCCGTGGAACATACTAGAAGGCGAGCGGACAATGTTCTTGGATGAGTTGAAATTTCCTCTAGTAGGCCTGGAGTTTTGGGGCAGGAAACTTGTCGCTAGTGAGTAGTTTGGCTGCTGTAGTGGAATCAAAAAGGATGATTGCATGTATGAGGCCCTTTTCCTGGCATAACTTGCTAGCAAGAAGAATAGTGTGAGCTTCAGCTTCCAGTACAGAGCATGCGAAGAAAGGTGACCCCATGCCTCCCATGCAACGTCCTGAGTTATCAACAATGTGAACACCTGTGCTCGCCTTCTTAGAGTTACGGTCGAATGCCGCATCAACAAAAGCAACAACAGAGTAAGCCTTAGGTGTTGAGGCTTTCGGTGTTGGTGGACGACTTCGACACTGGCGTCCTTTGGGAGGAAGGTGTTCAATTGAGCGGGTTCTTTCTTTGATGAATCTGACACTACGTTGAATGTTGATAGGATGATTACAGTGAATCATGTCATTGCACACTTGCCACAGGTGCCATGCTACCACAATAGTTTGGATCACACCCGGGGCCGAAGCATTCCTTGAAAGAATGCTAGAGATCCATTCATTTTCATCTATGTTGAAGAAGTTATTTGTTTTTCCCAAGAATATCCACACATGTCTGCTAGCATGGCAGTCCCGCAGACAGTGTAAGATGGTTTCAGGGGCGTTGTTATAGATCATGCAGGTAGTGTCGGTATCAATGTGGCATCTTTTCTTTACAACATTCGTCAAGAGAGCTCGATGTTGAAGCAGTCATGCAAAATTCTTCAGGCGTTCTGGGATAGTTAGGCTCCATATAGCATTCCAGTTACCTGGAGTAATGACGTTCTTCTCATATCTGGTCCAGGAGTAGGCCGTGGATGTAGAAAAGAATCCCAAGTTTTCAAAGGGCCAAGCCCAGACATCGCCCACCTGCTCACACACTGGTGGCGAGATGGATTTAATTCTATTACCAATATCATGGGGAAGGAATTGATTTATGAAGGCTAGGTCCCAATCTCCGTTATCTAGGTGCAGAGACTGGACAAGGAGATCTTCAAGGTCATTTGGGATGCTCCAGTTGGGATGGAGAGCTTTAATGGAATCGCCTTGAATCCAATTATCAGACCAGACATTGGTAGTCATGCCGGAGATGACCACCTTGTGGGTGACGCTTTGAAGAGTAGGGGTGTTCTTTTTTATAAAGGCCCAGGTAGAGGAACATGGCTTATTGCTCATAACAAAGTTCTTCATATACTTTTCTTTCATGATGCGAACCCAATGGGTAGGATGATTGTAGAGAAAGAGCCATGCATTCTTGAGCATGAGAGCAATGTTTTGGTCCCTGGAATCTTTTATGCCAAGACCACCCATGTTCTTAGGGGATGTAATTTTCTTCCATGAGACCAGAGACAATTTCCTCTGGTCCTGGCTACCAGACCAGATGAAGACCTTGACTTGTCTATTGATGTCATCACAGAGTCTCGGCGAAAGCCTGACCGTTTGCATGGCATAAGTTGGGATAGCTTGGAGAGTAGGTTTAGCAAGTGTGATGCGGCCAGCAAGAGAGAGGCTCCTTGCAGACCAACTAGTCACTCGCTCTTTGATACTGCTGATCAGCTGTTGATGGGTGGCGTGATTGATTATGTGGTGCAAGATGGAAACTCCAAGATAGCAGCCCATGTCCTCTGTTTGCTCAATACCAATACGCCTGCAAAAAGAACGCTTTTTAGTTCGGCTGGTGTTCGCCGAGAAGAAGCATCGAGATTTAGCTTGGGATATTTCTTGACCTGACGCCGCAGAGAAGGCTCATAGGATCTTCATGATGTTATCAGCTTGGTATGGGCTCACTTCCAACATAAGAAGGATGTCATCAGCGAAGAGGACATGGGATAGAGGTGATATGTGTCTTGTGAGCTTAATAGGTAGCCATTGGCCATCCGCTACCGCCTGGGTGATACATTGTGACAGCCACTCCATACACAACACGAAGAGATAGGGGCTTAACGGGTCTCCTTGTCTTACCCCTTGGGATGAATGGAAGGGTTCCATCGGTACCCCATCCCAAAGGATGGAAGTGCTGCCCGTAGAAATAATACTCATGATAAGCTTGATTGTTAAATCAGGAAGCCTGATCTTCAGTAAGGTGTCTTTAATGAAGGACCATTTCATTTTATCAAAGGCCTTTGACAGATCTAATTTGATAGCAACCCATGGTTTCTGTCCTTTTTTCTGCCTCATAGAGTGGATAACCTCCTGCACGAGAAGTATATGATCGCTGATTCTTCTACCTTGAATGAAGCTGGACTATATTTCAGAGATCCAGGTGTTCAGATGGGGCTTGAGTCTCTCCACAAGAATCTTAGAAATGAGTTTGAAATAGCTATTATTTAAGGAGATGGGACGGAGGTCCGAGCATTTAGTAGGCTGGCGTGTCTTGGGTATGAGCACCATGTAGGAGATTGCAATTTGCTGATCAACTTATCTAGAGTTGAAGGAACTTTGTACTATGGAAACAATGGAATCTTCAAGGGTGCGCCAATTGGATTGTATGAATTCAGTGTAGACACCATCAAGCCCAGGAGCCTTTGAGGGAGACATCATAAATGTTGTGGCTTTTATCTCGTCTAGACTAGGGGTGCGGGCGATGAAGTTGAGTTCTTGCAGAGATAGAGCGGTGAACTGGCCTAGAAACCTGGACGCAATTCTCAGGTTGTCATAACTAGCACTCTCAGTCATGAGCCTGAGAAAGAAACTACGGACCATGCACTTGAGGGCAATTGGGTCTTCCACCCAAGTACCAGAATCATCTTGCAGTCGACTGATCTTAGTGAAGTGTCTGTGCACCTTTACATAGTTGTGAAAAAATTTAGTGCTGTCGTCACCAACCTGGAGCCATTGAATGTGAAATTTTTGTTTCCAATCTAGCTCTTCTTGGAGAAGAATCTTGTTGTATTGCTCTTCAAGAGAGATTGAAAGAATGTCGTTAGCAACAGAATGATAGGTACTGTTAATTACCTGACAGTGGTCGATTTTGGCGAGGATGTTGCATTTATGTTTGTGCTATGCATGTCTTTGATTGTTCTCCCACTTGAGGGCCGCTTATTGAAAAGGAGCAAGAGCCTCAGTAAAGGACAATTACGAGTTCCAGTGGGGGAGTAGTTGGGCGTGCAATTCTCACATTGTAGCCCAGCTCGCTTTTGTTCTGAAGACTTGCATGTGAGGATCTTGCAGTCCAGCTTTGGAGATGAGGATACGGTTGTGGTCAGAGTGAAGGTGGGGTACGACAGTAGATTTATACCCCCCGTCGACAGATAACCAAGCATCATTGGAGATTACACGATCAAGTTTTTCGAGCAGCTTCAAACGTTTGAATGTGAAGAAGTGTCCATTCATACAAACTTCGGACAAGTCGGCCTACAGCAGCACTTCAGGGAAGAGGCGGCAATTGCGATGGTCGAAGTGTTTCCCACCTTTCTTCTCCGTCATGTCCAACATCGTATTGAAGTCTCCCAGTACTGCCCAGGCACTGGGGACAGTGGGGGCTATGTCGGAAAGCCTGGCCCAAAGCATCCGACGCTTGGTAGGGTTAGGGCTTCCATACACAAAGGTGACATGCTAGGAGTCATTGATCCTATAATGGATGAATTGACGATGATTAAGAATGATATCAAGCTTGCAATATGCCTCGTCCCAAAGGACCCAGATGCCGCCAGAAAACCCCAAAGCTTCAACCCTGTGAGAGAATGTGTAGATGAGTTTTTTTATAATGGTGTCTGCAGTAGTGCCACTACAACGCGTTTCTAAGAGAATCAGAATATTTAGTTTGTAATCTCGTTTATATTCTTTAAGAAGACGAATCTTGTCCTTCGAGCGAGCTCCTTGGACATTCCAGCAAATGATGTTGCACATGATAAAGGTGAGGGGGTTAGATGATCACAGCACACAGACCAATAGACTGACCTGTGTATGTGTTCCCTACTTCCAGTCCATCAGGCGGTGCATTAACATCTTCCATGGTTTGGTTGATGTCATCAAAAGTGAGTTGCTTCCTGTTTGATTGTTGATCTTCCCTGGCGTTAATAGTCTGGGCAAGCTTGCCTTTCTTGCATTCTCTACCGAGACTAACCACAACGTTCTGGTAAATGACTTTGCAATTCTGAAGCAGTACTCCACTTCTCACTCCATTGTCGCCCCAATTGAAGGTGCTTTGATTACTCTCGGGATTGGATGGTGCAACACCTGTGAACAGGAATACGCTGCCATCGTTGGTCGCAGTGGCCCTTCCTTCAGAGACTTCGTCATCGACAAGAGTCACCTCCGAGTCCTTAGTAGCACCTGGCAGAGGATATTGTTTACCTTGGTTCCTAGGGACTTTCTTCTTAGTATTCTTAGACTTCACCTCCTGCCAATATCTTCTTCCTCCACCGGGACAGAAGTTGTGGCGTTTGCCTTGTCAGAGACATTGGCGTCGGCCGATTTGGTTTTTTCTTGGTTAGTGGTCGGCGTCCCTTTCTTGGTGTCGTTGTCCTGGGGTGAGCGCCTGACAGGCTTTGGGGCATGGATAACCTTGGTGTAGGTCAGGGGCGCCACTAACGGGACGATGTCGGTAGAGGTGGAGGTCGTAGATGGGATGAAGGGTTTGATGAATTTTCACTCTGAGTCAGCGTGTCCCATCCTACCACACGTCAAGTAGACTACCAGAAGGTTTTCATACTCCAGGAGGTACTGTTCTCCATTCAATATGATGGCTGGGAGTAGGGGGCGGGAGGTGTCATCCTCGACAGCGAGGTGGGCAAACTTTCCACGATCCCCAGAAGTGGTTGTTGTGTCAATTTTGATGGTCTTCCCAACTAGATTGCCAATACTAAATAGCAGTTGGTTCTGGAATAGAAAGACGGGCAGGTCGACCACCTGGAACCAGACGACCACTCTGCGTGGAATTGGATCAGAGGGCCAGAAGCTTGGATCAAAAGACTGGACCGACAAGTAGCACCCTAAGATTACCCAGGGGCCACCTATCATAGCTTTTATGTAGTTAGTGTTGTTTCCGAGTTGGATTATGTAATATCCTTTCTCCAGATCTATTGCCCTGAAGGTGTCCATTGTGGTCCAAAGTGTCGCTAGTCTATTGACAAGAGCATGAAACCCTATGTTGCTGACAACAAGCTTGACGATGACTGCGTGCTTGTACGGCTTGAGTAGCTGAGGCAGGGAGTTAGGGTTGATGGAGATGGCTGGAAGAGCGCCACTGGTGTCAATACAAATGTCCGCCAGCGTGAGGGTATCCGGGGAAACAACCTTTACTTGATCAGAGACCTTGCGCCTAGTCATGGCATCACGATAAGATCACCCATTCTACATCGTGTCATCATTGAGAGGTTTTGGATCATCAATCGAGATATCGGTGTCTTTCCCTGAAACGTTGTGGTTTCCATCGCCATTATGATACAGGGTGTGACCACCACGGCCTCCCGATCGTCCTCCTCAGCCACGGCCACCGCCGCTCCCTCGTGAGCGCCCTAGAGGTGGCTCCATTCTGTTCAAATTCTTTGAAAGCTTTAAAACTTTAAAATTTTAAAAATTTATTTGAAAATGTTGAAAATTTTGGTCAAAAATGCGGCGATGAAAATCTAAGACTGATTAATATGGGTGAAGGTGGAAAGTAAGATGCGTACCACCCACCCTCCACCCCAAACTTAGAAATTTGCTCATCCCGAGAAAACTCTATATCCGAGATGGAGGGAAAATTTCATGTCGTTTGGACCACTGGATGTGGTTGCATTCCAGACAGCGTGCATCCTCCATCTGAAAATCTAGAAAAGCAAGATCAATTAGAACTCAAGATAGCATCTCCCGATGTGAATTTTATTTGGTGCAAAATTATCTAAAAGGTGAAAACAAAATTATGGAAAAATTTCTAATTCAAAATTGAAAACTAAATACGAATTTATTTATCGGGTTGCCTCCCAACAAGCGCCTTTGTTTTATGTCGATGGCTCGACTTGATATCTTCAACTTCACGGTGGTTCCTTTGGATTGGAGAGATCTATTATTTCTTCGGTGCTCATATCTGCTGTGGTGAAATATCTTTTCAAGCGTTGGCCATTCGCCACAAATTCACTTGACTTTTCGCTCCATAAAGAGAAAGCACCGTGTGGGGAGATGCTTTTGACAATGTACGGTTCAGACCAGCGGGAGCGGAGTTTCCCTGGGAATAACTTCAACCTTGAGGTGAATAGTAGAACTTGGTCTCCCACTTGTATGTCTTTTCTTTTCAAATTACCATCATGCCAAAGTTTGGTGTGTTCTTTGTAGATTCGTGCATTCTCATAAGCTGTCATCTTGAGTTCATCCAGCTCTTGAAGTTGCAGAATCCTGGCCTCGCCTGCTTTCTTCATGTCGAAATTTAGTTGTTTTATTGCCCACCATGCCTTATGTTCCAATTCGATAGGCAGGTGGCAAGCCTTTCCATATATTAATCGGAAGGGTGTAGTCCCGAGGGGAGTTTTGTAAGCAGTTCGATATGCCCATAATGCGTCATTGATTTTTACTGACCAATCCTTTCGATTACGGCTTACAGTTTTTTCCAAAATAGCCTTTAGTTGATGATTAGAAACCTCTACTTGTTCGCTCATTTGTGGATGGTAGGGTGAGGCTACCTTATGTGTTACACCATATTTTCTCAGTAAAGCTTCAAAGCTTCTTTCAAGGAAGTGAGACCCTCCGTCAGATATCATGATTCGTGGCACTCCAAAATGGGGGAAAATAATATCTTTGAATAATTTGATGACGGGTTTGGAATCACTAGTGACGGTTGGTATAGCTTTAACCCATTTTGAGACATAATCAACCGCTACTAGGATGTAAGAAAATTCGTAAGAAGATGGGAATGGCCCCATATAGTCCACACCCCAAATATCAAATATCTCAATTTCTTGCCACAACTTAAGTGGCATCTCATCTCTCTTTGTAATGTTACCTGTTCTTTGACATTTGTCACATGATAGAACAAAGTTGTAGGAATCCTTGGATATGGTTGGACAAAAGAATCCACATTGCAAAACCTTTATTACAGTCTTCGTAGAACTCATGTGGCCTCCAACTGGGCCAAAGTGGCAGTTCTCTAGAATGAGTTTGGTTTCTTCCTCAACAATACATCGTCTGTAAAGACGATCAACACATAGCTTAAAAATATATGGCTCATCCCAGTGATATTGTTTCACATCATGCATAAATTTCTTCAGTGCATTTCCGGTGCATTGAGGATGGATAACCCCAACAACAAGGTAGTTCACAAAATCTGAGTACCACGGTACATCATCAAAGACCTTCATTAGTTGATCATCCGACAGGGAATCATTGATCATAATCTTCTCAGTATCCAGAGTGTGGATGCGACTGAGGTGGTCTACTACAACATTCTCTGTACCCTTTTTATCTCTTATCTCTAAATCAAATTCTTGTAATAGGAGGATCCATCTAATCAACCTGGGTTTTGCATTTTCTTTGCCAGAAGGTAATGAATGGCAGTGTGGTCTGTGTAGACAATGACCTTCGAACCAATTAAGTAGGATCTAAACTTGTCAAAGGCATACACGGCTGCTAGAAGTTCTTTCTCGGTAGTTTTATAATTCCTCTGGGCTTCATAGAGAGTTTTTGATGCATAATAGATCACATAGTGTTTCTTCTCTATATATTGTCCTAAAACAGCACCCACAGCATAGTCGTTGGCATCACTCATAATTTCAAAAGGGTGGTCCCAGTCAGGAGCCTTAATGATGGGTGTTGTTGTGAGAGCCTACTTTAGTGAGTTGAAGCTTTGACACATTCTTCGTCAAAATTGAATTCAACATCTTTTAGTAACAAATTTGTCATTGGCTTGGTTATCTTTAAAAAGTCCTTTATGAATCTTTTGTAAAATCTTGCATGACCTAGGAAAGCATAGACTTCTTTTACAGTTGTTGGGATAGCCAGTTTAGAAATCACTTCAATCTTGGCTTTATCTACTTCAATTCCTCTATTGCTAACCCTATAGCCGATGACAATGCCTTCCTTTACCATAAAATGACACTTTTCCCAATTCAGAACTAGATGTGCTTCTTCACAACATTTGAGGACCAGGGAGAGGTGCTTTAGACATGAATCAAAAGAATCTCCATATACAGAAAAATCATCCATGAAAACCTCCATAATTGTTTCAGTAAGACCAGCGAATATGGCAGCCATGCAACGTTGGAAAGTTGCGGGTGCATTACAGAGACCAAACGACATTCTTTTAAATACGTATGTTTCGAATGGGTAGGTAAAAGTTGTTTTCTCTTGGTCATCTAGATGTTTGGGTATTTGATAGAATCCAGAGTGACCGTCAAGATAACAAAAATATTCTTGGTGAGCCAACCTTTCTAGGACTTGATCAAGGAAAGGCATTGGAAAATGATCTTTTCGAGTTGCCTTGTTTAATTTTCTATAATCTATGCGCATCCTCCACCCAGTCACTGTTCGAGTGGGGATGAGTTCATTATTTTCATTCCGTATAACAGTTGTTCCACCTTTCTTCGGGACTACATGCACTGGGCTCACCCATGGAAAATCTGATATCGGATAGATTATTCCAGCTGTGAGTAGTTTAATGACCTCACAACGGACCACTTAATTCATATTTGGATATAATTTTCGTTGATGCTCAGTGGTAGGCTTATGATCTTCCATCATAGGGATCTTGTGCATACACAGTGTTTGACTGACCCCAGTGAGGTCACTCATTTTTTAACTGATGGCTTTCTTTCTTTCCTTTAGTTCCTCCAGGAGTTTATCTTCTTATTCATCTGTTAGATCAAAATTTATAATAACTGGGCAAACTTTGAGATCGTCCAAAAACACGTACTTCAGTCCCTCGGGCAGGGGTTTCATTTTGGGATCCTCTAGTTTTTCGCATCTTTCTTATGTAGCTTCCATAGCTTTGAGTTCTTCACAAGTGGCTTCAACATCTTCTTTAGCAGAGTCAAGGGATTCGATGCAATCCTTTACTTGTTCGTCAATTGGTTCATCAATTGATGGATTCGTTAGAGCAACTTCTAATGGATCATCTGATTCATGATGCTCTTGAGTCAAAAGTGACATTTGCTCAATGCAACCAATCAGATAGACTTCTTCTTGCATACTTGTCTTCTCATGCTTTCAAACACTTTGAACTCGAGGGTTTCTTTGCCAAGTCTGAGAAGTAAGGTTCCAACTTCAACATCAATTAGGACTCTTACAGTGGCGAGGAACAGTCATCCAAAGATGAGAGGATATCTGGCATCTTCCTTTATGTCCATGATGAAGAAATCACACGAAACATAGGAATCTTTTCCTACCTTGATAGGTACATCCTCAATAATCCCTAACGGGTGTTTTATTGAATTGTCTGCAAGTTGTATGATCATGCCAGTTGGGAGAAGTTCGGAAAACCCTAGCCTTTTGCAAAGGCTGAGTGGCATGATGGAGATGCTAGCACCAAGATCTGCCAGCCCTTTCTTGCATGAAGAATCACCGATATGGCAGGAAATCCCAAAAGATCCAGGATCTTTCTGCTTCTTTGGCATCTTACTCAGGATGATATCTGAAGTGGTTTTAGCTAACTTGACTATCTCATATTCTTCAGTTATATATTTCCTGGTAAGGAGTGACTTTAAGTACTTTTTCCATGCTGGTACCTCGGCCAGAGCATCCAAAAAGGGTATATCAACATGAATTTTCTTCATAGCTTCTTTAAACTTATTGAATCTGGTATCAAGCTTTGTTTTCCTTAGACGAGCTGGAAAAGGTATACGAGGTTTGCACATAGGGATATCAGGTTTTGGAGTCTTAGTTTCTTTGTCTTCTTGTGCAGGCTTCTCAAAATTTCCTTTTTTTGACTTATCATCAATTACTAGTTCTTTTGGTTGTGATTCAGGAGTTGTTGAATCTTGTATAATCACGGGTTTGTCTTCATCTATAACAACCACCGGTGGCTTGACAGGAGGATCAGAATAGTATTTTCCTAACCTGGTGGTAACTGCCTTTAGTTGTTTTGGATGCTTAGGATTATTCTCGGGTTGGCCAGCAAAAACCCCATCTGGTGGCTTAATGCTAGCTGCAAGTTGAGCTAGTTGAGATTCAATAGCCTTCTGTTGAGCTTGTTGGTTAGCTATCATAGTTGGCTGAGTTTGCAACATCTTTTCAATGGCTGATAGCTTGTCATCAGGAGAAGATAGACCTGCTTGTTGTCCTTGTTGTTGATAAGGAACTTGGTTGAGACTCTGGTACTGGGAGTTGTTTTGATAATTATTAAAGTTCCTATTATGAAAGTTTCCCTTGAAATTTCCTTGATTTCCAAAATTCTGTTGTTGATTGTACTAGAATCCTGGTGGGCTTCTTGGTTGATGGTTCGATCCAAATTGATGCGAGTTTACTTCTCCAGAGGGGTTTCCATATTGAAAAATAGGATGGTTCCTATTCTGATTCGGATTCTAATACCCTTGACCAGGAATGGTGTTGACAGCATTCAGATTTTCCATTTGACTGCTATCTCCTTGTCGACATGCGTTGCTTAGGACAACATCATAGAGAACACTGCATGATAAAGTGGAATGATCGGTACTTTTACATTCTTCACAACATAGTGAAGCGGACTTGATCTGTTCTGGTTGTTGAAGGGGTGGACGTCCTCTTCCAATTGCAGCAAGTGAGTATTCAGTATGGTCTTGCTTGGCAACTAACAGTTTTAGGGTTTCGGCGATAGATTTGTACTCAGGTGTCGCTTCAGCCATAGCCACTTTCAACACTCCTTTACCTACAGACCTACCCTAATTTGCTTGGTTTTTAGCTCCAAGGGTGAAAACCCTCCATGCGCTATCATAACTTTGATGTATGAAGTTTCCTCCAGATGAGGAATCTAGAAACCTTTTAATATCATCATACACACCCCTGTAGAAGATCTCAATGAGTTGATTCTTAGGAATGCCATGATGTGGACATTTTCATAGAAGCTCCTTATATCGGTCCCATGCCTCAGCAAGGGTTTCTCCAGGGGCTTGAGTGAACATTGTTATTTTCCCCCTAATTTCATAAGTATGAGATGGAGGATAGAACTTTTCCAGATAACGTTATGCAGTTGTTCCCATGTGGTGATAGGTTCACATTCTAGAGAGTTGTACCAACTTATGGCTCTATTGGCAAGAGAATACTTGAATAGACAGAGTCAGATGTCATCATCGGACACTCCATTTTGTTTTGTCATAGCACATAGATCGATGAATCTCAGAAGGTGTTCTTGACTGTCTTCACCTTGTTTGCCATAGAACAGGTTGTTTTGGAGCATGGTGATCCAATGTTCTCGTATCTCGAAATTTGGAGCATGGATGGGAGGATGTAGGACTGGGTGATGTACATCAGTAACTTTAGGGATTGAGAACTCCCTAAGATCCTTTTGTAGTTTCACTGCTTTTGATGATGCTTGCGCTGCTAGGATTTCCTGTTGAACTGTAGCCCTGGCTTCTTGCAATAGCCTTTCTCTTTTTGCATTGATGGCTTGAGCCACCCTTCGGGCTACTTCTTCTTCCTAAGCCATCCTTGCTTCATTTTCTCTTATCTGATGATGAAAGGTTCTGCCTATCTCGGGATCAAAGCTCACTGTTAATCCGGGGTTGTCTAAACGTTGCATGCACTACGCCTTGGATTTTACCTGAGATAGAAAGATTTCAAAAGTGAGGACCACGTATTAGAGTCAAATTTCAAGTAGATGATCGATTGTGTTAAAAGAAAAAGCAAAATCCTAAATTAGTTTTAAAAGAACTAGATTTGACTAACTAATTATGTTGTCCCCGACAACGACAGCAGAATTTGACGTGGGATTTTATCGCACTAACAAACTCACTCAGGGTTGAAATCCCCGAGCTTTTACCAAAACCAATGTGTAATAATAGCACCCGCAAGCAGACAAGTCTTATCGTAGTATAGTTAAGAATCGAACCCAAAGGACAACATTTTTAAGAATCCTTGTCAGTCTAATCTAGTTCGAGTTAAGACTAATATTTAGAACGATTGGTTGATTTGAGGTTAATTAAACTAATTGCAAGAAAGTAAAAGTTGAATTAAAGTTGGATTTAGATCAATGAAATGGAATCAATGGGATGGTACCGGGTTTCACCACCGCTACACACGCAAACACATTAAATTGCAAACAATCTAGGCAAGATATAACAATCTAAATAGAGTTGCTGCAAGACCCCCCATACGGGCGTTAGGTTCACGTAAGCATCACCTTAGGCATCAGATGTCTCGTCACCATCCAGATCACTTACTTATGGCTCTAAAGATATAGAAATCCAACAAAGGTTGTGGCCCCCCTATACAAGCGTTAGGCACACAGAAGCGTCACCGAAGGCTAGATGGCTTGTTCCCTCACGGATCATACACTTATGACCTCGAAGAAATCCCATTCTATTTCTAGTTTGGGAGTCAACCACATTAATTGATAAGCAAGCACGTGATGGATCTACAAACTAACATTGACGATAAATAAGACGATACAAAATCCAACTAAGGTTGTGGTCCTCCCTGAGCGATGTTTAGACCACAGAAGTGTCACCGTAGGCTAGATGTCTCGTTCCCTCACGGATCAAACACTTACGACCTCAAAGAATCCTATCAGAAGTTCTCGTCAAGGAGTCGAACATTGTAAACCGTCATTCTATCCCACATATAGAAGATTTCGCAATGTAGGAAACAACAAGATGAAAGCAAGCAGATAATAAACTACGAACATATCAATTAACAATGAAATGAAAGGTTATATACATTGCCCTGGAGAGTTTAACAAAAGAACATGATTTGTATGGAAAGCGGGGCTAGTCCCTGCACCCTAGTGAAAAGGTACTACTCGCTCATGATGTGAGAGACAAGAAGAATAAGAAAGAGAGAGAAATCTGCCATGAACTCGGTGTAGAAGGTAGTCGCAGCTCCGTGAAGAAGATACAACCTTCTACGTCGTGTCGGAGCAGATCTGGACGCGAACGGGAGATTCCAAGACAGACCGGACAGTCTCCCTCACTCTATCTTCCTTCTCTCCTCAGCCTCCTTGGTTGCAGCATGGGCAGTAGGTGGAATAAAACTGACATGGGCTGGACTGGATCTGGATCGGACCTGTGTACAGGCAGCCTGTCGGCGTCCCAAAACCGATGGATAAATGGGAACCCTGCTGGTCTTATTTATAGGCACAGATCTGGCCCTCATGATTTTGATGTGAGTCCAAACGGTCTTGGTCTTGGTGGCTAAATATCTCATTCAAACGGTTTGTACCCTGCATTTTCACAAACATTTTCATTCACCATTCGGTCTTAATGTTGGCAGCAGCAAACGATTTGGGAACCGTTTAATTATCAAACAGTTTTGGTCGTGCTGAGTGGCTTAAACGGTCTTGCATGTCATTCGCAGCAGCAACTTGTCCAAATAATCTGCGTGATTATCGCACTCCATTCGGTTTGCATGTGAGCAAGTGACCAATTGGTCTTCACGTGTGGGCATGCAAACGGTCTGCCCTGTTTAGTTCATACTGTCTTCGCTAATCAGTACTCACACGATCTGCTGCTTTGTCGGTTCTATTGCTGCTCATCACGATCTGGTGGGTCCATTCGGTTTGCAAGATTGCCTCCATTCGGTTTTGGTCTTCACGTGGGATACATTCATCCATGATTCCAATCGGTCGTTGTAAACCGATTGCTACTCATTAGTTCTTCACGGTCATTGCATGTGGTACGTAGCTTAACAATTCCCAAATGGTTTGCTGCATGCGAGCAAACAGTTTAGATATTTAATTGATCCAAATGATTTTGTGTGCAGCTCCATTCGATTTCATCAGTAAGCGGTCTACGTGTGCTGCTCACACGGTCTTCATTTGGTCTTAATGTGGGATATTGCTCAAACGTTCTTGGATCCTAGCCATTATCAAACGGTTTTTCTATTCAGCTTAGTCAGACGGTTTGGTGAGTATAGCTTTATCATACGGTCTTCCATGTCTTTCATCAAACGGTCTCGTATGTGGTTGCATGCAAACGGTCCCATGTAGATGTGCAAACGATCTCAAAGCATTCGGTTTGCGGCTTGGTTAGTCCAAATAGTCTGCGTGACCAGTGCATTCAGTCTTTGAGATGCATGCATGCACGTGAATGCCTTAAACGGTTTCATGTTGTTCACATAATCAATCGCAAATGGTCTCGCAGACCGAATCTCTTCAAACGGTCTTGCAGACCGAGTCTCTTCACACGGTCTCGTAGACCGAATCTCTTCAAACGGTCTTGTAGACTGAATCTCTTCAAACGGTCTCGCAGACCGAAACTCTTCAAACGGTCTCACAGACCAAGACTCTTCAAACGGTCTTGATGTGGAAAAGTCCATTCGGTTTTGATCAAACGGTCTTTGCATCTAAAAGGTCTTCGTGGCTGATCGGTCTTGCGACTTTGGCGCCCAAATGGTCTAAAACTGTGCGACGTCCAAACGGTTTTGAGATGGATCTATCCACTCAGTCTTGAGTCTGAATGGATGAAATCGATTGGTCAAGACCGGATGGCTAGATCGTTTGGCGAGACCGAATGGCTGAAACTGTTTGGTCAGATTGATTGGTCAGAACCAAGGGTGAGTGAAGGTGGGTCCCAGCTGACTGTTCAACCTTATCAAGACCTGCATTAAATCAACATAAATTCAGTTAAAACCTTGATAATCGAATCAATTAAGTAATTTTGCATATTATGATACATTTTGATATTTAATGAGTGAAATAGTATCAATAGAGTTGAATTTGTCCCAAAGTGATAATTGAATTCCATGTTGGATATGCATTCATCATCTTCCCCACATCAATGTTGCCTTTTCACCTTCATGGATCACCGACACTACATTCCATGGATGTTGGGAGGGCTTAAAACCCTACCCAATGCCAATAAGTAGAAGTCCCTTCACTACAACAAAATGATCCACCATTGATCTTGCAAGGCCATTGTTTTCACTCCACACCTTTGACGTCAGATCCTTCAACCTTCATCCATCAGTTGGTGGACATCAACTAAGTAGCCTATCACATCCACAACTATAAATGTGCCAAACTTCAAACCTCAACAAAGCATTGTTCTATTGCACCTATTTCCATCAGTTGACGACCTTTTCCTTTGTCATTCTGCTACTCCCCCCTCATAGTAACAAGGTCAAACATAGAAGAGGGAACAATGCCACTCTAGTTCCACCTTAGACAAATATCCAAGGATGGACATGTTGTTATGTCATCTACTATTGGTATCCAACACAAAGATATGCTTCCTCACACCATAGATATGCTCTTATATTCTTCTGTTATCATGTCTTTCTTTCGCTCTTCTCCTATTATTTCTATCTTTCTTCCATGAGCGAGTATCATTCTTGCTAGTGTGTGGGGAATAACATGCTACCCAATTTTCTTCTCTGATTTGCATCTTTTTGTGTATGAACCAATATATGTTTAGAAATCAATCGTTTAATTCTTATACTCTTGTTTGATCATCAAGTTTATATGTTTTTCTGATCTTGGATGTAGAGAGCTTCAAATCAACGATCTAGGATATTGATTTTTTCTAGTTGAACACTTGATGAGAACTTCAAATAGGCATTTGTGAGGCAATAAATGTATGGTCTCTAGGTAACATGATGGAGATAAAAGAGAGATATCTGTTTGGATTTTAATCCTAACGCTGGAAGGGGGATTTTCCTATCCTCAACATATAATGTTCATGCTTAATATTATACACTAAATAGTGAATGATAGGTAGTAGTGGTGAAACCCATTCCATCCTAGTTCTTCCATCATCTAATAATAAAATTTGGATTTCATCCATTTTATTCTTCAATTAGTGTAATCAACAACAATCAACCTTTTGTGATAACTACTAATTCTCACGTTGTTACCCTGATCAGTAATTCTTACATATGTTGTCCTTTGCATTTTATCCTAAATTATACTATAATATCATCCGTCCGCTCACAGTTGGTAATTATTGTACATTGGTTAAGGTATACTCTAGGAATTTCATCCCTAGTGAATTTTCACCATGCAATATTATCCACAACATATTTATACACATATGTGTGTACCACCTTTTTGACAAATCTTGAGAGGAAACTCTTACAAAAAAAGGAGGCACCTTTGAGAGGCCTTTGACCATCTATCATTGTCATCAAGGAAAGAAAGAGGGAGGAGAGTATGTGAAATGTTAGCATGTTTTTAATGGAAAGGAAACTCCTATCATGTCGTCTCTTAGAGAATAACATGAAGATCCCTATCATTTCCATGGACGATATAGAGATGTGGATGTGTTGGTGGACATGTTGGTAGATGTTCTTTGACTTCATATTCCTTCTCCTTTCTTGTGAGCTCCATAATTGGAGAGACTTTGTGATGAAGGTATAAACTCACATACCTTCTTTCCAGTTATATCGTTATTGATGAGTTCCATGGATTGATACATGGAAAGACAAAAAGATTTAGTTATTGCTTATGTTACATTTGTGGCTCTCTATCTTAGAAGATTACAACACCAAATAGTGAAATAAACTCAGGTATTTGATAATACAATTTCATGAATTGATATCGAGTGAAAATTTATCCAATAGCAAGCATACACACATTTGAAGAAATTGACTTTTTTTTTAAAAATAACGGCTAAATCAGCCTTGAAATTTTCTACAAAGTGACTTGGGAAATTTTGAAGACAAGAGAAAAAAGGAGCTGACCCCCTATGAGTAAAATTAGCTATGGCATGAGCTACATTATTGAAGCTACACCTCTTGAAAGAAAGAAGAAAGAAATTGAAATTACCAAAAAAAACTTGATGTCTTCAATGATGCTACCCAGATAGTCCCTCCATATGTTGTTACTCGAAAAGGCTTGCACCACCACTTGGGAATCACATTCTATCTCTAGCTTGTCATAGCTATGTTCCATGACCCACTTGATGACCTCCTGAAGCCCCAACACCTCCTCCAGATTCACATTTGTCTTCCCCACCAACTTCATCCCCGCCATTGCCATGATAGATCCCATGGTGTCCATCACGACCATACTCGTTGTTTTCATCCCATCCTCTCCAACCAACGTGTCAACATTATGTTTCACATTTCCCTCTGCCAACGCCTCCCATCTATTTATGTTGCGCTGAACATTAGCCACCCCATCCGCCCTCCCCAACTTTGTCTGCATGCCCTTGTGGTCTCATATCAGCTATAGAAGAGTCACCTTGGTAAAACACCCATCTTTTTCCGGTTGGCTGAAGACACACCTGTTGTGAGTGGTCCAAACCGCCCACATAGTATCCACCATGTCCTATTTCACCGTAACATCATCGATATCTAGAATAGAAGATAGAGCATCACACAAGGCTAAGTCTTTTACCATCTAAATAGTGTTCCTCATAGTAGGTGTCGCATGCTACCATAGTTCCACTGTGTTGGGACATCTGAAAAGCATGTGAGGAATGAATTCTTTTTCAACATAGCATAGAAAACATTGCCCGTCTAGCACATAATGTCTATTGTACAGTCTTCCCAATATAGCCAAACCACCTGTGGCAACCCACCATAGGAAATGAGCCACTTTCGGTATCGAACTTTACCTCTAGATGCTCCTCTATAATCTCTCTCCTAGCTGTGATTCATGGATATGTTCTTATTTGATCATATCCATAAGGGGTACGGATATAATCTTATTTGCAACATTGGCAGGAAATAATCTCCACACTAGCTCAACATTCCAACCAGTCCCAAAATCTACCAAAAGCTCATGTACAAGTGCAATATGTTCATTAGACACATCTTTAAGGCTCTCTATATTTTCTCCATTCATAGGCAGCCATCTATCTTCCTAAACATTGATCCTTTTCATGTCCCCAATCCTCTATTCCAGACCTTCTAGTAGTAAGGCCTTTGACCCACTCATACTTCTCCATGCATAGTTGGGATTGTACCCTCTTCTGGCCTCCCACAATGTTGACCCAGAGAAATATCATGCTTTGAGAACTCGATATACCAGTGAGTCTGACTTTGTATGAAGGTGTAACATCTATTTTTCCAAGAGAGCTTGGTTGAAAACATGGAGGTTTCTGAATCCCAGTCCCCCTTGTTTCTTCAGAAGGAATTTATAATCCCCTCTCATCCACGCAAGTTTCCTTTCATTCCTTTTTGCACCGTACCACCATTTGGCCACCATAATATGGATCTCGTCAATCATGCACGTCGGTAGATGGAAAATGCTCATGAAGTAAGTAGGGATGGCATGTACCACGCCTTGATCAACACCTCTTTTCTAGGCTTTGAGATGAGTTTTCTTTCAATCTTTGAAGTTTCCGCTAAACTCTTTCTTTTATGTAGCTAAAGACTTATTTATTTGACCTCCCAATCATCATACGAAAGCCCAGGTAGCGTGCATACCTTTCTAATTCCTTCACTTGTAGAAAATTCTTGATCTCTCCTATCTTTTTTGTAGCATGTCCCTTTGCTGAATTCAATCTCCGTCTTAGAAAAAAATAACTTTTGATTGGATGCGTGTTCATATTGGCTGATAATTTTAGCTACTTTTAGCCATTCTACAGTGGTTGCTCTCACAAATAGTATGATATCATATGCAAAAAAAGGTGAGATATACTCAGAGAGTTTCTTCCTACTCTCACCCCATGGATGAGGTTATCAATTACAGCAGAAATAAGAGTAGTAGAAAAAGCTTCCACATAGAGAATAAAAAGGTAGGGTGAAAGAGGGTCTCCCTGTCTGAGGCCTTGGGTAGGCTTGATCTTCCTGGTCTGATATCCACTAATGGTGAAAGAGTGACTGACAGTTGCAATACAATCAAAAAATCGGTCCCTCCAATTCTCACCAAACCCCAAACGCTTCATCACATGGATCAAGAAGTCACATTCTATTCTATTATAGGCTTTAGACATATCAACTTCCAGTGCTCTACTACCTTTTTTCCTACTTGTATTGGATTTCATTGTGTGGAAAAGTTCATATTCTATAAGAGCATTATCTATAATAATCATCCCAGGAATAAAGGCACTTTGATTTTCAGAAACTATGCTATCTATATGTGGCTTAAGGTGGTTTGTTAGAACTTTGGATGCAATCTTGTAGATGATATTTAAGAGGATGGTTGCCTTGAAATCTCCAATCACTGTCGGTTTTTACATCTTAGGAATAAGGACAAATAGATTGTCATTTACTTTCCCCAAACTCTTCTACCCCCACCACCACCCTTTTATGTAATTTGCTACTTCCTTCCCCACAATGTGCCAGTATTTATAAAATAATAGAGCTTTCATTCCATCCGGTCTTGAAGCCTTGTTTGGATGCATCTATTTTATAGCATGAAGGATCTCTTCTTCAGACATGTCTTGCTCCAGCTATTTGTCTACGTCACTGTCAATCTTCCTCACCATCCCCCTAATGATCAAGTCAAACCCCACTGGGTTGTTGGTCTCGAAAACCATGCTAAAAAAGTATAGGATGACTTTTTGAACCTTCTCCTCTTCTTCTCTCCAAATTCCATGTTCATCTTTTAGTCCTTCAATTCTATTTCTATGTCTTCTATTTGAAGATTTTTGGTGGAAGTAAGCAGTGTTGTGATCTCTGTCCCTCATCTCAATTTTCTATTTTCTGGCATACCACTATGACTCATTCTATCTCAGCCAATATTGTAGTTCTTTTACCAACGGTTCAGCCTTTATGATGGTATTGCTGTCAGGAGATAGACCTTGCACCTCAAGGAGTTCCACTTCTGACTCTTTTTCGTTTCCTCCTTTTCTCGAAGTTTTTGTCCACTCAATCCTTCATATTTACTCCACATCTATTAAGTTTATGAACTAGATATTCAGTACCGATATAGCCCCATGCCTTCTCAACTATATTTTGTGACTCCTCTTCAGTAGCCCACAAAGGTTCAAAAGCAAAACATTCATTTCTCCTCTTCTTCTTATGCATTTGTCTTCTATCCACTGTGATGACCAAAGGGCATGATCTGACTCGTAAATAGGTATATGGATAACTTTGCAATAAGTGTACCTTCCAATCCACTCCAAATCTTCTAGAGATCTATCCAGGCATTCTGGGACAAGAGTCTCCATAGTTAAACCTTGTTCTAGGTATGAATGCTCCCTATGTATCCCAAATCGACTAGAGCACAATCATCAATGGCATCTCTGAACTCCTACATAAATCTGTCCTCTTTTGGTGGGGCCCCAAGATTTTTTTAGTTTGGCACTATTTCATTAAAATCACCAAAAAAATAGTATTATCACCTCAGACTTTCCTTTCAGTCTTTGCATTAAGTCCCATGTCTTGTATTTATTTGATTGATCAGCCCAACCAAAAATCCCAACTTCCTTACATTTATTTCCAGCTATCTCTTCATCCACTAAGCATTCTACATGCCTTTGTGAGTATCTCTAGATCTCAACCTCTACACCTTTCCACCAACATCCCCACCCCCTGACCTTCCATTGCTAGAAATACATATCCCGTTCAAAAAACTACAACTTCTCTTTACATCCTCTAGCTTTATGCTTGCTATCATAATTTCCATAATGAAAACTATAATCGGACTCTCCCTCCAACACCAAGACCAAAGATCTCTTGCATTGTCAAGGTTGCACATTCCTTAACATTTCCAACTTATGATTTTCATTGTTCTTCATACGGTTGGTCACAACCAACCACCGCTACTAGGGCACTCGCTACCCCTTGAGTATATACATCCACAATATCAGCCTGTCTTGCCTTCTTTCCCATTTCCCTGCATATCTTTCTCATCAAGTTCCATGTCACATCTGTTAGTATCTCTGCCTCACTTCCCTGCCAAAATTTACCATTCTACCTCACTTTCTAGTATGCCCAATCTTGCCCCTTTACTCATCTTGTACACCCAAGGAACATGACGTTTCTACACCTGTGTTATTGCTTTACTTTTTTCTCTGCTACTTTTTCCTCCCCCCACCCCCCTATGCGTTCCTCCCCTATACTCGGGTAACAAAACGGTCTGATGCCTTGTCTATCTTCATATTACTCTAATCTTCATACAAATCTCCCATTGAGCATATCCCATCCCCCCTCTCCTTTCCCATTCTCTCCTTGTGCCATCTCCCATGGATGTTCTGGAGTTAAAGTTGGGACACTGTAAGCCAGTAGTTCTTCCATTGTAAAATTTGCTTTCCTTTCCTTCTCCATGCCTTCACCTCCTGGCCTCTTCATCTCACAGATCTAATCTACCTACAAGACGTCGAATCCTCCACCTTCTCCTAAAGTCGATCCTCCTTGTCGCTGACCTCTATGCTTAGTACACTTTTCCCTTTCGTGCCTGATTATACCCCTCCCTGTACGGTAGACTGCCCCATCATCTGCTTTCTGCTTCCTTCATTCCAGTCTTCCCCTTTCTTCTTTGACCGCTGGAGCGAGACTAGCCTTAGCCAGAGCCTCATCACTCCACACGTCTCGTGCAGAGTTCGATAGTGGTTTTGGATGCTGGAATTGCAATTTCTTCTTCATAGAGCCCACACCATAGACTTCTTTACACACCTTCACCCTCAGTTTCCTCTTGGATGCCTTTAGCCAGGGACCCATTATCCATGGTCTGTTTCCTCTTTCTCCACATCAGGGCAATCTGTCGCAGAACCATTCTTACCCAATTCCTAATCCCACTGCCTAGATAGTACTAAAAGAATTGAAGCGTCCATCCCTGAGCAGCCCAATAGGATCTCACACACTAGCATATACAATAAGAAATAATTACTCAAAAATAGGAGTTTAAAGTGAAAACTAACCCAAAATTAGATATATTATAGTTTTATCCTTGATATTAGTGTACATCGAGTGCGGAAGCAATCTAGTCAGTGCTCCATTTGTTTTGCCTAAAATCAAGAAATCAAGGCACAATCATGGAATTGCACGGTATGCACTCAAAAACAAGTAAAATGGTTTATAGAAAAAGATTATACTTATAGGACTTATATTCAAATAGTATAACAAGTAATATTTCCAAATCTAATATTTATTCGATAAGATGTTTATTTTGAACAATTCAATTTTTATTGTGAGTTCCCATTATGTTGTGATCGAGAAGCATACTTATATATTTTGTGTGGCTCCATCACCCCAACACGATTGGGAGGGGATACCAAGCTCCTTCTCTCCATATGAGGTAGGAGGCCAATGTACAAGTTCCACCTCCAAATGAGGAGGTCGCTTGCACTCAATATCAACATTATCAACATCATCATCATCGTCATCAATATATGGGCAATAATAATGGGTAATATCATTTATGTTCTCTTATTTTTCTCAAAATATAATATAGGAAAAATAGAAGACTAATCAATAGGGAACAATAGCCCAAACAAGTATTTATCCAAGTATATAATCAAGAGATACATAAAAGGTATCTTCAATACAACCAAGGAGGAGGTATAATATCGTACCTTTCACTGAAGACTTAGAGTACAGATCAACAACTAGGTCAACCCTTCGAGTTTGATCCTAAATCACAATGTTTGGATCAAGGGTCAAGATCATGATATTTGAAGATCATGTTTCAATATTCGATATTAGGATTACACTTTCCTATGTCAATCTTAGGGTTAGCTCATCCACTTATAATCAACCAATATTTCAATATGTCCAACATTATTCAAGTTTTAAGAATATCTCTAGTGGGAATGACCTACCTAGGTATTTTATGAACATATTCTAACCCTAATTTTATTATCATTATCCAAGTCATCATCATATTTCTAAATCATCATCATGATAGTTAAAAAAATTGGAATTCAAAATTAGTTTGATAAAAGTAGGGTCATGGATCATACGTATGACTAAGGATTTCATAAGATTTGGATCCATTATCATAATATTAAGGTTAATCCTTATTTAAAGGTACATGTTTCATATTCATATCTAAACTAATATATAATCAAGTTTGGTTTCAAGATGATCATTAGAGTCAAAAATTAAGGTTTCTCAAAGATTCAAAATCATTATTGAGCTATATGACTTAATAAATGAGTGATAATTTAAGATCTAGTCGTATTAGTGAAATCCATTAGTAATTAGGCTCTACAAGTATTTTTTGTCAGTTCATTGGATTTTTCTAATCAATATTGACTATTTATTTGTACTTTTTTGAGCTAGAATCATGAGATATGATTTTTTCATGTTTTAGCCAATTATTGGATTTTTTAGTAGAGAGGAGGAGAAAATACTTTATATGGAAAAACAAGGATAATTGGATCACTCGATTGGGTGATCGAGATTGCACCACACAGGCATGCAACTCACATATCCTAGGGTCTGGTCTGACCCTTAGTAGGGTCGGTTCAAGGCTGGGATGGCCGGTTCAATTGAACCGGGTCTAATGTTCTCTGGATCGCCGGTCTGGGACCTTTCTTTCTCCGGTTCAAGCCTTTGCAGGTGAGCACACAGACATGGAGGAGAGGGCTCTCCTATGCTTGGGGAGAAAGGAGAAGGGGGCTCTGATCTATGGGAAGGTTATCCAAGGGCTGAGACTCACCCCCGATCCCTTGCCACGGATCACTGACTTGGAAAAGTCAAATTAAAAGGCAAATAAAATGGTTTTCAACACAATAACTTCAAGAATTCATAGAAAATTATAGGAATGTCCAATTGCAATGAAATTTCGACCATAAGTTAAATATAAAGTGTAGAAAATTTAGAAAAAGTTTGTGAAACAAAGGATAAAGTACAATCCACATATTTTTCTTCTTTGGACAAAGGATGAATGAATCCAATTTGTGGTGTTATAATGTATATGAAATCCACATTTATCACTATATTTTGAATTTGAGTGTCCACAATAATTTAGAGACCAAGAAAAATAATGTGAGTTCATGAGTGAAGATACAGAGGTCAAAAGAGTAATTACTTCATTATTATGCTAAATTCCACTTTGTCACATCCTTCCCTCCTTAAAAAGGAATTTCTTCCCCAAAACTCAAAAATATCCTCAAAAAAATTGGGAATTATCAAAATCCAGACTGTATCCTCAAATATTGGAGTATCCTCAACTATATAATCAAAATCATGTCCTTAAAGTTCAAGTAATCCAATAATCATAATTGGGATTCCATGTTCCATATCATAACCAACTTGGTACCAAAATCATTTCATCATTGAGCAGTTGAGTATCAAGGTCAATGCATATACTGTTCAAAGTCATTATATGAGTCACAAATATGGAATACATCCTATTGATCACAATTTGGAAAGATCATATTTTAGGTCAAACAAATATAGTTCTAGAATCAAGTGTACAAAGTGACTTTCAATCCCAATATCTTAGGGTTCTAGCTTCAATATTGGCCTAGGTTGGGTTATACATCCATGATTTGAGATTTCATATTTCAACATTTTGAGACAACGCCATACTTTCAATATCATGGTTTTGATCTCAAAATCGATGGCAGGTCCCACCCTAGTCCTAATGAGAGCTAAACCCTAATTCATAAATTGAGAGTCAAAATAGTCATCATTTCAAAATTTCAAAAGTTGGGATTTATGAAAGTCACTATTTATATATCAAGGGTGGTCTTGAGATCCATATCATGTGTTTAGACATCAAGATCATATGTATAAATATTCGAAAGCTAGGGTTTAGATTCCTATTTAGACCTTAGTAGAGATCACCCATCTATATTCAATTTCGAGCAACAATATTCAAGCAACATATCAATATTTCATTATCATGGTATCCAAGGTTGATGAATGATCTAGAACTAGGTCTATCTAGGAAGTAAATCACAAGCTATAGTCAACATTTACATATATCAAGGTCATTATCAATATTCAAGATCGAGTATCAACCATGGTTTCAACCTATTAGACTTAGGTTAATCAATCCAAATCGGGTAAAAAGGGATACCTTTCCAAACTATAAATAATCAACAAGATGAAAATTTAGAGGTAGTCATAATAGGAATGTGACCTATGATATGGGAGTCATGAGTGTACTACCAACCTAATCTAGAACATTACCTACATTAGTCATGATCTATTGAGATTATTCAAATAGGGAGAGTATCAATGATCACATCATATTTTACAAGGTCATTAGATCAAAATTCAAGATCATAATAGGGCAGTTAGTTTAAGATTTTTTAAGACAGGGGTCATAATTGTATTCTCTTTCTTTCATCATTAAGGCATTGATATAATTTGGAAATCAAGTATTTAGATTGGGCATTTTAAGAGTCAAATCTTAATAGTGCATGATTTAGGTCCATAATTATCATATCAAAATCGAGATTGCAAAAAGCATCAATAGTCACTTGGGAAACTGCTTTTTGCATCATAGTCTTACATCATGATTTTGTGAGTCATAATGGTTAATAATTTGATGGAATAATCATGTCATGTATCGAAATAGGGTACGAGTTTGCTTAACTATGCTTGAGGTTTAATCAATAATAGGGCAACATGGTCATTAATCAAGTAGGAACCTTACCAACAATAACGTATAAATCCTTCTTATTTCACCAAAACAAGATTATTATGATTTACCTCAAACATAGGAAGCATGTAGTCAAGTTTTGGCTAAACTGAGTTTGCATGATATTAGGTCACAATGAGTATTTTATTTCAATATTCATTGATCAAAATCGAGTTTTCAAATTAAGGTCACATCATGGTATCAACTTTCAAAATTTTGCTATTGATATTTATTTTTCCCATGCATAAGCTACTTAAAATCGAGACATCATGTGGTAAATGGTCACAAGAGAAGGACCACATGAGGAGATGAGAAGAGTACCTAATATTCATCTACTTGGGTGGCTTTAGGTTATTCATTAAATAAGAGACAAGATTCTATAAGACTCTCTAAGCTTTCAATAGAGAACCTTTAGGTCCACTTCTAGATCAATTAAGTCCAGGTTGAGCGGGGAATCTCAACCACTGTGAAGATGAATAAAAGAAATTATACCAGAACCCTGAGACTAGACACAACAATTTTCACCATTATGGACTATAGGGTTTCCTGGGTTTCAAAAGACTCGAGAAACTATTTTCTTAAAGCATATGAGAGTGTGTATGCTCTCATACCAACTGTCAAAGAACCATTCTTACCCCAATCTTAATCCCACTTCCTAGATAGTGGTAAAAGGATTTAAGCACCCGTCCCTGAGCGGCTCAATAGGATCTCACACACTGGCATATACAATAAGAAATAATAACTCAAAAATAGGAGTTTTAAAGAAAAAACTAACCCAAAATTGGAGATATTGCAAATTTTTCCTTAATATCAGGGTACATCCCACTTCCTAGATAGTGGTAAAAGGATTTAAGCACCCGTCCCTGAGCGGCTCAATAGGATCTCACACACTGGCATATACAATAAGAAATAATAACTCAAAAATAGGAGTTTTAAAGAAAAAACTAACCCAAAATTGGAGATAGTGCAAAATTTTCCTTAATATCAGGGTACATCGAGTGCGGAAGCGATCTAGTCAGTGTTCCATTTGTTTTGCCTAAAATTAAGAAAATTAAGACAAAATCATGCAATTGTATGATATGCTATAAAAAACAAGTAAAATGGCTTATAGAAAATGAGTATACTTGGCAAGACTTATATTCAAAATGTATAACAAGAAATTTTTCCAAATCCAATATTTATTCGAAAAGATGTTTATTTCAAACAATTCACTTTTTGTTATGAGTTCCCATTATGTTGTAATCGAGAAGCATGCTTATATATTTTGTGCAGCTCCATCACCCCAATGCGATGGGGGAGGCCACCCAACTCCATCTCTCCATATGAGGTAGGAGGTCATGGTACAAGTTCCACCTCCAAATGAGGAGGTCGCTTGCACTCAATATCAACATTATCAACATCATGATCATCATCAATATACAGGAAGTCATAATGGGCAATATCATTTATGTTCTCATGTTTTTCTCTAAATATAATATAGGGAAAAATGGAAGACTAATCAATAGGGAACATTATCTCAAACAAGTATATAGCCGAGTACACAATCAAGAGATACATAAAAGGCATCTTCAATACAACCAAGGAGGAGGTATAATAGCGTACCTTTCACCAAAGACTTAGAGTGCATATCAACAAATAGGCCAACCCTTCGAGTCAGATCCTAAATCACAATGTTTGGATAAAGGGTCAAGATCGTGATATTTGAAGATCATGTTTCAATATTCTAGATTAGGGTTACACTTTCCTATGTCAACCTTAGGATTAGGTCATCCACTTATAATCAACCAATATTTCAATATGTCCAACATTATTCAAGTTTCAAGAATATCTCAAGTGGGAATGACCTACCTAGATAATTTAGGATGCTTAGAATGATTGGAATTCAAGATTAGTTTGATATAATTAGGATCATGGATCATATGTATGACTAAGGATTTCACAATATTTAAATCCATTATCATAATATTAAGGTTAATCCTTATTTCAAGGTGCATGATTCATATTTCAATTGAAACTCGTATCTAATCAAGTTTGGTTTCAAGATGATCATTAGAGTCAGAATTAGGGTTTCCCAAAGATTAAACATCATTATTGAGCCATATGACAAAATAAATGTGCAAGAGTTTAATATCTAGGGATATTAGTGAAATCCATTAGTAATTAGGCTCCACAAGTATTTTTAATTAGTTCCTGTGATTTTTCTAATCAAGTTTGACTATTATATTGAACTTTATGGAGTTAGGAATCAGGAGATACGATTTTTGCAAGTTTTGGCTAATTATTGGATTTTTTAATAGAGATGAGGAGAAAATACCTAATGGGAAAATGGGGATCATTGGATCACTTGATTGGGCAGCCGAGATTGCACCACATAGGTGCATGGCTCACATATCCAAGGGTCTGATCTGACCCTTAGTTGGCCTGGTTCAAGGCTGGGTTGGCTGGTTCGAATGAACTGGGTATAATGTTCTCTGGACCGCCGGTCCGAGACCTTTCTTTCTCCCGTTCCAGCCTTCACGCATGAGCACACATATGCGGCAGAGAGGGATCACTGAAGCTTGGGGAGGAAGGAGCAGGGGGCTCCGATGGAGGTAGAGGCAGTGTCATCCGGACTCATCGGGGCCTTGTGAGTTGGATGGCGGTGGCTTATCGAGGCTAGGTGTCGAGGAAGAGGAACGCCCAAAGTGGGCTGCTCGGTGGCACTACATGAACAATAAGAAGGTCGGGGAGCAAATCGGGGCTAAATAGGGTGGGAGACACAGATGTCTGGGATTCTCGTGATGGGTAGTGGCAGCGGTCCATTGGGGGTTTTATATAGGACTGTGGGTTAGGTTTTAGGGCTAAAGGATTCTTGATAGCAACCATGGTCGTTGGAAAGAGAAGGAGAGGTGAGGAACTCATTTTGGAAGCTGAAGAGAGTGATAATGGTGGTCAAAGTGGGGATGGGAAAGTTTGAATTTGTGAGAGGAGGCTTTTTGCTCACTCAAAAACTTGAATAGGGGTCATAAGCGGGAGATCTCACTCGTGAGTCCTCATTTACTCCTACATGCTGATTACATGAGGTAGAAGATGATCTCGTGGTCATTGGATCAGGCCCTAATCCATGTGAAGGAGGTCCAAGGGCTGAGAGTTGCCCCCAATCCCATGCCATGGATCACTGACTTGGAAAAGTCAAATAAAATGGGTTTCAACACAATAACTTCAAGAATTCATAGAAAATTGTGGGAATGTCCAATTGCAATGAAATTTTGACCATAGGTTCAAAATAAAGTGTAAAACATTTAGAAAAAGTTTGAGAACCAAAGGTTAAAGTTTGATAGACAAATTTGTTCCTTTGGAAAAAGTGATTAACAAATCCAATTTGTTGTGTTATATTGTGTATGAAATCCACATTTATCACTATATATCAAATTTAAGTCTCAACAATGATTTAGAGACCAAGAAAAATAATTTGAGTGCATGAGTGAACATACAGAGGGAAAAGGAGTAATTACTTCATTATTATGCTAAAATCCACTATGTCACACAATCTTTATCGACGTGCCCTAGGAGATCGCACGAGTAGTAGAGCATTGACAAATGCTCATACTTATTTTCAAATGATGCATTACCTTTACTCTTTGTTCTGACTCTCAAGTACCTTTTCAAGGATTTGTTCACTTCGATCAGGAGTAGAATTCTAGTTGAAGTCTCTCAGCCTAGTTCATCGGGGTCTAGGATTAGCACTTCCCCCACTCTGGATGTGATCTCTCTAACCATTTTCTCCCCTTTGTATCCCAGCGGCATCCCATATAGCCGAATTAAGAAAGAACTCATCGTGATTGATATTTGTGCTGGTTGTTCTTCTTGTAAGATCTCATCAAAAAGCAATAGGTGGTTATTAAAGTTCTAGGGAGCCCCTTCAACTACCTTCCATTTGTCTCTCCAATCAAAGAACTGGATTATGAAGATATCAACCTCCAATTTTTTGAAAATGACCTTCTCCTTTAGACCCCACACCTGGGATAGAGTCTTTTGTATCACCCAAAAATTGAACACTCTATCCATCAGAAGCCTTCCAATCAGAGCCAATTTCATATGTAAATAATCTTCCTCATCCCCCTCTGCATATATCTCAATTAGTGTGTCCTCTCATCTGTCAACCTCAGTCTAGCACATCTGTCAGCCAATTCTGTAGCCATCGTGGACATCAAACTAGAACGATCAATGCTCCTTTGACCTATATGAGGGAGGAAACCCTAGGGTAGAATAGGCATCCACTAGTTGCAACCCTAATTGCCAAAGACGATGAGGGAAACAACGGGACAAGTAGTCCCAATTGTATCTAGTTGTCCTTATAGTTCTAGCTTATTTCTTCTTAGGTATTGAAGTAACAATCTATATCTCTTTCTTTTTCTTTTGTTCCTTTAAGTGAAAAGGACAAATTCCTTTACACTTACCCTTCTCCATAACTTGAGTGTAGTAGACTTGGACTTCATCTTTGCTTCATAATAGTTCTTGGCCTTGCCTTTACCCTTGGAATCACTTCCACTGATCACCATCACTGATTTGTCCTTATTCATTCTTGCTTTAGCATCAACATGCCAAGTAGTTATGACAATGGTTTAGCTAAGTTATTGAAGTGAAAGCACTTGATAAGTTGGATATATATGATTCAAACAACGACTATAGAATCATATTCGTGCTCAACTCTTGACCTAAAATAAATCCCAGTCATTTTAGATGTTCCACATGCCCAATCATATTGAGCACATGGGACTCTACTAGATCTCCCTCTTTCAGTTTGCACTCAAACAACGCTTTGAAGACATTATACCTTTCTTGCTTTACATGATTCTTAAGATGTGTTACCATCTCAAGAATGTCCATGTTTTCATGTTTCTAATGCAACTCATAGTTCATACATCATAGCATAAGGTACTTAATGTCTACGGCATTATTGACATGCTTCAAGTAAGCATCCATTTGAAGCAGGTTCCTCTATCAATGGTCTTTCAAGGACATAGAGTTTTCACTCATTGATGAGAACATTTCTCAAAGTCCTTAACCAGTTATAGAACTTTATGACATTTTGTCCTTTCTCAATGACTGATCACAAATTTGAACGTGCTTGTGTTTGACATTAGATTCTATAAAGAAATATTGCAAATTATCAAAATATTTTTGATTCATTTGACTTGATGAGATGACAATATTAATTAGACCTTTAATTAGTTATTTTATTCAAATTGATAACCTTCATGTATCAATTTGGAAGATTACAATGTACTATATGTTGACTCAAGTTCTAAATTAACTAAACCCTTGTGTTGATGATGACTAAACCATTCCACTTATTTGTGTCTAATGCTTCTACTCGAGTGATTTCAGATTAGGTATAGACACACTCCAAATTCCCTAACTTGTGCATCTCAACTTGGAGAAAAGAATGGTCAAATTCAATACAAGTACACATTTTTGGAATATGATGTAAATCCAATAGAATCATGTTGGAAATCACTTGTAATGATTGTTTGACTTGTAATTAAGCTTAAAAAAATAGGATCACTTAGATTGAATATTTAAGAACTCAAAATCCATTTTCAAAAATTCACATCATGTTGTTTATCGCTCAAGTTGTAAACTCGACCGATCTTGATTGGATCTTGAAAATGACTTTTTATCGGTCAAGTTTCCATTTCACAGAACTCGACTAATCCCTCTACAGACCAAAACTAATTTAAGTAAATCGGTCAAGTTACCCCAGGACAAACTCAACCGATGGACTAAATTGGTCTTGTCTCTTAGTGGGATCGGTCGAGATAACTTTATAGAAACTCGACCGATTGCACTGTACGAAAAAGTGTAGAAAAGTGTTTCTAGCCGTTGTGGAGTTGCAACAATTGAAGTATAACCATTACAAGGCACAAAATGTCTAGTTATTGTTATTAAGTGTTACAAAGGTTAAGAGGCATCCCCAGCTATAAATAGGACCCTTTGGGCTTCATTTCAAGGTTGAGCATTCAATGAAAAACTCTATATGAGGTTCCTATTGTATAGTTGAGTGTATCCTATAGCCTCCTATCTCTCTCTAAGCTTAATCACTTGCTACATTTGTTAGAGTGAGTAGGAAATCTGTAAGAGAGCTAGTCCTAAATGTATATCTTGTGAGTCTCTCAGTTCCACCACGTCCCATTCTCTCATTTCGACCATGAAGATGAAGGTTCTCTCTCTTGGCTAAGAGAGGTGAAGAAGAACAAGGGAAGGAGTCCCTTGGTAAAGATCAAGGCTCAAGACTTGGATCAAAAGTGGGTAAAACCTTGGTGAAGGCAGAAGACTCCTTGCTCAAGTCAGTAAGTCATTGGTGGAAGCTTCTCCAAGTGAGGTGAAGTCAAAGGTTGCAGATCCAAGAAGAGTGGATAATTCCTAGAAGGCTGAAGACTTGTGCAAGAGTGGGTAAGTCCTTGGAGAAGGCTGAAGGCTCATTGCAAAGTGGGTGAGTCCTTGGAAAGGTTGAAGACTCTTTGTATTGGATAGGTAAGTCCTTTGGTGGGTCATGTATTATAAGTCTTATGAATGAATATATGATTGCAATGGTTAAGAAATCCTAGAGGTTGACCTCTCTAGGTAGTGGACTTACATACTTCTACTTTGAAGTGTGGAACCACTCTACATAACTTTTCCATTGGTGTATGTTCAATCTCTCTCTCCCTTGGTATGCATGTTTTAGTTCCACTCAAATTTCCTATTTAGTAACCTTATCTTGTTATATAACTTGAAGGTATAATTAATGTTTTTAAGTACATTCAGATCTATTCACCCCCCTCTAGAGCATCCAATCACCCATCCAGTATCCCAAAATTGGTATCAGAGAAGGTTTATCCAAGCATAATTCAACAAGTAGGAGAATATGGGTGACTACAGGAGTGGGAGATACTTCATCAACCTTCCAATCTTTGATGGGAGAAATTTCATCTATTGGAAAGGAAGGCTACAATTCTACATCCAAGGATCAAGTCTTGAGCTATGGTAAATGGTGGACCATCCATACAAGCCACCGGTGACAAAGATAGAAGAATGGGATGAAGCTACCATGAAGAAAGCCACCTCGAATGCAAGAGCAATCAACATCCTCTATGCCACCATGACCTCCATCGAGTTCAACTGAATCTCTTCTTGTGAGAAGGCATATGAGGTATAGAGAAAGCTATGCATCACTTATGAGGGGACAACTCAAGTGAAGGAAAGCAAAGTCTACATGCTCAAAGGGATGCTTGAGAACTTCAAGATGTGAAAGGTGGAGAAGATAACCAACATGTACTCAAGACTCAACACAATAGTAAATGGCCTTGCTGTCCTAGGTCATCCTATGGGTAGAGGAGATATCAACCCTAAGATCCTTATAACTCTCCCCAAGAGATGGGAACCCAAGGTGACTTCCATTGAAGAAGTAAGGTCTCTTGATGATATCCCCATTGAAGAGCTCATTGGAAATCTACAAAGCCATGAAGTCACACTTGACAAAAGAGAAGAAGTTGAAAGACAAGAGGACAAAGAGATAAAGAGAATGAACAAGGCTGAAATCAAGGGTCAAATTGAAGCTATTATGGGACAAGCCTCTCCATCCTCTCATGTGGAATAGTATGCCATGTACTCCAAGGGTAGATTTTACAAAGGAAAGAATTCCTCCTCCGTCTGGTGCCTCAAGTGTGGAAAGAAGGGCCACTTCAAGATAGATTGTCTACAAGGCAAGAAGACCCATCATCACAAGGAAAGAGATGAGAAGTACAAGAAGAAGGAGAAATGACACTCAAGGTCAAGTAACTCCTCCAACTCAAGCTCAAGTGAAGAATCAAGTGGAGGATCTAGCTCAAGCTCTTGTGAAGAAGGAGAATGTCATTTTTCTCTTATGGATTCTACAAGAAAAGACTCAAATGAGGTAAATCTAAACTCTTTAGACAAATAACATTTAATTTCTATCATTAATGCTACTCATGCCTCTCTTAGGTCTTCTAAAAAAAAAGAAAAAGCTTGCTAGAATTTTTGATAATATGCATGTAGAATTGGATGATCTTGAACATGCTAATACTTGTTTGCTTGATGATAAAAATGCTTGTCTTAGTCAAGTAGATTCTCTTAAACTTGAAAATGCTAGCTTTCTTGAGAATATTAGATTTCTAGAAGCTCAATCTCTTATGAGTAGTTTTAATGAAGAGCATACCTTAATTTTTGATTCTCTCATGCATGATATTGATGTTCTTAAATCTAAAAACAAGGACAAAGATTTTTTTTGCAAGGATTAGAATCTAAAAATGGGGTTTATCTTTCTAAGATTGCTTTTCTTGAAACTAAAAATGCCTCATTGCTTGCTAAAAACCATGTTCTTGAATCTTGTTCTAGTTCTACTAGTAGAGAGAATAATGTTGTTGCTCTTCATATTGATAGAGATTCTTATTTAACTAAAGCTCTTTCCTTAGAAAATGTGCAAAGATTCTTAGTTGGTTAAAAGAATTTTAATGATATCCTACACCATACTAATAAAAAAATTGGTAGACATGGTTTAGGGTATGATGGTATTCCAAGGAACAACAAAGGTAAAGGACCTCTAATATTCCATGGAGAATCCTCTAGTTCCAAGACTATGGGCACATGCAACTATTGCAATGAAATTTGTCATTATTCTACTTGTTGTCCTTTTAGGAAAGCACCCAAGAGCAATAGGACTTGGGTTGCTAAGATAACCCCTCAGGACCCAAAAATATGATTGGGGACCATTTCATATTTCTT
This sequence comes from Alisma plantago-aquatica, assembly GCA_963693085.1. Taxonomy (NCBI): domain Eukaryota; kingdom Viridiplantae; phylum Streptophyta; class Magnoliopsida; order Alismatales; family Alismataceae; genus Alisma; species Alisma plantago-aquatica. The sequence continues at coordinate 31,356,925 of OY856415.1, read as the reverse complement.
ATTGTAGGTACTTGCAAATGGGTTGACTTGATCTATTGATTTGCAAATTGACTTCTCAATACACATGAAAGAAGAAAGGTGAGATGTGTAAGGGTGACAACAAGTGGAAAAGAAATGGTAAGCACTGAGGTAATGTTTTTCTTGCTCATATCCAATCATAATGTGTTTTGCCAAGTTAGTGTGCACTATGCATGTGGTTTTTGAGTCAAAAATGGTATTTTACGATTCTATTCACACTCTTACTCAAAAGTTGTTTCTAATGGTTTCACAGTGCATTACTAACTTACACATGTTTGGATATGGCATATATTTTTAGCATGCCTCTAAATATGTTTTTATAAAATATATGTGCTTTTTGACAACTGTTGTGTCGGTCAAGTTTGTCATGTTAGAAACTTGACTGACCAGCACCAATGGATGTTGCCAACAGTTGTCATCGGTGGAGTTGTCGATACATAGAACATGACCAACAACACTATGCACAGAATATACATTTGGCTTATTGAATGAGAATTTCCCTCTCAACTAGATTTTCCCAACCAATAGCCTTATTCTTTGGAACTCCCATTTGGTATATTTATATATGCATATTGCCATGTCCTATATTGAATATCTTGCTTACAACTCTATCTTTCTAATTGCTCTAAATTAGTATATATGTATCTTGCAATTTCTTGCTTTGAATTTTTTTGCAGGTTTTGATGATCTCTTTGGATCTATTGGTTGTGTCTTAAATTGCTTCCGCTATGCTCAAACTTGCTACATATATATAGTTGTGTATCTTGTTTGGATACAACCTTAAGGTTCTTAGTGGTGATCATCTTTTGGTAATGATCCATACTTGCTTTATCTATCCTTTCATGCTTCTAATATTGTATATCTCTTTGTTTGGATATATCTCTACATCTACTCATAGATTGCTTTATCTTATGCATCTCTTGCTATGATCTAGATCCTACTAGTAGTCATAATTTTTGATATCATCTACTAGTAGTTCACATACGTGTAGTTCTAGCATTGCTTATCTTTTCATCAAGTGGTATTCAACTATATGCTATGCTTGTATATTGTTTTATACTTGCTCAAGCTTGTTCATTAACTTGCATACCTACTATCTTGAGTTGCTTGCACAACATTGTGATGCAGGATATACAGAGCTACATTATATGTAGAATTTGGAGCATACTTGAAATTTCATGTAGATTTTGCTCCAATTTCAGTTTTTGGTACAAAACTAGTGCTTTTTATACATAAATGGCCTTCTGAGCAAGATTCATGGCTTCTCCATGAGCCCTGACACTTTTTGGGTGAAATCGGTCATCTTGAGGGTTAAAATTGCAACTTATTGTTTTCCTACAACACTTTATCTTGCATTTTTGGGTTGTTCAAGTGTGCTTGTTTTTCTTTCTATGCTTGGAAAAGACCAAATTTTTGCTCTTCTACTCTCCCTATATAACTTTTTGTTATTTCCTTTCTTTTAACAAGTGGTTTTTCTTATTTCTTCATACCCTCACTTTTTGAAATGACAAAGTGGGAGAAAATTATGTCTTCTTTTGACAAAAGAGGGAGAAGGCATGTCTTACTTGAAGAGAAGGAGCATGGCCATGTAAAGAGGAGAGGGTAAAGGGGAGAAGACATATATGTGTAGAACATATATGAATAGAAGACATAATATTCTATAAATGTTATGAAAGCTAACCATGCAGGAGAATTGGCATCAATTAAGGGGGAGTATGAGAACTCCACTAGCATAAATTGAGGGGGAGTATATGAACTCAATTCTATTAGAACCCCTAGGTTTCTCCAAACGTATGGCTTTACTTAAATACTTTAAATTTATGGAATGGTTCGTCATCTTCAAAAGGGGGAGAATGTTGACTCAAGGTCAAAATTTACTAAACCCTTGTTTTGATGATAACTAAACCATTCCACTTATTTGTGTCTAATGCTTTTACTTGAGTCATTTCAGATTAGGTATATACACACTCCAAATGCCCTAACTTGCGTATCTCAACTTGGAGAAAAGACAAGTCAAAGTCAATACAAGTGCATATTTTTGGAATATGATTTAAATCCATTAGAATCATGTTGTAAATCAGTTGTAATGATTGTATGATTTGTAATTAAGATAAAAAAAATCAGGAGCACTTAGATCGAATATTTAAGAACTCAAAATCCATTTTCCAAAATTCACATCAGGCTATTCATCGGTCGAGTTGCAAACTCGATCAATCCTGATTGGATCTTGAAAATGACTTTTGATTGGTTGAGTTTTCATTTCACAGAACTCAACTGATCCCTCTGCAGACCAAAACTAATTTAAGTGAATCGGTCGAGTTACCCCTGGACAAACTGGACCGATGGCCTAAATTGGTCTTGTCCCTTAGTGGGATTGGTCGAGTTACCTTTATAGAAACTCGATCGATTGCACTATACAAAAAAGTGTAGAAAAGTGTTTCTAGCCATTGTGGAGTTGTAACAATCTAAAGTATAAATGTTGCAAGGCACAAAATGGCTAGTTCATATTTTTAAATGTTCCCAAAGGTTAAGAGGAATCCCTAACTATAAATAGGACTCTTTGGGATTCATTCCAAAGTTGAGAATTCAATGCAAAACTCGATATGAGGTTCCTATTCTATAGTTGAGTGTATCCTACAGCCTCCTCTCTCTCTAAGCTTAATCACTTTCTACATTCATTAGAGTGACTAGGAAATATGTAAGAGACCAAGTCCTACATGTATATCTTGTGAGGCTCTCACTTCCACCACCTCCCATTTGCTTATTTCAACCATGAAGATAAAGGTTCTCTCTCTTGGCTAAGAGAGGTGAAGACGAACAAGGGAAGGAGTCCTTTGGTGAAGATCAAGGATGAAGACTTGTAGCAAGAGTGGGTAAGACCTTGGTGAAGGCAGAAGACTCCTTGCTCAAGTGGGTAAGTCCTTGGTGGAAGCTTCTCCAAGTGAAGGTGAAGTCAAAGGTTGAAGATTCAAGAAGAATGGATAAATCCTAAAAGGAAGAAGATTTGTTCAAGAGTGGGTAAGTCCTTGGAGAAGGATGAAGACTCATTACAAAGTGGGTAAGTCCTTGGTAAGGTTGAAGACTCTTTGTATTGGATAGATAAGTCCTTTCATGGGTCATGTAATGTAAGTATTAAGAATGAATATAAGAGTGCAATGGTTAAGAAATCATATAGGTTGACCTCTCTTGGTAGTGGACTGACATACTTCTAGTTTGAAGTGTTGAATCACTCTACATAGCTTGTCAATTGGTGTATGTTCAATCTCTCTCTCCCTTGATATGCATGTTTTAGTTTCACTCAAATTTCCTATTTAGCAACCTTATCTTGTGATATAACTTGAAGGTCTAATGAATTTTGTTTAAGTGCATTCATCTCTATTCACCCCCCCTTTTAGAGCATCCAATCACCCATCTAGGATCCAACTCTATCTTGTAGTGAGCTAAGATCCAAAGCAATTCAACTATTACCCAACCAATACCAGTGTCCATAGTAAATTATTAAGGTAGGCAACATTTGTCAATTTTATCGTATGTAACTCTTGGATAGATGATATGCACAACTCTTTGCCTTAGTCATTTGCATGCCTCTGGTGTTTAATCTCATTAAGGACATAGTTAAGCCTGACCCAAAAGACAACACAATAGAATATGCACCCTGCTTTGGCTGAACCAACATATCTACCATCACACTTCTGCGAGATGGACGGTGCACCAACATTGGCGTAACCTACGCTTGATCGACCAATCTTTTCATGTTTGTTTCTTATGGAAAACATCTAAGACTTATTATTATATTGAGGGGTTTTATATATAAATACATATACATTTTCAATCACCAAATACTTATAGTATGTATCATATACATACTATAACCATAAACAACAACATGCAATTATTAAAACAGACAAGTGATGGTTATGGCCATACTAATCTAATTCCTTGGACCCATAAGGAATTACTACCGCCTAGGGTCCACAACATAGGAAACCTATTGTTGATGAAGATATGTGCTGGAACCAATCTAGGTTGATCGGTTCAACTCTAGTACCAGTCTTCTTGCCTCCTGGTCACTCGGTTAGACTCTTGAAACGATCATCTGGTCATCAGGTCCAATAGATATCTGGACTCCTCCAGTTGATCGGTGGGCCACCAGTCGATCAGTTCAACCTCCTGTCATTTCGTCTCCTCGATCCTCCAATCAAACAGTTTGTCTCACGAGCCGTTCAGTTTTTCTGGTGCAGAACATCTTCTCGTGACAAAATATAATATAAAACTATCATATTTCTTATTACATTGTAAAAGGAAAAACCTCGAGTTACATTTGAGGGGAAATAGGAAGAAGGGCATTAATTTACTTATAGAAAGGAGAGAAATGATCAATATGGAGACCCAGTAACAATAGGAATAAACAAATCACAACCGTGCACACACAGATGTAGGGTTATTGGCCATAATCGTGCTTCACATCCACCATCAAAACCAACTTTTATACATGCATATATATATATATATATATATAGAGAGAGAGAGAGTCAGGCTAGTGTACACTCGAGTGTACCGGAGGCACCGTACACCTCAGTCATTTTTAAAGATGTAGTAACTTTTTGAAAATTCTAAACCTTTGATCTTCTTAAATATCTTATGAACATACTATATAATAAATTTTAGCTCATTTGGATACTTATAGGTCGTGCATCTAAAGGAGGTAAGAATCATGCATTTCAAATTAGTTTTGTGTGTCGATTTTTTTTCCTTGGATGAGTGACTTACACTCATCCAAATGAGCTCAAATTTTGTATGTGGCCTATTATTATTGTAACCATGAAGTTCAATGGATTGGATTTTAGAAAGGCAAGGTCTGGTAGGCAAACACCATTGAGGTGTACGGCATGATCTATACACTCGAGTGTATTCCAGCCTGACTATATATATATATATATATATATAGAGAGAGAGAGAGAGAGAGAGAGAGTCAGGCTAGAATACACTCGAGTGTATCTGGAGCGGAATACACTCGAGTGTATCTGGAGCGGAATACACTCAAGTAGTTTTTCATGATGCAATATTTTTTTTGAAAATATAATCCATTGATCTTCTTAAATATCTCGTGAACAACACATACGCAAAATTTGAGCACATTTGGATATGTATAGCTCATGTTATGAAGACCGCAAAAATTATGCATTTCGAATTAGTTTCATGTGTTGATTTTGTTGCCCAAGGATGAGTGACTTACACTCATCCAAATGGGCTCAAAATTTGTATGTAGCCTAGTTATAGTATTACGGTGAAGATCAAAGATTTACATTTTGCAAAAACTAGTCTTGATATGCAAACACACTTGAGTGTATTCGTGTGATCCATACACTCAAGTATATTCTAGATTGACTCTCTCTCTCTCTCTCTCTCTCTCTATATATATATATATATATATATATATATATATATATATCCCATGCCCGTGGTAGAGGCCGAACTCCTAGGAGGGTGGTAAATCAAGGCAGAAAGTGGGATTCGAACCTGGGTCCCTTCATGAGGAGACACTGTGTATATATATGTATGTAAGTATGTATGTAAGTATGTATGTATGTATGTATGTATGTGTGTGTGTGTGTGTGTGTTTGTGGAGTGTATGTGGTAATTCATTAGATATGCACATTAACTAGTTTAATAATTGCATTGTATGGAAAAAATAAATCTGATCATATCCATTTAAATCCCAGATACATTGTAAATTGGTGTGGCTCTGATACCACTATTGGGAAATTGAGGCGACAGATAAGACAATGAAACAAAATTTAATGGATCGGTTCTCTTGGATAGCAAGATTATTCCAACAACAATGTATCTAGGAAGGAAAGTTTGCAAAATTATTCTTGGTCCTGGAGTAAGTCCAACGACATTTTTCTTGTAGTAGCATCATGCTTCTTCTTCAGGAAACAACACACTCCTTTAGTAGCAGCAACACTCGAACAGTCGTCTCCACCGGCCTCCTGGTGAAGCACCACAGACAGTGATTGATGAGGTCCTCCTAGAGGCCGACAATGACCTCCTGCCTCTAAGATTAGTCCATGTAGACCACCAAGAACTCCATGTAGCGCTATCAGATCCAATGGGAAGGAGTTGTCTCTTTTGAGCATCAACCTTCTAGAGTTGATACGCTCTCCCACAATCGTCTCTCCCTTGCTATCCCTCCATTTATTGGGCAGGACTTGCTCAATCTCTCTATTGGTTACCACAATCAGAGATGACAACAATTGTCGAGCAACTGTTGCATTCTGGGAAGCCCCCAGTACCACTCTATTTATAAGAGAGGCTAGGGTCAGGGTTCTTAGTCTATACGGGGTTCCAAAGGGTCGAATTCACAAATTTTCTAGAACCAACGCATGACAGACTGGTCGGTCCGTACACCCAACTAATCAGTTGGTGCCCAAGCCAGTCGGTTGTGCAGTTTCTTGTTCTCAATCAAATTGGTAATCAATGCATGATTAATGTTAAGCATGATGTCAGCATAAATCCTTATACCGGTTGAATTGGCATCTGAACCGAGAAATTCATCCCATGAACCAGTCGGTTCACTATGTGAACTAGTTGTTTCACTCCATGGTTCAGCCACTGATCAACCAATATTGATTCCCATTGATTTGACACTCCAACTAATCAGTTCAACCCTTGAACCGGTCAGTCCAGAGTCCATTCAATCAACTTTGAACCTCAATTGTTTAATTGAATACCTAAACACCTTTAGTAATCAAATTAAACATCATTCATGAATATACTTTTTTAATCCAAGTGTATCCTATGTGTGTGACCCTATAGGTCCCAAATTACATTGGTCGTGAATGTTCATAACTAACTTACAACATCACAAGCAAAGAGTGTTGTCAAGCAACACATCAGTGCTATCCACATAATTTGGAAAGTTGGAGAACAACTTCAACCTACAATCTATGATTAGTGTTACTGATATCATACAGTTCCTTTGTCTCTGATATCTAGATTAAACTCAAGGCATGGAATCATCATTCTCTCAACGCTCAATCCATATTTCTTGAACTAGAGAAGACTGTCTGAGATGCATGTGATTTCAAATATCACATATGGAATCTCATGAGTACGACCGTACATTTCTCTATCTTGCTTTTCAAGAGGCCCAGGATATCAATATCCTGTAAGTGGGGGAAAATCCCATCTACAACACTCACATTTAATCCCAATGTGTCACATTGCACCCAATCATCATCGTATGGCAACCCTTATTTAGGATTACATTGGATGAATCAAAGTACATGAACTACATGTAATGAATGTAGTAACTCAAGGTCTAAGAACCACAATCACCTATCACTTATGAGAGATGATTCTGACTACCATTCCATGGTCTCCGTGTATCATTTCTCATGATGGTTTCATCTGATATATTATTCTCTAACATATACCTATTGTAAGGAGTGGAACCAAGAGGGGATCCACTCCCTACTAAAATTTTGGAGAACAAAACTTCCAGTCCAAACAAACCCAAAAGATATGTTGGAGTGGGTGTAAAATTTTCAAACAGTATTAATGGTATTCAAAACAACCAAAGTTTAGTAGAGGAAGAAAAATATTGACTATATTCAATTTTTCAAAAGATTACAAAGTACATCATAATCTCCCACATAGGGTTTACAAGTAAGATACAACATATGGATCTAAGTAGAGGGAAATCTAAACCATAACAATATTGTCTCCAAGCATTAACTCCTTAAGCTAAGTTCATAACTTCATGTGGTGTCCTCCATGTTCTTTCACCTAGGGCTGGAAGCATTCCCCGACAAAAAGAGAAAAGTAAAAGACATCCGCAAAGGATGGTATGCGCATACTAAAAAGGAAATTATGTAATATATGGAATAAAGGAAAACAAATATAAAGGCTTCCCATGAAAAATAAACGGAACTACCCAATTGGGAATAAAAGAACTTGATTTGCGAACAACAGATAACAAAGGAATTACTTGCCATAAAAACAATAAAAGAAGTGGTGCCACAAAAGCACATGTAATCTTTTTGGGCACAAAATCCATAATAACAACCTTCATGCATGTGAGATAAACATAGAGCTAGAACAATATAATAACAAAGTCAGTCAAGTCTCACAAACTTGAAACCTGATAGACAATGAAGTACTGCCAAATTCCCAATATATATAAAAGTGGGCCAAACCTCATAAATTTGAAACTCGGGTATGGTGCCACCTCCATCCCAAAAATAACGGGAGCATACTGACCTGAGCAAGAAATATACATCTGCCCAAAAACAAATGCAATTACACTACTCTAGTGCTACTGAATCACATGGCATGTTTAATTTAGAAGCAAGTAGAAAGTGTAGTCAAATTATACAAACTAGTCACCATAAAAGTGACCAACATATACATCCACCTCGTAAGTGGGAAAAATATATTACTTGTCATCAGAAAGAGTTCCATCATGAACAAAGCATAAGAAAAGACCAAAATAATGCCCATAAATCAATAACAAATAAAAGGTACTTCACATGAAGCATATTTTCCAAAAGAACAAGATATGGTGTAGGTTGATGTCCATAGGACCAAGAGAAAGATTAGAATAGGTTATTGCTCAAAAAGAATAATAGGAGATGCAAACATACCTTACAGAAGAATCTAAACTATCCAAAGACATTCCCAAATCCAAACCTAAGTCTCCAAAACACCTATGATTCATATATTTACAATTAGGGTTAGGTTTACATTAATTATTCAAAACTCTAAAAATTGCCTTTTTAATATTAGTGAATTAGGTTATCAAAACCATGCCAAGTTTTAGAATATCTTTTTTTGAGTTAAAAACATATTTTATTATATTTTTTTGTCTTTTAAATACTTAGTTATGAATTTTACAAGTTATGACTTATTTAGGAAAAATCCATTAAAATCACATACTTTCAACATTATATTTTGGCATCAAAATTAGTACCATTAGAAAGCCCAATTTTTTCCGATTTAGGCACATATTGTTTATTATTTTTTTGAGCTACAAATAATTAGTTACGAATTTTTTAAAATCAGCTAATCAGATAAATCAACGTCAGCAAAATCATTGGGAGAGGAAAAGAGAGAGAGAAAGAGGGCACCCACACTGAGTTGGCCTAATCAGTGTCGGCCAACTCGGCCAGTCCCACTTCCAACTTGGCAACACACCTCAGCACTGATACACAAGAAAATGAGCATGAAAAGACCTTTTTACCCCTATTGGGAAATAAAATAGAAAGGAAAATGGGGGGCTAAACTGAAAAATAACAATTGGTCATCTTTTACGCCAGATGTGAAGAACCTGAAGCTTGAGGATAGTTTTTGAGAATTGAATTCACAAACCAAAGCCTCTCGGTAGAGTAGAACAGCCAAAAAAGATTCTACAACTGATTCTGATCTCAGCAAGCCATAGTAGATCGAAAGCCAAAACCAGAAGCTCAAAAAACCTGTTACCGTCGGTCATGAGGAGCAAGCAATTGGAGAAAACTGTATACCTCTCAAAAAGCAATGTTGGAGGTCTCATCACATCGCCCGAAGTCAGCCTAAACCTATAAGGGGCCATGAGAAGGGGTTCTGGGTTGTTTGTCATCACCTTGGTGTCTAGGCTCTTCACCACCAGCCGTTGGTGACAACGTTCTACATACGTGAATTAGGGAAATCACTTCTAGGGTCGAAGGGGTCAAAGGAGAATAGAGGAATCATGCTTGGAGGTACCACAGATGTTGAGAGGGTGTTAGCGCTAGGTCTGAAGGTCCACAAACACGATCAGGAAGGTAAGGAAGAAAAATAGGGGATGTTCAGGAGAGAAAGGAAGACGAGTCATGAAAGTGGGGTGGAACCACCAAAACACTAGGTTTTATAGGACCCTTGGATGCAAAATGTGATAAGGAAGGTGATTTGGAAAGAATTGTCAAAAGAAAAGGAAAGAAAAGAGAGAAATCTGAGAAATGAAATCGAGGAGAGGGATATATTTCATGAGTCATAGATGTAAGGAGAAGGAAAGAATACGGAGGACGAGGAGAATCCAAGTGTCGTTGGATCAGAAATCCAATGGATGGGATAAAACCCAAGTTTTACAAACCAAAGGAAGCAAACCAGAATAAACCGCGTGACACATAAATCAACTCGTAATCTTTTTTGAATAAATTGTTGCATGAATTATTCATCTTTTCTCTCTCTATATTTGAAGGTGCAAACAAACTCCAAATTATGTGAAATTTTGCACAGAGGCCAATTAAGGCATGTAGATTTTGATTATGTAATTAGATTTCATGTTTGGAAACTTTTAATGTATTAATTAATAAAATCATGTTTTCTCTTTCCTCGTGCATTAATGGCATTAGGATTATCCAGATTTGGTGAAACTTCACCCACAAGTCAAATTAAGTATGTTGGATATGAATTTACCCTTCATTTCACATGTTGAAGTTATTTATACATTTATTTAATATTTTGAAGGTTCACACTTTCTCGCTCCTGATTTCATCTTTGAATCAAACTTTCTCCAAATCGAGTGAAAGTTCACTTTTGTGTGTAGATTATGAATCTAAGATTGTTTTCCACTTTTGGAGTCATTAAATATTTTATTTCATAGTTTTAAAGAAAAACACCTTTTCTTTTATAAATAAAATATATATGGTTATTATTATCCTAAATTGGTGAAACTTATCGTTCAAGTAAACTTGAACTCAAAGAAAATGAATATGAAGTTATTCTTATTCAATTACTTCTTATTTTATTCATTTTAGACCATTATAATATTATTTCATTATTAACCAATTATTCGTCCAATTATGTTCCTTATTTTTATATTAGCACTAAAGGAATTATGTAAGATTATATTTTACAAATTTGTTATGAAATCTCTATTTATCTCATGTAATATATTTTATGTGTCCATTAATAGTTTAAAACTTAATGTGAGAACATTAGGTTACATTAGGGTGTTTTATTCATGCATTAACATGTTAGGATTTCAATTAAGCTACTAATGTGCATATCCTCATCCTTGTTTGACTAAACCCAAAGAACTAAGTTGACTATCCTCTAAGACATATGATCAAGGTCAAGAGGATAGGTTTTGGTTTGTTACATCACTCCACCCCTTAAAAGGATTTCGTCCTCAAAATCTTTTGATCTCGGAATCTTTTGATCAAACATCGACAACCTACTACTCTCCATCCCTTAAAAGGTTTTACCTATCAAGTCAAACTAAGCATCATTTAGAGTTACCCACATCTCTTTTAGTTATGAATATTTTAGAGATTTATATTGTTCATGTATCCAACTAACAAGTCAGAACCGTCTAGGGTTGAGTTTTAGGTCCTTGTGTCTCAAAGTTAACAACACATCATAAACGTACAAAAAGTCATGGGATACAAAGGGTAGGTCCACTACACCTTTATATTATCCATATATTTCCTAGTCATTTCTTTATAGCCAAAACAAGGGTTAAGATCCTATCCCAACTAATTCTATGGTTTCACTATCCATACATCCAGAAAATCTTCATTGTGACTTAGTTCAAGAAAACTTTTTTGAAATCCACATCATTTTATACATATAATAATATATTTGAAAATATTTTTTTCTTCAAAAAATCATGCATTATGAAACAAAAATGAGCTCAAAATCAATGCAGAAACCAAGTCATAATTTATCTTTTACAAGATCTCCTTATCCTACCATTTCTCTATACTCATATCCTAATTTTCATCCTCAATTCAAACCTTATGGCATCAAAAGTTACATGTCATCACTAACTTATACGGTAGGATAAGATCACCTAAAACCTCATCACTTTAGGGTTTCCTAAACATCACAATTCTAATGTGAAGCTCATATCAACCTTTCATCATCAGAAACAACTTAGGTAAGATATAGGAAAAACATCACACCTAGAGGTAACTATCTAAGTCAAGGGTTCTAATAAGGGAGACAAAATTGAAATAGTTAGATTTTGACTACCATGTGCTCTGATACCATGTTGTAAGGAGAGAGACCTAGAAGGGATCCACTCCCTACTAAAAATTTGAAGAATAAAACCTCTATTCCAAAAACACCGAAAAGATATGTTACAGTGGGTGTAAAATTTTCAAATCCATTAAATGGTATTCAAAATAACCAAAGTTTAGCAGCAAAAGAAAAATATTGACTTTATTCAATTTTTTTTTAAGATTACAATAATACACCATAATCTTCCACATAGGCTTTATATGTAAGATACAACATGTGGATCTAAGTAGAGGAAAATCTAAACCATAACAAGACTGTCTCCAAGCTTTAACTCCTTAAGCTAAGATCATAACTTCATGCCACGTCCTCCATGTTCTTTCACCTAGGGTTGAAAGAATACTCCAGCAAAAAGAGAAGAGTAAAAGACATCAGCAACGGCTGGTATGTGCATACTAAAAAGGAAATTGAGCAATATACGGAATAAAGGACAACAAATATAAAGGCTTCCCATGAAAAAGAAATGGAACTACCTAATTGGGCATAACATAACTTGATTTGCAAACAAGAGACAACAAAGGAATTACTTGCCAGAAAACAATAATAAAAGAGGTGCCAAAAAAGCACACATAATCTTTTGGGGCATAAATCCCATAATAACAACCTGCATGCATGTGAGATAAACATAGCCCTAGAACAATATAACAACAGAGTCAGCCAAGTCTCACAAACTTGAAACCTGATAGAGAACGACGTACTGCCAAACTCCCAATTTATATAAAAGTGGGCCAAACTTGATAAATTTGAAACCGGGGTATGGGTCCACCTCCATCCCAAAAATAATAGGAGCATATTGTCCTGAGTAGGAAATACACATCTACCCAAAAACCAATGCAATTACACTACTCTAGTGCTACTAAATCACATACCATATTTAATGTAGAGGCTAGTAGAAAGTATAGTCAGATTATACAAACTGGTCACCACAAAAATGACCAACATATACACCCACCTCATAAGTGGGAAAAAGACATCACCTATCACCATATAGAGTTCTATCATGAACAAAGCATAAGAAAAGACCAAAAGAATGTCCAAAGATCAATAACAAATAAACGGTAATTCACTTGAAGCATATTTTCCAAAAGAACAAGATATGGTGTAGGTTCATGTCCATAGGACCAAGAAAAAGATGAGAATAGGTTATTGCTCAAAAAGAATAATAGGAGATGAAAACATAACTTACACAAGAATCTAAATAGTCCAAAGACAGTCTCAAATCCAAGCCTAGGTCTCCAAAACACCTATGATACATATATGTAGAATTACGGTTAGGTTAACATTTATTATTTAAAACCCTAAAAATTGCATTTTTAATATTAGTGAATTAGGTTATCAAAACCATGCCATGATTTAGATTATCTTTTCTGAGTTCAAAATTTATTTTATTATATTTGTTCTGTCTCTATATAATTAGTTATGAATTTTGCAAGTTATTACATTTTTTAAGGAAACATTCATTAAAACCACATATTTTCAACATTAGATTTTGGCTTCAAAACATACCATTAGAAAGCTCATATTTTTCTAATTTTTGAACATATTTAATTTTAGTTTTCTGAGCTATAAATAATTAGTTACATATTTTTCAAAAATTAGCCAATCAGATAAATCCACGCCAGAAAAATCATTGAGAGAGGAAAAGAGAGAGAGAAAGAGGGGACACACACTAAGTTGGCCCAATCAGCACTGGACAACTCGATCGACCCCATTGCCAACTCAGCGATGTGTCTCAATGCTGATACACAAGCAAACGGGTGTGAAAAGACCTTTTACCCCTATCAGGAAAAAAAATAGAAAGGAAAATAGGGGATTAAATTGAGAAATAACATATGGTCATATTCTACACCATATGTGAAGAACTAGGAGCTTGAGGATAGAATTTGATAATCAAATTTCGAAACCAAAGCATCTCAGCAGGAAAAAACAATCAAAAAAGATTCTACAACTGATTCTGATCTCAGCAAGACATGGCAGACCGAAAGCTAGAACCAGAAGCTTGAAAAACCAATTATTGTCGGTCCTGATGAGCAAGTAATTGGGGAAAATTGAATAATTAGGTCAAAGGAGCATAGAGGAATCATGCCTGGAGGTACCACAGATGTTGAGGGGGTGTTAGCCCAGGGTCCGAAGGTCCACAAATGTGATCATATAGGTAAAGGAAGTAAAATAGGGGATGGTTAGGGGAGAAAGGAAGAGGAGTCGTGAAAGTGGGGTGGAACCCCCCAAAACACTAGGTTTTATAGGACCCCAGGATGCAGGATGCGATAAGGAAGGTGATGGGGAACGCATTGTGGGAAGAAAAGGAAATAAAAGATAGAAATCTAAAAAAAGAAATTGGGGAGAGGGACAAATTTCCTGAGTCGGAGACGTGAGGATAAGGAAAGAACACGAAGGAAGAGGAGAATCCAGGTTCCATTAGATTAGAAAACCAATGAATGTAATTAAATACGAGTTTTGCAAACCAAAGGAAATGAACCAAAATAAACCACGTGACATATAAATCAACTCCTAATCCTTTTCAAATAATGTGTTGCATTAATAATTCATGTTTTCTCTCTCTTCATTTGAAGGTGCAAACAAACTCCAAATTAAGTGAAATGTTTCATAGGTTAAGGCATGTAGATTCCAATTATGCGAATAGATTTCAAAAATAAAAACTTTTACTATATTAATTAATCAAATCATGTTTTCATTTCCTCATGCATTATTGGCATTAGGATTATCCAGATTTGGTTAAACTTCACCCAAAAGTCAAATGAAGTGTGTTGGATGCAATATTTTCCTTAACTTCACATGATGAAGTTATTTATACATTTATTTAATATTTTGAAGGTTATACACACTTTCTCACTCCTAATTTCATCCTTTAATCAAACTTTCTCCAAATTGAGTGAAAGTTCACCCAAAGGGACATTTTAATGTGTAGATTATGAACCTAAGATTGTTTTCCACTTTTGGAGTCATTTAATGTTTTATTTCATAATTTGAAGTAAAAACACCTTTTCTTTTATTAATAAAATAGGTATGGATATTATTATCCTAACTTGGTGAAATATATCGTTCAAGTAAACTTGAACTCAAAGAAAATGAATATGAAGTTATTGTTATCCAATTACTTCTTCTTTTAGTGATTTTATCCTGTTATAATATTATTTCACTATTAACCAATTATCCATCCAATTATGTTCTTTATTTTCATATTAGCACTAAAGGAATTATGTAAGATTATTTTGTACAAATTTATTATAAAATCTCTATTTATCTCATGTAATATATTTTATGTATCTATTAATAACCTAAGACTTAATGTGAGAATATTGGGTTACATTAGGGTGTTTTATTCATGCATTAACATGTTAGGATTTCAATTAAGCTACTAATGTGCATATCCTCATCCTTGTTTGGCTAAACCCAAAGAACCAAGTTGACTCTGCTCCAAGACATATGATCAGGCTTAAGAGGCTAGGTTTTGGTTCGTTACATCTATATGCTTGACTTGATATCACATATCATAACTAATGAGACTATGTCATCAGTCAAGACACACACTAGTGTTATGTATTATTGTTGTCTATTTTTCTTCCACAGTATTATCTGACTAGGGACATAATAAGAATTTATGTACTATTATCATATGTATGATCTCATTGTTCAAGTCACATGCATCAAGACATAGATAATCGACTAACATCATTCTTTAGACATCAAAAATGTTTGTTTCATCATCTCATGCTAAGACAAACACAATAGATAGAATTGCCTTTGTTATTATCAAATCATGTATTTAATGCCACATTCCAATCATCATATGATTGGCTCTCTGGGCATACTTACCAACATGATTTTCCACCAATTATTTATAGGTCATGCTTTTTCCACCCAGAGTATGCTATCTCCAACCATTATTTATTTTTGGCTAAGATCATATGGTGTCCCATACCTGCTTGAAATAATTTTAGTCTTTGTTTGTTTCATGCAAAATTTATGTTTTGATATTGTTCATGAAACTTTTTTAAAGGAAAGACTCCCTAAATGATATTCCTTAGTTAGATATGCCTCATCTCTTGACCTGATATTTCTTTTGAAACTTATTTCTCTTGATCATCCCTTATTTATATGATCTTCTTTTGAACTTCCTAAAGTAGTGCCTAGTTGATATTTACTACACATACTTAGCATTTGTTGACGTCCTTTCCTTTTGTTTTTCTCCTCCAGGGTGTTGTTTTTTAACCCACCCAAAGGTAGAACAATCCCAGGTGTAGAACTTGGAAGGCTTGACTCAAAGACATGAACTTGATAGGTGGAGTTCATAGGAGATATATTCAAGGTAGTTAGATAGACATCTGCTCATAGGTAAGTGACAACCTGTGCCCTACCTACTTTACCCATTTACCCATTAGTATATAGTTGAACTAACAATTTCATATTCTAATACATGTACTAATGCCTACTAAAATCATCAACAAGCATCACCACAACTCTTTTACTTTGTAATATTATGATTCCCACAAGTTTAGTATATTATGGGTAGCATGTCACACTTTTATAATTATATATTAGAGAGAAAATATGAATTCCTCAATAAGACATATTATATTTGAAAAGTTAGGCCTTGTTTATAAGAAAATTTTGGGTTAAAATATTAGTATTGACAATATGTATCACCAAAACATAATTATTAATATCTAAACTTAATTATAAGAGTGTGTTATGTTTAATGTAGAGTATATCATATGAAGTTATTGTTGAAAATATTATATATCTATTTTTATGGTATATTACCCATTTAACATGTTACCCTTCCCATTTACCCTACCCATTTACCATGTGGGTAAAAGGGTGTGGGTAAGGGTAGGGTAAAAGTTTTTAAGGAAAGGGTAATTACCCTACCTGCTACCCACAACTTTGATGCAGGTAAGGATATGAGTAAACCATTACCCTACCCTACCCATTTACAACCCTAGTGATAATCGTGTTTTTATGCGGCAAAGCTACAATGTCAGCTATTTAAAATACAACTGACACTGGAAGTATGTGATATATGTGTTTTTTTATGGCAGAGATATAGTGTTGATTATTAAAAAAAATTGATACTAGAAGTATGTGATATATGTGTATCTATGTGGCATGTCTATAATGTCAGTTATTTACTAAAAATAAACACTAGAAGTATGTGATATATGTGTTTTTATGTGGAAGAGCTAGTGTGACGTCCCCAGATTTTCTAAAAGTCCACTCCATCACATCCTACACACCTTAAAAGATATTTCGTCCTCGAAATTAAGCTAGAAAACCCACTTTGTCACATCATATACATCTTAAAAGAACTTTCGTCCTTGAAAGTAAACCATACTCATACTTCCAGGGAAAACCTTATCTTGCTGTCATCCACATGTAGGCACCATTCTATGTGTAACATATCCGCAAAGGTTACCTAAAACCATGTATCCAAAGCACTATTAGGAGGTTTCAAGAGCATCAAGGGTGAAACCTCACTCCATAGAAGTCTCAAACAATGGTTTAGAAGCTTAGGTTATGTCATTACATATCTCATATGTCAGGGCTGCATCCTTATCTTAACCCATGATTTAGAGTTCCCACATCATATTACCATGTTCTAAAGGAGTTAACTAAGATTAACTCATACATCAAGGTTTCATCAGCATTTTATTGAGATAATTTGTTAGAACATGTCCAATATTAACATATGCCTTTTAGAAAATCCGGGGACGTCACAACTATAGTGTCAGTTATTAACAAAAGAACAAAAGTATAAGTAAGTGATGCCTGTGTTTTATATGGCGGACCTATAGCATCAGTTATTTGTAAAAAACAAACACTATAAGTATGTGATATTTGTTTTGTACGTGGTGGTGTTATTGTGTTGATTATTTACAAAAAATCGACATTAGACATATGTGATATCTATGTATTGACATGATGGACCTATAATGTCAGTTATTTACAAAAACAAATAGACACTAGAAGTATGTGATATCTGTGTTTTTATGTCGTTGAGCTATAATATCACCTATTTACAAAAAAAATGATACTAAAAATATGTGGTATTTGTGTATTTTCATGGCGAAGCTGTAGTCTCAGTTATTTATGTAAAACCAACACTAGAAGTATGTGAGAATTCTATTAGTCTGCCATCCCGTGCAGATCAAACAACCATTAAAACCACTAGAATGTGTACCTTAGAAGCTAGCTTTAGTATTTTATATAATCAAGAACTTGTTATGCATGCTAATCTAGTTATTGTTAAAATATTGATGACCAATAGTTGAAAAGATGATATCAACATATAAATAAAGTGATTTAGTATATAGAGAATTCAGTTCTAATTCTTAGTTTTCTAAGATATACAATTCTAGGCCTTTTAGATATTTGTTCTATTTAATGACCAAAATGTATATATTTCATCATTTTGTTCTTTTATTATACTAAATTGAGCTTTATGAAACACATGCTTGTGTTTTTACAAAAAATTAGTATGTAACAAAGGAAATCTAGTATATAGTTATTTTGAAGATGCAATTATCTTATTCAAGTCATGAGTGGCTAATTGAAATCATTCTTGTAATAGGTAGGGTTCCCCATTCAATGTTAGTGTACATCCAAGTAGTGCTAAATGTGAACGAATGAATCAAAAAAATGAGTTTATGTTCAAATAAATAATTTTAGAGTTATCTGGTTATTACGACTAATTGGAAATGATATTCTTCATCAAGTAAGATTTAGCTTGATATTATAATTTAATGTGAGCTATATTGAAAATGTGTGAGGCTTCTGATACCATAACTATAGGTTAGTTGGTAAATATAGGATTTTCCCTATGTTCTAGTGACTTAGTTTTAGTAGTTTAGTTACTCAATAAATATAAAATAAAAGATTGAGTACATCAAAATATATACAAATACAGTATGGTGGTAATATAAATCTTGCTAGGATATATGTGCTAAGAAGAACAATGCAAGTGATAGACTATTGGCTCAAATAATAATAATAATATGGTCACTTGGAGCATAACCTAGTGGAGGTGAACTAGGAGTCCCTACATTTCTATACAAAGATATAAGGTACTTGGCACCATACGATTAGCTATTGGTGGTAGTTAGGTTTTGTAGAGTACCAATATCAACCATCTAATATTGGTTTTACTAGTTCAAATCAGTTTGGTGTTCTACAACTACCACATGGGATTGATAGATGTTCAAGTCATAATTCCATCACATGTATACAAGTCACCTAGAGGAACCCATCATGAGTACCCTAGAGACAGGGCCAGAGTTTGTGAATGTTATTCAGCCATCATTAGGTCATATATGGATACCTCATTGCAAAAAAAAAATTGGTCCAATTAGTAGTCTAGAGGTCTTGGGTTTTATCTTAAGACTAAGAGAATTCACACATGAGTGGCTTTCTCTTGATGGTACTATTCAAGTGCACTTGTATGAAAAGTGCTAGGAGAAAGTTATCTGAATTTATTTAGCCAGTTTAAATGTTTTATCTAGTCAAATTAGTCATCTTGTCACTACAATGGTCCTGAGATAGTTAGTGTAATGAAAATTTAGAAAAAGACTAAAGAAAATTCTATTTGTGTGCTCTCTCTTTTTAGTAATGCACATTTCTAATTTTCTTCTTTATGTCGGTATGATTAGCCTTTGGAGTCAAAGTATTTCTTTTCTTTTAACTATTGTTGCACAAGAATATTCAACATGAAATTATGTGAACTTAACTTGCTTTTTGAATTACTCATTAACTAGGAGAATAGTTCACCCCTCAGCTCACAAAATGTTTGGGTAATCTCTGAGGTCATGAAGATCTATATGCATACAAGAAGTTCTTCCACAAAGTTAGTTGTTTTATTAGTTTAGTTTATCTTGTGAATGTCACTATAGGTCCTTGCATTGACTAAAGAGAGTCTTATACATAATTCTTGTAATATTATCTCTTAATTTTCAGCCTAATTAGTTGTTTTATTAGTATAGTTTAGCTTGTACATGTCACTATATGTCCTTGTATTGAGTAAAAAGAGTCGTATACGGTATTCTTGTAATATTGTCTCTTAATTTTCAGCATTAGTTAGTTGTTTATTAGTTTCGTTTAGTTTGTACATGTCACTATAGGTCCTTGTATTGAGTAAAGAGAGTCGTATGCAGTATTCTTGTAATATTATCTCTTAATTTTCAGCGTCATTGTTTAATAGTCAGTCAACAACATATGAAAGACTTAGTATGAATGATACAATTTCCCAATTTATGTTTGTAATGAGATCCATGAGATATGGTTCATCTCCTATGATAAGGCTAGTCTTGTGGTAGAGAATGAAAAATGAAGTAGTTCTTAAACTAGAAAAAGCTTATAGTGGTGTTGAGTGTGCATAGTCTCGAGTTTATGCCCGAAACCAATGATTTACTAGAAGCTACGTGATCAGGGCCGTTGTAAAAAATTTAGAGGCCCCGGGGCGAAGATAAAAAAATGGGCCCTCTATATACTCTTATTTAAAAAATTTAAGTAAACACAAGTTTAGTCATAATTGTCAAAACTGTCATATAAAAAATAGAACTTGTTCTTACAAATCAAACTAAAAATAACGTAAAAATTAAATATAGATATTTCCTTATCAAGCTTCACTCATCATATAAAATGACTTCTTTGAGCCTTTCTAGATGCAAAATCTTGAATAACAGTGTCAACATCAATACTTCTCAACATATCCTTCTCAATGCATAATATTGCCAAACCGTTCAATCTTTCTTGAGACATTTATGATCTAAGGTAGTTTTTCAGCAACTTTAGCTTGGAAAAACTCCTTTCTGTAGACACTACTGTCACTGGCATTGTCAACATAATACGATAAGCAATTGAAATATGAGGGAAACAATCTGCATCTTACACAAATTCAAGAACTTCAATAGCTGACTTTTTCTCTTCTGGCAAACTCATCAGCAATACTTTCAAAGCAGAAAAAAAGTCATCCAAGTTTATATCTGATGAACTTTCATGAGAAAAAGTAGCATGAAACTTAGTGCAACATGCCTTTAGGGTAGCTTCATCCAATGATTTTAAAATCTCTGAGTTATATAAGAATCCAAAAGTATCTTCAAATATCTTCACTTGTTCAAATCTCTCCTTCAAAGAAGAGATTGCCATATCCACAACCACTAGAAAGTAATTCACTCGAAAAGAATCTTTCTCTAATTGAATAATATCATCATCATTATCATTCTCATCAAATTTTCTTTTCCTAACAATGCGACACTTAACTTGAAAAGTTGTCGCAACATTCATCTTAGAGGCAATCTCAGTAGCAACAACGATACTAGAAGCAAATCCTTCATCTCTATATCTCACAAGAAAAGACACCATATCTTTCAATAACTTAACAGTAGCATCAATGCAAATAGATTTGGATTGCAACTTCTTACTTACTGTATTAACAATATATAAAATATCATGCCAAATAATAATACCCAACAGAAACTCAAAAATCTTGATTGAGTAAACCAGGCTATTTGCTTCACTTTGTGTCTTAGCATCATCACGAGACTTTGATAATTCCAATAGAGCCAACCTGATTTGAGGAGCTTGAAATCTAATAGCTTTCACACTTTTAATACGACTCTCCCAATGAGTATTGGACAATGATTTAACAGTCAAACCTGAGATATTGTCAAGCAAACACTTCCATCTTTTCAGAGAACTTGCAAATAATGTATATATGTGTTGTATAATTCCAAAAAAAGAAACAGCCAAAACACAAGAATGAGCCATATCACTAATAGTGAGATTAAGACTATGACAAGCACAAGGCATATATAACGCTCTGGGATTTACCTCGAGTAACCACTTTTGCACACCTTGGTGTTTTCCCTTCATATTAGAACCGTTGTCATAACCTTGACCTCTCATATCCCCCACATTAAGATTAAGAGACTCAAGAGCATTTATAAGTTCATTAAAAAGCCCCAATCTAGTCGTATCATAAACTTTCAAAAACACTAAAAAGAACTCCTCTATTTTTATTTTCTGACCAGACATGTTCACACCGTACAATGAGAGTCATTTGTTCTTGGTGGCTCACATCAGGAGTAGAATCAAGAATTATGGAGAAATATTTAGCCCCTCTAATGATGTTCAATATAGAACTCTTAATATTATCGACTAAAAGAGATATCAACTCATTTTGAATTGAATGGCCAAGATAATGATGGTGAATCTCATGATCCTGAATACATCGGACATGATCTTGCACTACCAAATCAAATTCTGCAAGCATTTCAATTATCCCCAAAAAGTTTCCATTGCTATCTTAGAAAAGTTTGTCATTTGATCCTCGAAAAGACAAATTACATTTAGCAAGACACTTAACAACAGACACTATTCTTCATAAAACTTGTCTCCAACTGTAACGACCCCACCTTCCGGTAACCCCCAATTAAGGGAGACCGAGAGGTTGGTATCGTTATCAATTTCCAGATCAAGGTTCAACAATTAATTGATAACAATTATTTAATTCTACTAGACTAAACTGAAAAGTTGTAATAAATAAAATTCTTGCATACCTTTGAAAATTTTGGATTTCTAAACTTCTATCCAGAACTGGGACTAACTAACTAATCCTCCTTTGGTTTTTAATTCGTGTACTTCACAATATGACAGTTTACTGTGTGTCCTTTTTCTTTGTACCTAAAACGCCGACAAATAAAACGTCGGTCAGCCAAAGCTGGTATGTGGGGGATTCACCAATCATGCAATTAACTATAATAATGTATTGCATTCAATTATCATTTAACAAACAATTTTACATTTTAAGTATAACTACGCGATCCATGAGTCCCCTATTCCCATTATACCCCTCATGACTTCACCTAACAAGTGAATCAATTTCCAGGGCAGAGTCACATGGCACTACCCGTAGGTAGCCCACTCCTTAACTCATGGTGTGCTAAGAGTCTCATGGCACTACACATGGGTAGCCCAGTTTCTAACTCATGATACCCTAGACCTTGCTCTAGGTTATCCTTAGCCTTTGTATAGCCACAGGGGTTGACTCAGATCTAGCTAGTTATACAAGTATACTCATAGTGATAGTCATAGTCACTTTATAGTTGCATGAATTGAAACATCCAACAGTTAATTCAAGCATTGTGGGAAACGTTGATAAAATCCTCGGAAAACTAATCGATATAGTCATAAGCGTAACCACATACCTCTTATGCAGATTTGGTTATAGAAATAATTATGAAGAGAGAGAATATCCAAGCAAGCAAGAAAATTGCACAGAAACCTTGAAATAAAAGTACAAGTTTACTTTTATTAATATTTATCCAATTTCATCATGTCCCTTAGGGTTTCTATTCCAATTTTAGGGTTTCTTTGGAAATTAGAGTTTTACCTTCATTCTTAAGTATTATGAACCCTAATTCATCAAAATCACTAAAAACCTTTAAATTCTCCCCTTTTAATATTCCTAACAGTCTTAGGATCGTTATTTAGTAATTTATCAAAATAACAAGGCTTTCCTCTTCTTTTACACTAAATTAGGGTTTTCATGTACATTATCTTTCATCTAGAGACATAAACCCTAATTTAGACATCTTTATATTAAAAATGAAAGAAAACTTCATATTATTAATCAACAGGTTGATAATCCTTGATTTAACCCATTGAGTTACAAGGAAACATCCTTTATATACAATTAGGGTTTCCAATTACTTTTCAATACATTATTCTTTCAAATTAAATCACTTTTGTAAAACGAAATAGAATAAGGTTATTAAATCATTTTTATCAGATTCCTTGCATTTTTCTACCCAACTTTCATATATAAAGTTTCTTCATTGGATAATCCTAGCGTTTTCTATTAATTTTGCAAGGAAAATCTATTTTTCTATAATTTCATTCAGAGAGGAGATTTACCAGATTTTTCTAGATCATCAGATCGGTGCGCCTATGGACTGCCTTTGAATCTGACGCTCTGCATCAAACGCCCACACTAACTAGGTGGTGCGCCCCGCTGCTCGCCCTCAGTCGCTGGATCTCAATCAAACGCTCAAAATCGCGAGCGTCTCCACTTAACCGGCCGCTTCTAATGTCGTTAGATCCTTGCCTGGATCAAGATGCTCCCTGATCGAACGACAGATGTACGTCATCTTCCTCCTTCGGTTGTTCTTAGAACACGACGGTGCCACAGCGGCAACCTCGCTTGAGAAAGGGCAATCGAGGAAGGGAGATGGCTCTGAGGTGTAATAGGTGGCCGCTCGAGATCGCTAGGGAACAAGGACTCGAGTGGTGGCCTATTTATAGGACGTGGAGGGTCCCCTCTAGGGTTTCTGATCTTGCCACCAAATCTTGCTTCATCCCAATTGGTCGTTTAGCCTAGAAGCTTCCAACGATCACAAAACTAGGGTTGTGATGGTTCGGGGTCCCCTCCCGAACCCAATGGGAGAGTTTCCAAGATTGCACATTCAATAGATCACGAGAAAATGATGGGGAAAAATTCCTTATGGTCGTGCTACAGTCTGTGTCCCTCTGGGACTTTGTACGATGAGTCGGGTCAGTTGGATCAAGATCCAACGACCCTTATTATCTGCGCTCAACCAAAAAAAGGAAAGATTTCCCAAATTGCAAGGGAAAATCCCATTATAAGGATAATCTTGAAAAATCGATAACTCCTAATTCTTAAATCCTTTTTGCCTAAAATTTTAAAAGAAAGTCGTTCATACTTTTATCTCTCACTATGAAAAAATTGGGATCATTATCTCAATTAAACGGCCCCTTTTTCTTTAGTTGCAAGAAAACATCTTTTTATTCACATTTTCCACATATTCTTTATTTCCCTTGATATTATTTAATTATCCTGAGTTCCCTGAACCCCAAGGAACCTCTATAACACGAAGTCCTATTTTATGAAATTATCTTCTAACCTTTTAATTATCCTTTATCCATTTTCTTATATTTCCATTATCCCATTGAATTCCTTTTTCCTTTCTGTTTCTTTTTCTTTCAATTGGGCTTAATGGCCAGCAAGGCCCATCAAAGAGCATGCAAGACTATTATTCATGAAAAACCATTCAAAACAAACCATGACATCAAACATTGATCTTATTTTTCTTTTAAAGGAGATTCACAAATCTCATTACATGTTTTGGAAAATGAGGTTATAACATCCTCCCCTCCTTATAGGAATTTTTCCCTCAAAATTCAACAATCAAGAAAACAAATCAGGATATGCTTTTTCCATGTCCGTCTTCAGCTCTCATGTGGCCTCATCCTCTCCATGGTGCTTCCATCTCTATATTCTTATTTCTGAGCTCTTTTACCTTGGTATCTAGAATCTGCAAAGGCAACTCAGGATAAGACAACTTTCCTTGAAGCTCAATAGGTTCAATGCATAGCACATGGCTTGAATCTTGCACATATCGCTTCAGATTGGACACGTGAAACACATCATCCATCATACTGTATTGAGGGGGTAACGCCAAATGATATGTGACTTCACCAATCCGTTCTAACACTTCAAACAGACCCACGTATCGGGGACTCAAATTTCCCCTATTCTTAGCTATAGCTCGGAGCGGTCGGATTTTCAGAAAAACATGTTCTCCCACAACGAAATGCACATCAGTCCGCTTCGCATCAACATACGACTTTTTTCAGTCCTGGGCTCTCTTTAGCCTTTGCTTGATCAAAGTGACTTTATCAGCATACACTTGGAGTTCATCTGACCTCAATAAGGTCCTTTCACCAACATCATCCCAGTGAAGTGGTGACCGACACAGTCTCCCATATAGAGCTTCATATGGAGGCATCCCGATACTGGCTTGGTAACTGTGGTTGTAAGAAAACTCAACTAAAGGTAAGTACTGCTCCCATGATCCACCCCAATCAAGCACACAAGCTCTCAATAGATCTTCTAAGGTTTGAATTGTCCTTTCTGACTGTCCATCTGTCTGGGGGTGATAAGTGGTACTGAACTTCAACCTTGTACCTAGTTCCTCTTGAACCTGCTTCCATAATTTGGAAGCAAACTTTGGGTCTCTGTCTGAGATGATGGAACTGGGTACGCCATGCAAACACACTATCTCTTTGATATACAGCTCAGCTAAGTCTGACACTTTGGCAGTGGTTTTCAGGGCAAGGAAGTGTGCTGACTTGGTAAGGCAATCTACCACAACCCATATCGCATCATGACCTCTCTTGGTCTGGGGTAGACCCACCACGAAGTCCATGGTGATCTGCTCCCATTTCCATTCTGGAATCTTTATAGACTGTAAAAGTCTGTCGGGTCGTTGGTGTTCAGCCTTCACCATTTCGCACGTAAGACAACTGGCTACATAAGCTGCAATGGCTCTCTTCATTCCTGGCCACCAGAAAAACCTCTGCATGTCCTTAAACATCTTAGTAGTTCCTGGGTGTACCGTGTACTTAGAACCATGAGCCTCTTGTAGGATACGTTCCTTCAATGGTGAATCTTCAGGAACCCATATGTGATTCTCAAATCGGAGTCCTCCGTCTATTCCCAATGAAAGATGGGTCTGAGGCTTCTCCATCAAGCCTTTCATCTTGTCAAGTCCTCCACTGGCCAACTGTGCTGTGACAATCTCACTCAATAATTCTAACTATATCTGGATGTTGGCCAATCGAACTCGATCATCTAACAGTTGAGGTGACCATTCTACCAGATCTTCTAAGCTCTTCCACTGTCTGGACAACACAGCGACACACCATAGCTGTTTCCGACTCAAAGCATCAGCTACGAAATTTGCCTTCCCTGGATGATAGGCAATGGTGAAGTCGTAATCCTTCATGTACTCCATCCATCGTCGTTGTCGTAGGTTCAAGTCTTTCTACGTCAGAAGATACTTCAGGCTCTTATGGTCGGTGAAGATTTCAAAAGTGGCACCATACAGGTAATGCCACCAAATCTTCAAGGCATGGATGATAGAAGCTAACTCCAGGTCATGGGTTGGGTAATTCACCTCGTTGGGTTTTAGTTGTCAGGAGGCATATGCAACCACATGCCGATTCTGTTCCAACACACAACCAAGTCCCATATTTGATGCATCACTGAAAATCATGAAACCCTCATTGCCAGATGGTAGAGTCAAAACTGGTGCAGTGGTCAGCTTCTCTTTCAGCTCCTGGAAGCGAGCTTCACAAACATCGGACCACACGAACTTCACATCTTTCTAAGTCAACATGGTCAGAGGCAAGGCGGTTTTTGAGAAATCCGCGATGAAGCACCGATAATATCCTACTAACCGCAAGAAGCTTCATATCTCGGAGGGGTTCTTCAGTGCTGGCCAGTCTCGAACTGCCGACACTTTAGTTGGATCTACGACGATCGTTCCTCCTGAGATGATGTGTCCAAGGAACATGACTCGGTCTATCCAAAACTCGCATTTAGAGAACTTCCCGTAGAACTTCTGCTTTCTTAAGATATCAAGGACTTTACTTAGGTGGTCTCGATGTTGACCTACGTCATCCAAATAAACCAGTATGTCATCTATGAACACTATGACAAATGAGTCAAGGAAGGGTTGAAACACACTGTTCATAAGGTTCATGAACACACTAGGTGCATTGGACAACCCAAAAGGCATAACCACGAACTCATAGTGGCCATACCGGGTTCTAAAAGCTATTTTTGGGATGTCCTCACTCTTAACCCTTAACTGGTGGTAACCCGACCTCAAGTCGATCTTGGAAAAGACTCGAGCAGACTTCAACTGGTCAAACAAGTCATCTATCCGGGGTAAAGGGTATCTGTTCTTAATGGTAGCCTGGTTAATCATCCGGTAGTCTATGCACATTCGGAGTGAACCATCCTTTTTCTTTACAAAAAGAACCGGCGATCCCCATGGTGATGTTCTAGGGAAGATAAAACCCTTATCCAACAATTCCTACAAGTGTTTCTTTAGCTCAAGCAACTCAGCAGGGGCCATCCTATAGGGTGCTCGGGAAATAGGGTTTGTACTAGGGGCTAGCTCTATGGAGAAATCTACCTCTCTTTCGGGAGGAATGCCAGGTAGGTCATCTGGGAAAACTTCTGCATAGCCCCTAACTACCTCTATTTCTTCTAAGGGTTGCACTAGGGCTTCTGGCTCGATGACTACTGCTAGGAAAGCTCGACACCCTTTACTCATCATCCGCTCTACTTTAACGGCTGACACATATGGGCTGGTAGTGGCATCCTTCCTACCCCTAATGACAAAAGGTGGTTGACATGGTCTCTTGATGATCACTTTCTTCTCTGTACAGTCGATTTTGGCCCTATACGTATAAAGCCAATCCATACCAATGATTACGTCAAAATCATTCATGTCAAGAAGGATAAAGTCTGTAGGAAAATCATGATCTCGATATTTCACAGATACCACTGGGGTTTTCAAAAGGGAAGTAAAGATTCGACCACTCGGGGTTGTAACATCTAAGACATACCCTAAATCCTTGATATCCAAACATAGCACAGTTGCAAGATTTCTCGAAATGAAATTATTAGTAGATCTAGAGTCAAACAAAGCTTTCACATTATGTCCCATAACTTCAAGCATGCCTACATTATTGTTCACTATGCATTAGACCATTACATGCTTAACTTTAAAACATAAAAGAAACTCTAAGGGTTATTACCCTCAATCAACCGATTAGCATTAACTTGAGCCTCCTCATTGTCAATGGAAAACACCCGAGCTTGTCTTCTCTCTCCAGTAGGTGGGGCTACATCTATAGGTGGGGCTGCAACTGGTGGAGCTGCTGCTGGTGGAGCTACCACATGTCCTGGTCCCCTAGGTTCTGGCATAGGACAGACAGATTGTAGATGTCCCTCTTGGTGGCATCAAAAGCACATCTTCTTCTTGTAGCGGCATTCACCGGCGTGCCCCTTTCCGCAAGTGCGGCAAGGAGGTCGGTTGTTCTCTTGACGGGGTTTCCCTTTTCCTCCATGTTTTCTGTTAGCTTGATGACGTCTTAGACCCTTCTTGTGGTGGTTTCTCGGGCCTTGGGTTCCTTTAGTGAAACCCAAATACCCCTTGGGTGGAACCTGGGCCGACATCACGGTCCTCTCCATGTCTAAAGCAGTGTTGTAAGCTTCGGTGAAGGTCTTTGGTTTACTTGCCATCACATGGGGCTTGATGGTAGGGTGAAGACGTTCCATGAAGTGGTCTACCCTCCTCTCTTCATCCAACATATGTCCAAAACATTCCAGGAGGCGGAACCTACAACCAAAGTTTGCAACTGAAGAGCGTCCATGAGTCATGCTAGTGAACTCTCTTTCTTTCTCCTTCTTTGCTGAGACGGGGAGGAATCTGGCGGTGAAAATGGTCTTGAAGTCAGTCCATGCCATTGGTTCCTCACTTAGGTCTCTTCCTGTGATATGGTTCTCCCACCATATCTTGGCCGCACCTTCCAAAAGGTGAGTAGAAAATAGAACCTTCTTATTCAGCTGCACCTCGAGCATACAGAACCCATTCTCGACTGCAAGCAGCCAAGCTTCGGCCTTGTCGACTACTTCGGACTTGTCTTCTCCCCAGAACTTCTCGACGTTCAGCTGGATGAAGTCTAGGATGGTGGCTCCTAGTCGAGGACGGACTGGAAGTGGCTCACCATTCTCAGCCCTAGCTATGTCCCTAAGGGCCAGGGCACGAATAGTCTCAGTCAGTTGCTTTTGTTGTTCCACCCAAACTGCATCTGTGGTGTGAATCACCATGGCTGGTTCTGGACCACCAGGCTGGTCATCCTCCATTCGGGCTTCCTCTTCATATACCTGGTGTTCTTCATATTCTGGTCCTTCTCCTTGCTCTAGGTTAATGACGGGCATTGGTTCAGGGTTGGGGGCCTCGTGCACAACTTCTTCAGGCCTCTTTCTCTTCTTAGAGGTCTCTCCACCATGATTCCACTTCCTCTTCTCAGAAGACCCATTCTCTTTACGGGGTGGCCCACCTCCGCTGGTGGAGAAAGGGATTGCCACAACCTTTATATGAGCCATCTACATAAGCATAACAAACATACCTTTAGTTTATCATTAAACTACTTATACTTATGTCAGTGATATCTCATTACGTATCTTTTATTAATTTGATGGAGGATTCCTTAATCCTTAACTTACTTGCCCATACCACATGAGGGTGAGGAAACCCTAACTCTTAAAGTCCTTAATAGAATTTGTGATGAGAAGGGATGAATAAGACGAGGAAGTCCTAAAGGTATCTTATTTCGATTCAAATCCTAGGACATCGGCCAGGCAGTCACACATTCCGAGAGTCCTCGTATTCTGACTAGCGGTGCGGAGGAAAATTTTGCCAGCCCCCAGAAGTGATCCTTTTCTAGACACCTCTGTCTTTCAGAAAATCCTTTAATAACTCCCTTGTGTTCTACAGAGTTTGTAAAATTTAATAATTATTAACAATTAAGTGAAGAACCTTGGCTCTGATACCAAATGTAACGACCCCACCTTCCGGTAACCCCCAATTAAGGGAGACCGAGAGGTAGGTGCCGTTATCAATTTTCGGATCAAGGTTCAACAATTAATTGATAATAATTATTTAATTCTACTAGACTAAATTGAAAAACTGTAATAAATAAAATTCTTGCATACCTTTGAAAATTTTGGATTTCTAAACTTCTATCCAGAACTGGGACTAACTAACTAATCCTCCTTTGGTTTTTAATTCGTTTACTTCACAATATGACAGTTTACTATGTGTCCTTTTTCTTTGTACCTAAAACGCCGACAAACAAAAGGTCGGTCAGCCAAAGCTAGTAAGTGGGGGATTCACCAATCATGCAATTAACTATAACAATGTATTGCATTCAATTATCATTTAACAAACAATTTTACATTTTAAGTATAACTACGCGATCTATGTGTCCCCTATTCCCATTATACCCCTCATGACTTCACCTAACAGGTGAATCAATTTCCAGGGCAGAGTCACATGGCACTACCCGTAGGTAGCCCACTCCTTAACTCATGGTGTGCTAAGAGTCTCATGGCACTACACATGGGTAGCCCAGTTTCTAACTCATGTTACCCTAAACCTTGCTCTAGGTTATCCTTAGCCTTTGCATAGCCACAGGGGTTGACTCGGATCTAGCTAGTTATACAAGTATAATCATAGTGATAGTCATAGTCACTTTATAGTTGCATGAATTGAAACATCCAACAGTTAATTCAATCATTGTGGGAAACGTCGATAAAATCCTCGGAAAACTAATCGATATAGTCATAAGCGTAACCACATACCTCTTATGCAGATTTGGTTACAGAAATAGTTATGAAGAGAGAGAATATCCAAGCAAGCAAGCAAATTGCACAGAAACCCTGAAATAAAAGTACAAGTTTACTTTTATTAATATTTATCCAATTTCATCATGTCCTTTAGGGTTTCTATTCCAATTTTAGGGTTTCATTGGAAATTAGAGTTTTACCTTCATTCTTAAGTATTATGAACCCTAATTCATCAAAATCACTAAAAACCTTTAAATTCTCCCCTTTTAATATTCCTAACAGTCTTAGGATCGTTATTTAGTAATTTATCAAAATAACAAGGCTTTCCTCTTCTTTTACCCTAAATTAGGGTTTTCATGTACATTATCTTTCATCTAGAGACATAAACCCTAATTTAGACATCTTCGTATTCAAAATGAAAGAAAACTTCATATTATTAATCAACAGGTTGAGAATCCTTGATTTAACCCATTGAGTTACAAGGAAACATCCTTTATATGCAATTAGGGTTTCCAATTACTTTTCAATACATTATTCTTTCAAATTAAATCACTTTTGTAAAACGAAATAGAAATAGGTTCTTAAATCATTTTTATCAGATTCCTTGCATTTTTCTACCCAACTTTCATATATAAAGTTTCTTCATTGGATAATCCTAGCATTTTCTATTAATTTTGCAAGGAAAAGCTATTTTTCTGTAATTTCATTCAGAGAGGAGATTTATCAGATTTTTCTAGATCGTCGGATCGGTGTGCCTATGGACCGCCTTTGAATCTGATGCTCTGCGTCAAACGCCCCCACTAACTAGGTGGCGCACCCCACTGCTCGCCCTCATTCGCTGGATCTCGATCAAACACTCAGAATCGCGAGCGTCTCCACTTAACCGGCCGCTTCTAACGCCGTTAGATCCTTGCCTGGATCAAGATGCTCCCTGATCGAATGATGGTTGTACGTCATCTTCCTCTTTCTTTTGTTCTTAGAACACGGCGGTGCCACGGCGGCAACCTTGCCTGAGCAAGGGCAATCGAGAAAGGGAGATGGCTCTGAGGTGTAATAGGTGGCCGCTCGAGATCGCTAGGGAACAAGGACTCGAGTGGTGGCCTATTTATTGGACATGGAGGGTCCCCTCTAGGGTTTCTGATCCTTCCGCCAAAGCTTGCTTCAGCCCAATTGGGCGTTTAGCCTAGAAGCTTCCAACGATCACAAAACTAGGGTTGCGATGGTTCGGGGTCCCCTCCCGAACCCAATGGGAGAGTTTCCAAGATTGCACATTCAATAGATCGCGATAAAACGATGGGGAAAATTTCCCTGTGGTCATGCTACAGTCCGTGTCCCTCTGGGACTCCGGACGATGAGCCGGGTCAGTTGGATCAAGATCCAACAACCCTTATTATCCGCGCTCAACCAAAAAAAGGAAATATTTCCTAAATTGCAAGGGAAAATCCCATTATAAGGATAATCTTGAAAAATCGATAACTCCCAATTCTTAAATCCTTTTTGCCTCAAATTTTAAAGGAAAGTCGTTCATACTTTTATCTCTCACTATGCAAAAATTGGGATATTTATCTCAATTAAACAGTTGCTTTTTCTTTAGTTTCAAGAAAACACCTTTTTATTCACATTTTCCACATATTCTTTATTTCCCTTGATATTATTTAATTATCCTGAGTTCCCTAAACCCCAAGGAACCTCTATAACACGAAATCCTATTTTAGGAAATTATCTTCTAACCTTTTAATTATCCTTTATCCATTTTGTTATATTTCCATTATCCCATTGAATTCCTTTTTCCTTTCTTTTTCTTTTTCTTTCAATTGGGCTTAATGGCCAGCAAGGCCCATCAAAGAGCATGCAAGACTATTATTCACGAAAAATCATTCAAAAATAACCATGACATCAAACATTGATCTTATTTTTATTTTAAAGGAGATTCACAAATCTATTGAGCCAAACACTATAAATAGAAGAAGAGGAAGGCCTAAATTAACATGGGATGAACTTATAAAGAGAGATTTTGAATCTCTACATCTCAATCAGAATATGACCCATGATAGAGCTGAATGGAAACGAAGGATCCATGTAGCCGACCCCAACATAGTTGGGATTGAGGCTTAGATGATGATGATGATTCACAAATCTCATTACATGTTTTGGAAAATGAGGTTATACCAACGCTCTTTCTCCTTTGAAATTTCTTTCTGTAATTCTTTATCAACAGTTTGCTCATTGCTAAATCTTGCTTTTAATTCATGCCAAGTGCTCATATTAGTGAGATGCTCGATGCTATTCTCATGCTCTTTGAGTCTCTCACTAACATGTTTCCAGTCTTTGAACCCATTATGCACTAGTGTACTTTTATTGTTCTCAGACTTAAACAACTTACAATAAAAACAACAAATTTTATCAACATGTTTTGAGTAAACTAGCCACTTCCTATCACGAGTCTCTCCATTACTCAATTTTTGATAATAATAAGCATATGAGAAGTGTCTCTTATTATCATCTAAAGGAAACACAAGATTCAGTTCTCTTTTAGGACCTTTTTCAACTAAAATATCCCTAACTTTGTTGTCAAGATTATCCCAATTTAAGGGATCATAAATATCCAAAGGAGGGAGAAGTTGTTTAACACCGTCTAAGTTGCCAACATTTAAATCAGGGACATCAGTATCATCCTCAACCACATCAACATTTTCATTTCCAATTATATTTTCGACTTCTATAGTAACATGATCATCATCATTCACTTTTTGATTAGATTAATCAGGGTTATCAACATCTTCAGAAGTCCATAAAATAATGGAAATAAATTTATCAAGCGCACCTTTCTGAGTAGCTAGAAATTGCTCATCTTCCTTCTTCTTTCTTCTTTTCTCGCTTCCGGATAGATATTTTTTCAGAGGCATGTTGAGTAAACCCCACTGTCAAACATAGAGGACAATAAAAGTAAAAAATTAGTGATGAGCTTTTTGTGTCATTTTAAAAACTCATGTATTATCATTGCAATGTCATTGTTTAAAAAGGAAAACAAGTGAAAAGAAGCAAAGATTAGTGATGTAAAATCTAGGAATATAAAGTGTTCTACCTAACACTGAAACTATAATATTTTTTTAAACATAGTATGATTGTCTCTACAACCGGAAATGTGATATATCAAAATACAAATCAAGTTACATATAGGACAGAATGTTACCCAAAGTATAAATAATTTAAAGCCTGTATATGCAAACATGCTATGGAATAAAACTTTATTGTAAGTGTAACGCAGTGAATCAAACTTCAAAGCAGCAAATATATCATATTAGATAAATGATCAGATGATACTAATCTTGCAAAGACGAACAAGGTGACTTTTTATAGGATAAATTATCATATGGTATGTACCGACATACATGCAGTAATTGCAGCTGCAAGGACATTAAAAAAGGTATCGCCGATGGCATACGGATAGAGCTAAGAATCGAAGGAGTAGTTGACGTGCCGACTAAAGTCTAAAGGCACAAATCTGGCGTACGATGGAGAAACCTTGTGGTAGATCAGCCAATATAAAAGTCTCCGTCGTTGGACTTCTCGCTGCCGTCGAGGTTTTCGCGGTTGCTGCTGAACACATATACACATAGGAAGGGTGCGGGCGCCAGATGGAAATTGTTTTCCGTGTGTTTTGTTGGGGAAGTCGGCTTCGAGATTATATTTATATGCTTGGAAGTCGGGGGAAAATATGGGAAAGTAAATTTCGGATTTACCGTAAACCAATCGTGAATAAATAAGATGTTAACTCGACTTCCTCAATTTTTTAGACGAGTTACGTTAAACCAATAGAAGAGGAAGTCACAAATTATGGGCCCCCTTTTTTATTGGGCCCATGGCCGTCGCCCAGGTTTCCCCCCCCCCTAATGGGTCGGCCTTGTACGTGATGTAGGTGTAACAAATTTCTTGGTCGAGAAACATCAAAGCATGATATATTTTGGGAATCCAACAGAGGTAATGGGACTTGTTTGCTTATTTAAGAGAATGTTCAAATTGTATTTTACCATCCAATAAGAAAAGAATTACTAATGGGCCTTGTGTTTGAATTGAATCCACAAGGATCGAGATACCAATACCTCTTGGATTCTACTTTCTTTCTGGCTACAAAAATGCATTTAGGTAAGATATGTAACAAGAACATAATATTAATGACTTCTCCATGTCATGGTCAATAAGTGGTTGTTAAAAGAGTTGCATCATATACTAAAGACTAACTTGTCATCACTCGCAATATTCTATAGTGTACTTGGAATAGTAAAATATTCGTGAAGAAGCCACTGAATCATTGATTGTAACCTCCCCCGGTATATGTGCGGGTTGGAGTGATTGATGTCAAAGAAGAACATCGGTCGTATATGAACAACTGAATGTTAAAAACGTGGAAACACTACATATGGTTTGTTTAAACCCTCTTCCAAGTTACCGTACCCCTTTAGATAATTTGATATTTTGTTGTTTAACATGATGATCAGGAGGGTTGAATCCAAGAAAAAAGGGATGACCAAGAGAGTTGTAGCTAGCGGATTGTTACAAGATTAACCAACACAGGA
This sequence comes from Alisma plantago-aquatica, assembly GCA_963693085.1. Classification (NCBI taxonomy): domain Eukaryota; kingdom Viridiplantae; phylum Streptophyta; class Magnoliopsida; order Alismatales; family Alismataceae; genus Alisma; species Alisma plantago-aquatica. The sequence continues at coordinate 31,321,045 of OY856415.1, read as the reverse complement.
GGTTGCTCAATCGTCAAATCTCAAATGGTGAGATGTGGTTGTAGTTAATCCTCGGCTCAATTATGAGACCATGTCTAGTGTAGTATAATGGTAATCAGACCATGGTACTAATGGGTAGAGCTGGAAATCGGGCGGGTCAGGTAGGTTTTGGGTCGGGTCATTTCAGGTCGGGTCATTACGGATCAGAGATAATTCATGTTATTTTATTCATTTGGGTCTGTCGGGTTTGGGTAGGTTTAGTATCGGGTTGGGTCCCTTCGGGTCATTTTGTAATTTTGGATCAACTCGGGTTCGGGTCGAGTTAGTATCAGATTGGGTCCCTTCGGGTCATTTTGTAATTTCAGGTCAACTTGGGTTCGGGTCGGGTCAATTTAGGTATAGACTTTTTCATGTTACTTTATCGTGTCGGGCCGGGTTCAAGTCAAATCATTTTGAGTCATCTTAATATTGGGTCAGGTTAATTTGAACTATTTCCTCGGTCTACTTCGGTTTTGGGTCGAGTCATTTTCAGGTTGGGTAGTAATGAGATCGGGTTTTCTCGGGTTGTGTTTTTTGTTCAGGTATAGTTGTTTTGGGTTGGTCTCAGTCTATTTATATTAGAGAGTTGGAAATCATACGGATTAGTTCGGGTTTGGTCATAATCATTATGGGTCGAAGATAATTGAGGTTATTTTATCCTTTCATGTCGAGTCGGTTAGTATCTATTTGGTCCCTTCAGTTCATTTTGCTTTTTTGGGTCAACTTGTGTTCGGATCGGGTCAATTTTGGTACAAGTTTGTTCAGATTCATTTATTGGATAGGTTTGGGTTCACGTCAAATCACTTCAGGTCATTTCAATTTACATTATTTCCTGGGGCTAACTCGAGTTTGAATCTAGTCGTTTTGAATTGGGTAATTATCAAGTTGGGGTTGCTTGGGTTGTATATTTGTATAATCAAGTTGTTTTGAGTTGGACCTCATTCAGGTCACATTGTGAGTTGTGATAATGAGTAATGACTAATATGTTGCATTAATAAAAAAAATAAAGCAAATATTTTTTACTTGTTATTTTTTCGTTTACGATCCATTATCTCATATATTCCCCTTCCTTTTCCTTACAATCAAATTATCAAGAAAACAATTTCTTATAAATAATATACTGATAAAGTCATATAAAAATCTATTGTAAAACTAAAACTTGACTTCTCAGCTTCTCTCTAGTTGCTACTCGCTAGTACTTAGTTAGGTTGATATTGGGTCGGGTCGGTGTTCTGTTGGATTGATTTCAGATTGGGTTGACATTGTGTTGGTCGGTGTAAGGTCGGTTTGACGTCGAGTCAGGTTGATATAGGGTCAGGTCGGTGTAGGGTCGGTTTGATGTCAAGTCGGGTTGATATAGGGTGAGGTTGGTGTTGGATCGGGTTGACATTGGGTTGTGTTGGTGTTAGGTGGGGTTACGTCGGGTCGGGTCAATGTCATGTCAGGTTGATATCGAGTCGGGTTAAGTCGGTTGTGATTTTTTCAGGTTGATTCGGGTCACGCGATATCATCGGGTCGGTGTCGGGTCAGGTTTGAGTCTGATAATTCGGGGTCATATTGAGTTTCGGGTAAACATCGGGTCGGGTCGGGTTGCGTTCGGGTTTAATCGGGTCGGGTTGCAGATAGGACAGGTCGGGTTTCTCGGATCGGGTCAACTTTTGCCAGCTCTACTAATGGGTAGTGCTGAATTTTTAGTTTTAGTTGGATTATTATGATTTTTTTTGAAGAATTAAAATGTTATTAATATGCATAAGTTATTACAAAGAAATAGAAGGGAAACGAGCAACAAGTTGCGCCGGCGCCAATCTCTTTTGGATGGTAAATGTAATCTTTCGAAAAATCACATGCATAGACTTGTGAGTCATAACATTGTTGTGCATAATTTTTTGGACCCTCTTGAAATAAAAAGATTCTTCGTCAAAGCTGTCACGTCCAAATTTTGCGGTAGATATACTCAAAGTGGTATGACGATCGCTAAATATATGGCTTGATATATCATGTAGGTCCCATTCTTTGTCCTTGAAGTGTCAACTCTTTCTCTCTCTTATCTCGTTGGTGGAGTGGAAAACAAAAAGAGAAGTGGAGTAAAAGAAGAGATTCTCGTGACCGCCCATTATTAGGTATAAGATGCCGAAGCAACCCGAGTGTCGCAGGAAAGCCGGGGGCCCCGGGATCAAGGGGAAAGACGAATTCCATTTGCAAATGACGACGCGGAAAGATTTTGAGGAGTAGGACGGGACTTAAGTGTGCTAATACGCGACAGCGACGGCGGCGGATGTCGTCGGTAATATCGGTGGTTGCCCTCAAAACAAGGCAGGTCTTACTCTTGTTTTGCACGTATTTTAAACGGTAATCGACTGTAAACTAGTTGCACTAACGTAGTCTTGTAGAAATACGACGACGACAAAGGTGACGACAAGGACGTGGTGTGCGTGCATGCAAAACAAAGTATTACTGGAATCATGGGAAGCGGCGGGGCTTTTATAGATTAATATAAACGCTGCCCAACGAAGGTTAATGTGACACTAGTACTGTCATTATCAGCGGCCCATAGCGGTGATTAAATGAGGAGCGAATGGGATGGCTGGCTGGTGATCATCTTTGGTGGGTCGGCGGCGCGTAATCTTTCTAGTGAATCTTTGGGTGGCGAGGCATGATCGCGTATTATGTGGGGAAAGATTTGAAGTGGATGGGACGATGATGAATGGGACGTCGGGTAACCGACCACTATCACCTGTACGTCCAGGTTTGTTTATCGATAACTATGATTAGGATAGCAATAGACCTGGTGTAGTGGGACCGTTATAACGGCTGCATTTTGTTATTGCGACTTTAAGAAAAGGATTTGGCTATGTGGACACATTTGGAATTTTAAAATGGGACTCAAGTATTTCTCCACTCAAAACAAAAGATATACAAATAAAGTAACATATTTTATTTGTTGTACCATTTATTTTGTGGTTGGGAATGACTTGAGTTTTATTTTTAGGTTCCAAATTAGTGCCCATGTATCATTATTCATAAGAAATCACCGACAAGAATTAGACAAACAGTGATGGTTTTTTCTGACGCATTGTATGTAGGTACACCAACAAGAATTAGACAAACAATGATGGTTTTTTCTACGCATTATATGTAGGTACTTATCTTATACAAATTTGGTTGGATTCAATTGAATTTTGTTATAATGCAGAGTAGATATTCTCTCCCTTTAAATTTTTAGGGAGTTGGAATTTGGAGAGGCATAAGAAGGATGCATCGTGACTCTGGTTGTTGTATAAAATAAATATAGGACTCCTATATTACCAGTTGGTTTTTTCGGTAAACGTCGGTTGCATAATTAGCCGAAAAGAGTGTTATATCACACGAATCGCGAAGTAATAGACGCTAGGAGAAGGGCAGAGGCGGCTGATATAGTTCACGCCAAAGGCCAATGGTAGGATAGGTGGTGCATACAGTTGCTATGTGAAGCTCATCAGCGGTAGGAGCAGACGGTATGAGGCAACTATTAGAATGGCAATGCCAAGCAAAACTAGCTATAATAAAATATACAACACATTGCTCAGACCTTGAAATGAACCCGGACAACGGCCAAGTATCGATTATGTAGTATTCACTTCCGATCAGTTCTGTTATGTATATGAATTTGCATTTTGCGTAGCTATGTGTTTTTCTATATGTATTGATGTCCACTAGTAAAAATATAGTAATTTTATAAAGAAAAGGTAAATATTGATGCAGAAACATTTACACAAAAAATACATGTGGGTGGTATTAAAAAATACACTAAAGGGTGCACATTTGAATATCACCGAGGACATAATCAAAACATAATTCTTCAATTGGACTTGTCTGATTCTGGTTCTTCAGATTTCTCCTTCACTTACAAACAAGGTACACTTTACGAGAGACTTAATAGAGTTTTGGTAAACTCTACCTGGTTACAATCTGGGCATGACTGTTTTTCATCATTTACCGAGGACATGGTTCTGATCATCATGTTGTATTCTTTTAAAATGTGAAATGTTCTTGTTTCACCAAGTTTTTTAGAACTAAAGCTCCATGGAGCTATGATGCTAATGCGATGATTTTGAGTCGCATTTATAGACTTGTTTTACTCGTATTTTATGCGTTTATTGTTCATTTTGGTGGTTAATATTGCATAATTCACTTACTTAAGTCTATGATCCTTCTCAGTATCAAATCTCTCTTATTTTATTATTTTGACCATAAATGATTACAATAATATGTTTTATTTCGGCTTATGTAGTTTTGTGTTGCAATTTCAGAAAAAACACATATCTGCAGCTGTCGATACCATCGACGACTGTCGATACCATCGACACAACCACAGGTTGCCAGCCGCAAGGAGCAGCACAAAGTCGATACCATCAACTTTGGAGTCGATGGTAGCGACATTCCATCAGGTTATTGGCGACCAGTCTGTCGATACTATCGACCCTAAAGTCGATACTATCGGCACGTGGAGTTTCAGTGACGGAAAAGGGATAAAACCGACGCTAAAGGAAGTCGATACCATCGACCCGCGTCGATGGTATCGAGTTAGCATCAGGCGCAACGAAGAAAAGAAAAGAAGACTTGCCGATATCGCGCAGAGTCGATACCATCGACCCGCGTCGATGGTATCGACACCGTCAGATCAAAGTTTGTTTCAGATCGACCCAAATCCGAAGGATGTGATATTTTTGCAACCTAATTCGGTGATTATACCTAATGACGGCGGCCAAGAGTAGGGGATCACGTCATCAGCCGCTGCATACGTCCCGAGAAGGTGTGTTGAGAAGAACGGAGCCCAGAAGCACGCCCCAGTCGTTCCGGAAGCCGAAGAAGACGTTTTCCACCGCCGAAAGGCTGTAGATCGCACATTCTACGCCGAGGAACGCTTGGATCTTCTCCGTTCAGGGGTTCCATTACTTTTTCACATTTTTCTTCATGTTTCCCCTTTTCTCAACCATGTTTTGCTCTAAGATGAACATGCGGGGCTAATCTCCTTTATCTTTAGGACCATGAGTAGCCCGGGGAAGCATTGTATGACATTTTTATCATAGTAATTTATAATTTATCTCTTAAATCTGTGGTATGATTTCATTTTCTCAATTATATTGTTATGCTTGATCACCATAATAATAATCCAATGCCTTTAATTACTTTGAAAGAAGAATTAACGGTTGAAAAGAGACGAAATTCACATTAATTAACAAATCCCTTAAACAAAGTGATGTAAGGTTAATGGTAGAAACCCAGAGGTCGATTCTAATGCACCTAGTTTAGGGTATAGGTTACTACGATGGTAGAACCGACCTAGACATAGGTAGTGAATTGTACCACGACAGTGGGCAATTCTGACTACAGGACACTACCCGGATTGAGAGATGAACCTGAGTAACTATATGGAAAATTCATACAATGAAAACCCGCGGTGAAACTGCAATCCTAAGGATATCCACTTGAATTGATTAAACTAAATCTTTAAACGATTGCTTTGTTTTATTTTATTTTCTTTTATTTTTAAAATGACTCTCAGAACCTTTTAATTGGCCTAGCTGATTGTGAGTAGTTAGTAGTAGTCTACCGATAATTCAGTGTCCCTGAATTCGACTCGGGCCACACAAGGGCCTATACTACATTGACGCGTGCACTTGCGTTCGACGCACGGTAAAATCTTGTCAAGTTTTTGGCACCGTTGCCGGAGACACGACAATTGTCGGCACTACGAGTGCTGCAAGCGGCCATTCTAGGCCACATTTTTATTTTATTATTTTATTTTCATTTTTAAAATTCATAGTTTATCATTCATATTTAGAAATCGTCTACCAAAGGTACTGGACTAAGATTTTCCTCTTACAGGTACTGCTGCATGGTGAAGACACGTAGCAACGACTACACGCAACAATCACCAGAGGTTCCACTGTCGGGACCAGACGACGAGAAGAGTTGTATTCAAGACCAACCAGACGAAATAGATTCTGATTCAGAACCAGAAGCCATGGCAGACGATATGGGAGAAGATAAAGGCTTATTCCTCATCCGCTTCAAAGGGGCCAATAAAGAAGCAGGCGGTCAACATTCCGACTTACAAGATTGATCCTGCATTAATAAATCTGGTCAAATCAAATACATTTCATGGGCTCAAAAATGAAGACCCGGTGACTCACATTAGCCAGTTTGTGGAGAACTGCGACATGATCAAGATAGACAGGTTTCCACAGGAAACATTGTACTTCAAGCTGTTCCCCAACTCTTTGGTGGGTAATGCACGAGAATGGCTACATAATCTTGATGATGAGTATGTGGAATCATGGAACCACATGGTGGAAGTGTTCTTTGAAAGGTTCTTTCCGCCCAAGAAGAAAAATGATATGATAAAAAAAATTCATAATTTTAGTCAGAAGGCAGGATAGACTTACTCCGAGACCTGGGAACGGTTCCAGATCATGCTAAGGAGGTGCCCGCATCATGGACTTGACAAGGAGACGCAGGTCAAAATCTTTTATTTTGCTCTTTCTGAGCATGATAGAAGTAACCTAGATTATGGAGGTTCAGGGTTCTTCTTAAATAACACAGACACGAGGTGTTGGGAAATTTTGAAGAACATGGCTAAGAAGCAATCCTGGGGCGACAGAGACACCGTAGAGCATGTTCGGGCTGCGGGGGAGTCAAAGGCTATCAAAGAACTAAATGAGAAGATGGACCTTCTAGCAAAGAAACTGCTTGCAAAAGAAGACACTGAATCAGATGATGAGGTGCAAGTAAAGTTCATGCGCCAGCAGCAGGGATACAGAAATAACGATTATTCGTGGAGGAAAGACAAGAAATTCTCCTGGAAGGACCCAAATAATTTCTTACCGGACCCCGACGCAAAACCCAAACTGGTGGCGGAGGATAAGAGCATTGAGTTGCTCAACCAAGTGATCAAGCAAAACCAAGAACTCATGAGTACGTTTGGTCAGAAGATCAAGCAACAAGGGGAATTCATGAACCAATTTGGGCAGACCCTACAGAGCCATGGGGCTCAGATGAGGACGATAGAGACATCCTTGGCACAAATGGCAGCTGAGATAGCAAATCTGAAGAAGCTAGTGCAGCAAGGCTTTCTGGGTAATACAAACGTTCCAGGAGGAAATCAACATGCAAAGGCAATCTTGCTAAGGAGTGGTAAGAATATTTTAAACCCCAGGGCCGATGAACCGAGCATACCCCAGTCATAAAACATAGGTGAGGCTGCAGAGGAAGTCCCGACTCTAACCACATAACCGATTGAGGATGTGGTAGAGGATGTTGTAGTAGAACCCGTTATTGCTGAGGAGGAAACACAGAAGAGGACGTCATATGTGTTGCCACACCAAAGGGCACAGAATGTCCCGGTCCCATATCCAAATAGTGTGAAGGCCAAGAAAGTGGACGCCCAGTTCAAGAAGATTCTAGATAGTTTTAGTAAGCTATCTGTCAACATTCCACTTTTAGAAGCAATAGAGCAAATTCCTTCCTACGGCAAGTTTCTGAAAGACATCATTACAAAGAAGAGGAACATCCCTGATACTGAGGTTGTGGTTCTCAAGGAATAGGCGAGTGCGTTCATCATGGGCACATTGCCACCTAAGAGGCAGGATCCGGGCTGCTTCAACATTTCATGCTACATTGGTAAAGTGAAGTTTGGCGAAGCACTATGTGATTCAGGGGAAAGTATAAATCTGATGCCCCTCTCTACGTTCAAGAAATTGGGATTGAAAGAATCAAGGCCGAGAAATATGACAATACAGTTGGCGGATAATTCCGTGGTTAAGCCATACAACATATGTGAGGATGTGTTGGTGAAAGTGGACCGGTTTGTATTTCCAGCAGACTTTGTTGTAATGGAAATGCAAGACGAACAGGGTAATTAGTTACTCCTTGGACGACCCTTCCAAGCCACTACTGACATGATACTTGAGATGGGGAGAGGTTGTTTGACCTTGGGTATCGCCAATGATCAGTTTGAAATGGTCATGCCCTCAAGCACTACGCCATCTGAAGTAAAGGAGCAATGCTGCATGATGAAGAACTTTGATCAGAATATTTCTATTTGTCTAGGGAAGCCATTTCTAGATATGGATCATGTAATGACTAAAGTAGAAAAAGGGACACTGGCTGTAGACATCATGGAGCAGACCAAGGTTGTGTCTCTTAGCAAGGCTGTGGGTTTTCCCAATGATGAAGAGGAGGACATTCCGCCTTCTACTGAAGATGATGCCATAGTAATATCTGTCTTTAATGCAAATCCAGAACTGCCTCTTGAAGCCTGCCTGGTTAACATAACACAAGATTGGATGAGAAGCAAGTCACTACAAGAGTGTGCCAAGATGCTTCAAGTGTTGCCGTGTTTCTACGCTAGGTACTATGAAGACCTTGGAGAACTCCCACCACCGCTTCAGTCATCCTTAATCAACCTTCCAGAATTAGAATTGAAGCCATTGCCACCGCACTTGAAATATGCATTTCTAGCTGAAGTTAAAAAGTTGACAGTGATTATTTCAGCATATCTGAGTGCCGAAGAGGAGGATCAACTACTGATCGTGCTGAAGAACCACCGAGGTGCATTTGGGTGGTCGATCACAGACATCAAGGGGATCTCTCCTACATTGTGCCAGCACAAGATCCGGCTCGAGGATGGAGCCAAACCTGTAATTCAGCCACAGTGCCGATTAAATCCTAGCATGATGGAGGTCGTCAAGAAGGAAGTGATCAAGCTCCTTTCTGCAGGTATCATCTATGCTATATCCGACTCGACGTGGGTGAGTCCTACACAGGTAGTCCCTAAAAAGGGGGGAATTAATGTTACACATAACTTGTTGAATGATCCAGTCACGACCCGTCTAGTAACCGGGTAGCGTGTATGTATAGACTACTGTAGATTGAATGCTGCTACGCTTAAGGATCATTTTCCTCTCCCATTCATTGATCAAATTTTAGAGCGATTAGCAGGCCGATCTCAATTTTGTTTTCTCAATGGTTATTCGGGCTATAATAAGATTTCCATTGATCCTAAGGACCAAGAGAAGTCCACCTTCACTTGTCCTTATGGAACCTTTTCATACTGCCGTATGCCCTTCGGTTTGTGTAAAGCACCGGCAACCTTTCAGCGTTGCATGCTAGCCATTTTTTCTGATATGGTTGAACGCTGTTTGGAAGTCTTTATGGACGATTTCTCCGTCTATGGTGCATCTTTTGACGAATGTTTATACAATTTGGACAAAGTTTTGCAATGATGTGAGGACACACATTTGGTTCTCAATTGGGAAAAATGTCATATGATGGTTAGCGAAGGGATCGTGCTTGGCCACAAAGTGTCGAGCAAGGGGTTAGTGGTAGATCCGATGAAGATTGAAGTTATTTCCAAATTGCCCCCACTGAATTCGGTAAAAGGGGTAAGGAGTTTTCTAGGTCACGCCAGGTTTTATCGCCGATTTATAAAAGATTTCTCAAAAATCACCAAACCATTATCTGAGTTGTTGGAGAAGGATGTTGTGTTTGATTTTAATGAAAAGTGTTTAAATGCATTTAATGTGCTTAAAGAAAAATTGATTTCTGCTCTGGTTGTGCAAACACCAGATTGGACAAAGCAGTTTGAACTGATGTGTGATGCATCAGATTTCACAGTGGGGGCAGTTTTGGGACAACGTGTGGACAATAAACCCGCTGTGATTTTCTATGCATCCAAAACCTTAAATGAAGAACAACTGAATTACACGACAATCGAAAAAGAACTTCTCGCCGTTGTTTTTGCTTTTGAAAAATTCTGGCAATATCTTGTAGGATCTAAAGTCGTGGTATGGATGGACCACGCCGCCATTAAGTACTTGATGGAGAAAAAGGATGCCAAACCTAGACTGATTAGGTGGATCCTACTGTTACAAGAATTTGACATTAAAATCAAAGATAAGGTGGGAATAGAAAATGTGGTTGCGGACCACTTGTCTCGGTTGGAAAGGGTAGATGAAAAGGACGTGCATATACCCATTACCGAGACATTTCCTGATGAACAACTTCTATCTGTAAAATCTAAAGATCCTTGGTTTTCTTACATTGTTAATTATCTTGCCTGCAAAATTATCCCAGATGATTGGACATACCAAGAGAAAAAGAAAATTTTCCATTCTTTGCATTAATATTTCTGGGATTATCCTATTCTGTTGAAGTAGTGCAGGGATGGTGTGTTGCGCAGGTGTGTACCGGAAGTGGAATATGAAAGTGTCCTTCGTCATTGCCATACTCTACCGACGGGTGTCCACCATGCTAGTTATTGAACTGCGGCTAAGGTACTTGAGAGTGGCCTTTACTGGCCTACTTTGTTCAGGGACGCATATGACTATGTGCGGCAATGCGATTCCTACCAACGGGCAGGTAACATTTCAAAAGACCGGAGATGCCCCTCAATGTATTTCAAGAGGTCGAGGTGTTCGATCTGTGGGGTATTGATTTTATGGGACCCTTTGTGTCCTCCAATTCTAACTTGTACATTCTATTAGCTGTTGACTATGTATCGAAGTGGGTAGAGGCAATACCCACTAGGACTAATGATGCCGCCATAGTGTGCAGGTTTGTCAAAGAATATATTTTTTGTAGGTTTGGTGTACCAAGAATGATTATTAGTGATGGAGATACACATTTCTTAAATCAAAATTTTGCGGCATTATTGCGAAAGTACGGGGTGAAGCACAACATTGGTACCCCATACCACCCGCAGACACAAAGGCAGGTGGAAGTCTCCAATAGAGGGATTAAGAAGATCTTGGAGCGCACTGTGGCTTCGACGAGAACAAACTGGAGCACCTTGCTACCGGACGCTTTGTGGGCGTATAGGACGGCGTTTAAGACACCTATAGGCACTACGCCTTTTAGGTTGGCTTACGGTCGGGCCTGCCATTTTCCGGTGGAAGTGGAACATAAGGCGCACTGGGCGCTGAGGAAATTGAATCTGATCTATGATGAGGTAGGAAAGAAATGTATGTTAGAGCTAAATGAACTTGACGAGTTGAGGATGAATGCCTATGAAAGCTCACAGATCTACAAGGAGCGAACAAAGCTGATTCACGATCGACATATTCATATGCGTGTCTTCAAGAAGGGAGATCGTGTACTCTTGTTCAACTCCAGGTTGAGGATGCATCTCGGGAAATTGAAATCCCGATGGAGTGGACCTTTCACTATAGAGGAGGTCAGGCCACACGGCGCAATCATGGTGCGTGATGGCGAGACAACATTCTTGGTTAATGGACAATGCTTGAAGTTGTATTTCTGTGAGGATTACACAAGGAAAGTGAATGAGGTCAAACTCATTGCACTTCCGGATGCATGAGTAGCTTGTTCTCATCTATCCTAAGACGTTAAATAAGGGTGCTTATTGGGAGGAAACCCAACCATTGGTAGTTTTGTTTAGTTTCTTTTACATTAGTAAGTTAGTTTGATCCGATTTTGTTTTTAGTGTAAACAAGGTACCTTGATCGTTTGTTCAATGTCCAGGACTGAGGCAGGGTGGATACTATCGACCCTTGTGTCGATGGTATCGATAGGGGTACAGGTAGGTGGCTACAAAAATCTCTCTGAGTCGATACCATGGACGGCCTCGTCGATGGTATCGGCCCACCATCAGGTTGCTCGCCAGAACGAGGTCGATAGTATCAAGATGGATGTCGATACTCGCGAGATCTCTGGAGATATTCAGACGAAATGTGTCTCAGTGAAGTCGATACCATCGACGGTCCTATCGTTGGTATCGACCTGGTTATAGATAGGAAGCGGCGGCCAAGCCTCATGAGGGTGTTTTCCTTAAGAAGAAGTCAATACTATCGACTCGCATCGATAGTATCGACGTGACACATCACCGATCTGCGAGAGGAAATCAACGACGATCGCTACATCAAGAGTGTCGATCCGTGGGATGGGTCGATACCATCGACATCCGTCGATGGTATCGACGCGTCATCGATCCGAGCCCCCACATCAGGCTATTGACAACCGTCGATACTAGCGAAAGACCAGATTGAACCACATGAGTCAATACCATCGACTCGCATCGATGGTATCGACGGGTGCACAGCAGTGACGACCTCAGTTATAAAAGGGAGATGTTGTTGTCAAATTGATTCACGCCTTCAAGGACTTCTTCATCCACTTGTGTCGTGCATCTTGTTGTGCAATCGGAGCCCAACTATGAGCATCCAAGGAGCAAGTTCTTCCCCGAGCCTTCACCGAGTGGAGATTGTCTTCTCCGATCTTCACCAAGCTCCGTCTTCTATTCCTTCTTTCTTGACGATGGTGCGTACAGCCGGTGCATCTTCTTCACATGCTGCTCTAATGGAGATCCCTGAGTTCATTCCTCCACCCACTACATCTATTCCGCGCCTACAGATTGTCCATCCTTCCGCGGAGGTTCGGAAGGTCTACGATGAACTTATGAAGAGAAAGATTGAGCCGACCCGCTACGTCGATCGGGACATGATCTGCAATCTGGGGTTCGAGGCCAATCTTGCCTATGTTCTCAAGGGGCAGGCAAGGCATACGGGCAGGAGGCCCGATGAGATGAAATTCCATGCTGACGGCCAGCCATTCTTCAGTGAATGGGTGACATACAAGGAGCTAGTGGCAGAGTTCATGGCGTCGCTGGACATATGTGTCGTATCAAATGACGTCATCGCCACTGATCGGGAATAGATCAAGGGCCGCGTTTCTTTCCGGCTGTACAACAACAATTACACTCTCACCCTCAGGCAGTTCAATTCTATCTAGAACTGGAATCATGGGAGAGACCAGTACCGGAGGCCAGACAACCGGACTGACTATGATGCAATTTTCGCCGAGCTAGTGACTGCGCCTCCCGACAAATCCGTGAATTACCACAACACTGCAGTGGCAGATTTCGAGCATCCGTTTGTGCGGGTTCTTCAGTGCATGCTCTGCACCACCCTGTTCGCTCGTGGTGACCTATCTCTCAGCAAGTTTCAAGAGACAAACTTGTTCTTCCTGCACAAATTGCTGAAGCGCGAGGAGTGCAATTGGAGCACATTTTTCTTAAGGCACGTGTTGGCTGTAAAGAGGAGTACGCAGAAAGCTTCAATCTACTTTGGAGGGCTCATCACACCGCTGGCCTCCTATCTTGGGTTAAATTTCTCCCAGCTTACTCCGCTCTCCAACAGGAGCAAGGTCAACTTGCAGCATCTGCACCGCTCCAACCTCATTCTGCTTCATGATGGCTTGGCATATGCACAATGCCATGTCAATCAAACATATCAAGAGTGTTCACTTCCAGACCCCGTCTTCCACATCAAGGGTGCCCATCATTTCAGATGGCCTGTCATAGCCATTGAAGACTCAGATGAAGACGGTGGCAATGATGACAATGACAACGACAAGCCTAGAGAGGAAGAGGAGGCTTTCACCCCTCTTCGCGCACGAGTAGCACCCCGAAAGCGGCCCCGCGTGCATCTGGGTGCATCTTCATCTTCAAAGCCTCCACCACTACAACCCTCTTATCAAGGAGAGGATGCCTACTCTATGCAGGGGATGTATACAATGCTGCAGGAGATTCATCAGACGCAATAGCAGCATACAGCTTCATACGCTGGTATTCAGGATACAATGAACCGGCTATCAGACAATTAGAGCGCTATTTTCGAGAATGAGCGCCTCCTCCTCGACAACCAACAACACATCCACGACAGGTTGCAAAGGATGGAGATGCAGCAACAACCCTTCTACGATCATTACTGGAGCCAGAATTATTTTGAGGGGTATCCACAACCTCCGCCAATGCCCCAGTATGATCTGAGCTTTTAGGGGCAGTACCCATCTTGGGACCCCACGACTCTGCAGTACCTGCCTCCTCCTGAAGAATGATTGGTATCTCTGTTCCACCTTTTAAGGTTGTTTTTGACTATGAGGCCATAGTCGAATTCAAGCTTGGGGGGGAGTTGGAATAGCTCTATCCTTTAGTTTTCTCAGTTTTTAAGTTTTTATTGTTTTGTCTTTTGTCATTTATTTCTTGTAGTTCTTAGTTGTTTGTAGGATCCACACTCTATCTAGTGTAATTGTGGATGTCTTAATTCATGTGTCATCTCGTTGCTTGTACATGGGAATTAGGGGCAAATTTGAAAAATTTTAGTGTTTTTGCAAGCTTGTATTGTTTAACTTTGAGCACATCACTTAAGGAGATAATTGGGTTTGTCAACTCTAAAACAGGAAATCACAACTGTTTATTTCTATGATTCATGAAAAGTGGACGGAACTGGTTGTTTGAGCCTAAACTGATCAAATGATAATGAGACTTTAATTTGAAATAAGAGAGAAAAACCTCTTAATTACTACATAGGTCAGTAAGGAGGGAAACATAATAATTTTCAAAGGTTCAGTCAATTAGTTTTGTGATCTATCCACCCCATTGTTTTCATAATCCACCTTAAGAACTGGAAGTACATTATGGTTTTAATCTCTTTGATTGCATTCCATGTAGATAGGTCTTGCATTGCAACTATTTTCACATAATTTGCATGAAAAAAATAGATAAGTTATACATGCACATTATCCTTAGGTGCGTGTCATTTAGTTGCATAATTATTATTTTGTAGCTGCATTCACATTTTTGTGCATATAGTACATCATGCATCTTATGTCTTCTGAAACATAAAAGGTGATGAACTTGTTCCATACCTTCTGAATGCCTCAAATGTATAAGTCATGCAATATTAAGTGAGCCCGACAAACAATTTGTTATCAGCTATGAAAATAAGGACTTGAAAAAAAAGAGAAGTTTTGAAAGAAAAAAAAAGAGAGAAAAAGAAAAAAAAAGAAAAGAGAATTGAGAAGTAAGTAGGATTGAGAAGGAGAAAGGAACCTATTTTCACTGCCTTTTTAAGAAGAATAAGTACATGATGTAGCTCTCTTAGATATTCCATCTCACCTTGAGACGGAATGATAGTGCATGCATCATTCCACCCAAATGTAGGCATTAGGGCATTTTCACTTGCATATGCATCATTTAGGTCATTTTTGCTTTGTTCATGTTAAAGTCATATAATGCTTCCATTTCTTCCATGAGCCACCCATTCCATCCACCCATTGCTGGAATTGGTAGGCCACCGTGATTTTCTCCTCACTCATTAATACTAGGAGAGCTGCTTCCATGTAGATGGTAGTTAGGGCGAGCTAAGTAGAATAGAAGATCACAAGATGCACTGAGTCTGGACCAGATAATTTTATTATGTTAACTGCCTTATGTGATAGTGTTCATCAATTTTGAGGTAGATATCTTTTATGGATGATTACTGTCGCCTTTAGGGTAATTATCATTCTGTGGTTAGTGAGGGCCAGAATGTGAATGTCCGGCGGGGATCATATGGTGATGTTTGTTGTGACAATCTGTTCTTTAGTTGACTCTCGCAATTTTATTCTAAAGTTTTGTTGCTCGAGGACGAGCAATGTTCAAGCTTAGGGGAGTTTGATGCGATGATTTTGAGTCACATTTATATACTTTTTTTACTCGTATTTTATGCATTTATTGGTCATTTTGGTGGTTAATATTGCATAATTCACTTACTTTAGTCTATGATCCTTCTCAGTATCAAATCTCCCTTATTTTATTGTTTTGAGCATAAATGATTACAATAATATGTTTTATTTCGGCTTATGTGGTTTTGTGTTGCAATTTCAGGAAAAACACATATATGCAGTTGTCGATACCATCGACACAACCACAGGTTGCCAGCCGCAAGGAGCAGCACAGAGTCGATACCATCGACTTTGGAGTCGATGGTAGCGACATTCCATCAGGTTGCTGGTGACCAGTCTGTCAATACTATCGACCCTAAAGTCGATACTATCGACACGTGGAGTTTCAATGATGGAAAAGGGATAAAATTGACGCTAAAGGAAGTCGATACCATTGACCCGCGTCGATGGTATCGAGTTAGCATCAGGCGCAACGAAGAAAAGAAAAGAAGACTTGCCGATATCGCACAGTGTCGATACCATCGACCCGCGTCGACGGTATCGACACCGTCAGATCAAAGTTTGTTTCAGATCGACCCAAATCCGACAACTGTGATATTTTTGCAACCTAATTCGGTGATTATACCTAATGACGGCGGCCAAGAGTAGGGGATCACGTCATCAGCCGCTGCATACGTCCCGAGAAGGTGGGTTGAGAAGAACGGAGCCCAGAAGCACGCCCCAGCCGTTCCGGAAGCCGAAGAAGACGTTTTCCACCGCCGAAAGGTTGTAGATCGCACATTCTACGCCGAGGAACGCTTGGATCTTCTCCGTTCAGGGGTTCCATTACTTTTTCACATTTTTCTCCATGTTTCCCCTTTTCTCAACCATGTTTTTCTCTAAGATGAACATGCGGGGCTAATCTCCTTTATCTTTAGGACCATGAGTAGCCCGGGGAAGCATTGTATGACATTTTTATCATAGTAATTTATAATTTATCTCTTAAATCTGTGGTATGATTTCATTTTCTCAATTATATTGTTCTGCTTGATCACCATAATAATAATCTAATGCCTTTAGTTACTTTGAAAGAAGAATTAACTATTGAAAAGAGACGAAATTCACATTAATTAACAAATCCCTTGAACAAGGTGATGTAAGGTTAATGGTGGAAACCCAGAGGTCGATTCTAATGCACCTAGTTTAGGGTATAGGTTACTACGACGGTGGAACTGACCTAGACATAGGTAGTGAATTGTACCACGACAGTGGGCAATTCTGACTACATGCCACTACCCAGATTGAGAGATGAACCTGAGTAACTATATGGAAAATTCATACAATGAAAACCCGCGGTGAAACTACAATCCTAAAGATATCCACTTGAATTGATTAAACTAAACCTTTAATCAATTGTTTTGTTTTATTTTATTTTCTTTTATTCTTAAAATGACTCTCAGAACCTTTTAATTGGCCTAGCTGATTGTGAGTAGTTAGTAGTAGTCTACCGATAATTCAGTGTCCCTGAGTTCGACTCGGGCCTCACAAGGGCCTATACTACATTGACGCGTTTACTTGCGTTCGACGCACGGTAAAATCGTGTCAGTAGCTACCTTCAAAAATGTGTTGACAGCCAAATGGCCTCATCAGAAAGATTTCCCCACAACAATGAACTTAATAAAACCTCACATTCTTGATCCCCATCGTTCAACTACTCGGATTACACACCATACAAAACATAAGTTGCTCAAGGATATTAAAATCCTACAAAATTCCATTTCTACAAACTATCATACAGAAGTGATGCTTTATGTACTACAATACAATGCCAATACATGTCTATACATGCTGATGAAGCTATAAATCTAGGACAGAAAGGAAGGGGGATAGAATATTAGTCTTTGTCAAGTTTTCCCTAAGAGTAGACGAATGAAAAATAAAATTGTCTCCTTGCAAGATTGTGATGACATCTGGATTTCTGTTCCTCCAATCATTTCTATTACTCGATTGCAAATGAACAACTTACCATGTTTCTTTGAGCCTATATCTACTTTAGGCCTCTCAAATATCAGAAACTTCCTTCAGAGCTTTAATTTCTATTAGTTTAGAATTATATGGGAAAGAATAGGGCACTGAGTCCCGATAGTATAGATATTGAATTTATTATTCAGAACTGGTCCATTTTCAAAGATTTCCATCATGAAATTTGTTCAATTTGCACTTCTAGGATTAGTTCTACCTACAAATATATACAATGCCAATATAGCTCTTCTTCCTAAGACAAGTACTATCAATATTTGTTCCCAACTATGTTTTATATTCTTGAATAATGTCTGTCTAAAACTAGTTTTAAAGATAGTGATTCAACGCCTGAAGCCATACATGTCCAATAGGATACTTTTTTCACAAAACGCATTTGTACCAGATCAAAATATTTAAGAGAATATTATCTTAGTACAAGAGTGTATACATAGCATGTGGCATTTAAGACCATCTCCATATGTGTCTATCAAAATAGACTTTCTGAAGGACTATGATAGAAAGCATTAGGAATTTGTTTGTGACACACTCAAACATGTTGGTATTCATCCACCAATAATCAACTATATCATGAATTCACTAATTGGTGGTTGCATCAATATCTTATGGAATGGAAAAAAAACTGCAAAGCTTCAAAGCTTCGAGAGGTTTACATCAAGGAGCCCATTATCTCCATATTTAATTGTAATGTACCTAAATTGTCTCAGCTAGCAAATTGATAGAACAATTTCTCAATGTCCTTGGAAGCCTCTCAAAGTATCTCAGCAGGGTCTTGCTATTTCACAATTAGCCTTTGTCGATGACATTCTCCTACTTGGCAAAGCTTTAGTGATTCATATTCGTGCCATTATGAAATGCCTTTGAATCTTTGAGGATGCATCGAGACATGAAATATCTACTGAAAAGAGTGTTATTTACTTTTAGATTTAGTTCCTTCTATAATAAATACTGACATATGCACAATATCAATATTTGGGGGACCATGTACTTCATACTATAGTATCAAAGACAACCTATAATGAAATTATTGATTAGATTCAAACCAGGATATCATGTTGGGTGACCCATACTCTCATATAATTAGAGTTTGCATGGTTAAATCTATGTTAAGAACTATACCCAACTACTATGCAAACAAGTGTGTTACTAATAAGTTTATATACTATAATCGACAAAATTATAAGGCACTTTAAATGGATACGTGATCCTAAATAGATCCAGTATCTCTATTTGCACTGAATCAATTAATTGCTCCACTCCAAAGGAAATAGAAAGTTTGAGAATTCCATTGATGCACCAATGGAAGATGGCTTTATTAATGGAATCTTGCTATAAAATAATGACCAACAAGTCTCTAATGTGGGCATAAGGCCTATTAAATAAATATATACCATATACATCATTGTCTAGTCATTATTTTACATCCTATTGGAGATACATCTCTTCACTTTGACAAATTGCAAAGATCCATAGTACCATCTCTATTACATATGGTGATTCAATATCTGTATTGTATGACATTTGGATTTTAGGGGAGAAGGAACTATTACAAATTTTTTTAATTAAAATTCCTCCATACCTAGAAGATTTGAATGTAAGATCAGTGATTACAACAGACCATACATGGGATACTGACTTCCAAAGAAATTGTTTGCCTCAATCAATTGTTGACAAGATATCAAGTATTCTAGTGCCTTTCAACAATAACCCTATAAAAGTACTATATTAAAATCTTAATGATTCGGGTATTATTATAAAAAATGACTTATAGATTACCAAATAAGGACATAAAAGATCCAAGGTTGGTACTTATACTAGTATTTGGAAGCTCAAGCTAACTACAAAATATCGTATGTTTATTTGTTGCACATCAAGCTATAATGACTAATTTCAGATGAGTTCAAAGACACTATACATATGATGCATCTTTCACATTGTGTAATCATACTAGAGAGGACAATCTACATGTGTGAAGAGATTGTCTTATGGCTGTGAATGTATGGAATGGTATTGGATTTGATTGGACATTACAAGTTTTTTCACCGTGGAATTCACCTCATAGTTACAACAATGCCTTCATTTGGACCTTCAAATTTGGAGTGTTTTGTTTTATCATACTTTCAAATCTAAAGAAATAGAAACAATGCAGTCTTCGACAGTAAAACTACTTCTACTAAGCATGATATTAGGTCTATCTGGGTAAACTTACACAGTATTGATATGGTTTGGTCTTGAGAAGATGATCACTATGAGCATGACTTATTAGTTACACAAGACATTGTATGGAAATCGCCTCCTTGGGGATGGTTAAAGATTAATTTTGATGCTCCAGTTGAGAAAAATAAGGCAAATATTTCTTATGTTGCATGAACACATGATGGATAATGGGTTTGGACATGGCCAAAGTAGTTATCAATATCTTCTATCTTGGTAGCAAAAATTGTTGTGATTCACTTTGCTCTAGAGAATGTTTTAAATCTTGGTTGGAATAGTGTTATAATATAAACTAAATTTTTGGTTGCAGTGCATCCCATTTAGAACCCATTCATTTTTTACCCAGTTCTTATTGTATGATTAACCATAATTCAAATTCTCTTACACAAATATTGGATCGTGAAGATTATAAGAGTTAACAAGGACACATATTGAGTAGCAATAATTTACATTTCCTCTCACATCCTATATGTTTCATGAGTGTCATTCCACTTTGATTCCCAAAAAGAAAGAATACTACCATTTTTGAAAGTTTTCAGGTGGGTGCTAAAATGATTAATGGATTGTTGTCTGTCATTATTGGAGTAATTGAATTGATGTGGTTGCAATCTATGTGTTGTATTTTAGATGAAGAGATTCTCATATTCCAATATCAAATTCCATCACCTGTGAGTGATTCCACTACGGGGATTATTGATTCATCCACATAGGTCAAAAAACCTACTCTCTACAAGAACAATCTAGGATCTTAGGAGCACTGGCCGCCATGGCCCAAATGAACGTCAAAAGACCTCTAGCTTATAGTTCAATTGGACATGTACGTTATATTTGTATTGGTTTCTCATGTGGAACCATAGAAGGAATTCAATCACTACTAATTGGTATCTTTATATTTTATGTATCATTTTCCATCAAAATTTACCACTATGGTTGAATTTTAAGGGAGAGGAGTCGACCATGTATAACCCCCAAGATTACAAATAAGTTAAGATAAGATGGGAGGAACTTGTTTATATAAGCATATGATTGTGCATGTATTAGGCTAGGCAAGGAAAAGGTTTGACAACTTCCACAACTATGAGCATATCCTATGGGGGTTATACTAGAAGCATAGACATAATATTTTTAGGCTAGGTAAGAAAAAGGTTTGACAACTTCCATAACTATGAGCATAGCCTATGGGGGTTATACTAGAAGCATAGACATAATATTTTTATAATATATTTTTTATATATAGAGAGAGACAACAAGCATGCACACACACACACATATATATATAATATGTGTGTGTGTGAGATAGAGAGAGAGAGACCCCTAACCTTGCTTTTTGGTTAAACATGCTTAATTACCTTAATTTGATGTTTAAAACCTTATCCTAACCCTAAAATTTTCTTCGATATCATGTGAAAAAGTTAAGTTTCATGTTTGGTCCAATTTGGACATTGTTTGAGCAAGTTATGCATTTATATGCTTGTTTTGCATTTTTATGTAATTTACACATATCTAGGTATTTTCTTGCAATTCGCCACATGATTCTTGTACCCCATATGTTGTCATATCATTACTGAGATATTTTTACCATGGGGATCTTAGATTCCCCTTGGTTTTGTGTTGGCATCTACCTAGGGTTGTTCTTAGGGTTTCATCTCATAGATGGGCTACCTTGAGTGCTAGAACTCTATGGTTCTTCTTGTGAGTTGGGATCTTATGGATTTCTTGGTGTTTAATCATCCTATTGTGGTTCCTTTTAGGTGTGAGGGTTGATGTTTTTCCCTCTTGAAGCTCCCTAGATTGATGGTTCACCATGAGAGGTGGTAAACCGATGGTGGTGCTAGGGTTTCCACCCTTGTGACCAAGGGGTCAAGATCCGATGGTCACCCATCTTTTGGAGGTCGATGGCTCACTTGGGAGACAAGATTCAATGGTCCTCCTAACTCCCACAACTGATGGACCTACTGGTTTGCATGGACATGATGTTTTTGACCATGGACACAAGGCAAGCTTGGCTAGACACCTTAACCTTCTCTTCTTTCTCACCCATAGCTTTATAGACCTCCCTCCTTGCATGCAAATGAGTCACAGCTAGTTCTCTCTCCTTCTTGATTCTTGGATCTCTTCCCCTTTCTTGTTGGAGAAGAAGGATCCAAGGTAGGATAATCTTGATTGATCTACCTTGCATGTACACCTAGGGTTCGGATCTACCCTCTCTTTGTGATTGGGGAGCTTCCTTAACTTGTTCCTGACCTAAGAAAGTAAGATATTCCTATTTTCCTTTACTTTGCTTTATGTCCTACATTCTTTCTCTTCCTTCTTGGTCATATCCATGGTGGAGTTTGTGCTAAAGGTTGAAGAACACCTTCTTTCTCGCTTCCTGAACTTAGGGTTTGAATGATTTTAGAGAAGGAGTTAGCTTGGTCGTGTGGAGTGCTTACATTAGGGTTTTCTTCTTTCTCCCTTCAAGTAACCCTATTTATTGGTCCTACTTCATCTTCTTTAAGGTGAGGTATTTAACTTTCTCCATGTTTATTTCTTACTCCTAGCTTGCATGTACTAGATCTTTCTCTAAAATGAAGTTCTAAATAGAAAGATGTAATCTTTTCCTAGGGTTGGAGATTATGTAATGATTATTGAGTAGTTTATCTTCTTGGATGAACCCTAAAACTTGTTCATGATCCATCCATGGTAGTATAAGTTTAGTACCATACATTTATATGGATAATGATGGGTTTTAATCACTCAAACGATGGTTATGTCTTAGGGTTTTGGTTGAATTTCCATCCTTGTGAAACCCGATGGTTTGGTTCTTGGTGCTATTTTGTTTGTCCTTCTTGTATCAAATGATGGCTTGGACTAGGTTTTTGTTTTAAACGTTCTTATTCTTAAGAAATGATGGTCTTGATGTTCTCCCAAATGGTTCACTTTGATTGATTTGTTCCTTGAACTTAGGGTTTCCTTGAGGTGCTAAACAATGGTTTTTTTTTCTTGGGACTCATGGACTATTTTCTACCTTGTTCATGATCCAATGGTTGGGCCCCTTACACCAAATGATAGTGGGTACCTTAGTTTTTTTATGAACCTTCTTTTGTGCTTGAAACTGGCGGCTATGTTTCCTATCAAATCTTATGGTTTTGATGCTCTCTAAAGTAACTAAATTGATGGTATTTCGTCCTACCATGTTTCCTCTCAAATGATGATTTTGCTTTCTGATTCATCACCTAGTTATGACACTCAATGGTCACACTGAGTCAAGACTCGATGTTTTCATTGACCCTCTGGTCAATGGTTCTCGACCATTGGTCTCACTGGTTGCAACATCTGATGGTATGCCTAGTTCTTTGGTCGATGTTTCCATTGCTTGACCACAAACAATGGTTTTCTTGTTATCAACAACTGATGGTGGACCTATTGTCCAGAACCAATGGTGGACCTAGTGTCCTCAACCTATGGTACTTCTAAAGTTAGGAAATGATGGTCCTTTTAGATGTATAATCCTATGGTTTCTCAGGATCCAATGGTGGTGATTAATGCATACAATTGAAAGGTCTTGTTTGCCTTAAACCCAATGGTTTTATGTGTGGCTTATGATTTGATGGTTTGTGCATGCATCACCTGATCCAATGGTTTGGATTTGATTATTTAGAATCTATTATTTTGATCCCATCAGTTGTATTATTACCTTTGCCCTTGAATTATACAGTCTGGTTGTTTTGTCTATCTAACATCATATGGTCTTGTTTTAATGGAAATTGATGGTTTGTTGAGCCCTATATTTTGATGGTTTTGTTTGAGGCTATAATCCGATGGTTACACCTTGAGTTATGTATGAATACATACTTGAGGATAGTATGGGATTCTATAGTAATGTGTTACCTTGTGCATCCATGATTCGATGGGGATGCTATGTGTGAAGGATGTGTTTTGACCTAGTAAGTGTATGAACCTATGGTTTAGTTTGAGGTGCTAATTTGTAATATCACTTCCACCTATATTGTTGAATTTAATTTAATACCATTAAGGAATAATGGCTAATCATAATTTGCTTTATTGTATGATATGATGAAGGAATATTCTCTCTCAAGTTTGTTGTAACCCTAATATGTTAACTAGTGGTTATCATAGACTTATGATTGATACTTTCTTATACTACATCTATGTATCACAAGTATGATGGTGTAAGATGAACCTTCTTCAAGGTGTTGAAAGATATGATGATCATGTAGGAAACAAAGTGATGGTCTTAATGACCTTTGGGCTTGTCTTGAGCCCTTATGGAGGTCTAATCCTCTTTATGTTGACAAGGGTGGGTACCCTTGGATAACATGATAAGGATTTATATCATGTAATGGTGTGACGAAAATTATAGTCTCATGGATGGAAATGAAATAGTACCATGTGATGCTGAAATGAGGACTATGTCTCATACGTTTTATATATTTTGGAGTTGTTTTACATATATGTTTTTTAGAAACGAATTAGGGTTTGTATGTCCACTTGTTTGATGCATCCTTAACTCACCCAATTGTCATTAAATAATCAAGTGAAACCTTAATCATGTAGTTCCCTGTGTCATTGTTCCATTCCATTGTCAAGACTTATTGGATGGTGTAGTGCCCTGTGTCATTGTTCCATTCCATTGTCAAGACTTGTTGGATGGTGAAACAAGTATTACTCTAATAGAAGCTTGGAGTTCTATATTGTTGAGTATATTCATGTTTTTAAGGATGACTGTGGTCATACCTCGGTAGGAGAATGACTGTAGTCATATCTTAGATACTTACATATGTGATGTGCTTTAGGATAGTTGTGGTTGTACCTATAATGATAGGGTTTTGTATACCATGCTTGCTAAAACAGTGACATTTATACTGAAGGGTGGACTAGGCAATTTCACTAGTGTCATGACCTATATACCATGGGCGGACTAGGCTATTTTGTCCATTGACCTTATTTGTCATTGCAGCAGACTCGTATTGACCGAGGGCGGATGAGATCTTAGGAATCCAACTCTCTTAGATCTCATATGGAACTGAATCGACATAGCAGTGGTCAGTTGGAGCTTGAGTGGTATACCTCAAACACCCCAGGGCTTAATAAAATGCATAATCCGGCCGATTATTATTCACATGGGATGATAACCCTTGTTTTCTCTTTTCACATATCTATGACATATAGTGCAATAAAAGAAAGTAACCTTGCTTATGTTGTTATATATACTCATGCTTCTAGATATTCTCCCAGTTATCTATGCATACATTGTTAGCCTTTTTAATGATGTTTTCGATGTTATGATGTTAATCAAACTTATGATGATAGTTCTTATATGTTCCTTTGTGTACCTTGTTAGTCATGCCTTTTGTTATGTCTATGTGTTTAATATACTAAATCTTAAACTGATTTATTAATTAACCTGATGTAATCAATAAGTGTTGTTGTGAGTTACATCTTTCGTTGGGACATGAGTCTCACCTCTTGGGTCACCATATCTTTTTAGATTATCAGTAGCAGGGGTAGTGGACATGTGGAAGTGAGGAGGAGCTGTGGTGATGGACCTTAGACAAGGTTGTTTAGATGTCTAGTGTGTCCTGGAGTTGTCCATGTACTGTCAGGTCCTATCGAGAAAGTTTGTATACGATGTTTCATTCGATTCAACCTTTTGGTACATTCCGATGCTTGTACATGTGGATAATGTTCTTCTGTATATATATGTTGTGGTTGAGGCAAAAAAAAAATTATAAAATATTCTTGGTATGATACATGAATATAAGAAATATTTTGGGCTTTGGTGTAAAAGCTCTTGGACATGTTTGGAATGTTTAATAGGTTTTAATTATCCCCTTTTTCTTCTATGTGGTTAATTAGTGATCGTTCATGTTTTGAGCAATCTCATTTAGCATGATGGGTTCTCTCAAGTTGGTATTAGAGCTTTAGGTTCGCTGAGTCTGTGAGGACACTAGAACTTAGGACAAGGTTGATGACTATGTAAGGAACATGACATGTGAACTTGATGCAAACTGCCTAATGTCAGTACTTGGATGCCCTGACTATGTATTCAAGTATTGAAAAGAAGGTAAGTGTGGAACTCTTAGATTGTTATCTTTTTTATTACTCTGATCAAGTAGTCGATTTGAAACAATCTAAAGAGCATAATGAATAAGGAATTAGGGTGAAAATATCTTAATCATAATCTAAAGAAGGATGGGAATCACATCATAAACTATTCAAACTTGAATATTTGGTAACTAAAAAGAATTATATGACACAATGAAGCCTAAATTTGAATACAAATAAGCTAAAGAGGAGTTCATGAAGCCATAATTCTAGAAGATAATGACATAAAAGAGAAATAAATCTATGCTAATGGAATGAATTAAGGTATAAAACCCACATAAGCAGAAGAGAACTCCTGAGATAAGTGTGATATGAGAAGACAAATAAGAACAATGACAGATGGATAAATTGGAACCTGAGTATAACTCATACCAACCTATGGATAAAAGAAGTGAATGAGGAAATGTGAAATATAAAGAGCTACCCCCTTGGTAAGTGAGGTATAAACAAGACAACATGAACAGACAGAAACATAATACAGATAAATCATCAACAAGGAATATTAGTGACGTATGATAATCATGATAATTCCTATGTTGATGGAAAGGAACCCAGATGAAAAAGAGTAAAATGACACATAAAAAGTGTAACTTGCATGAGGAAGGTAGAAATGGTAACCCCTTTCTAGTAAGTTCTGGGCAATGTTGTTGTGTTGTAGGTAGTGTGTTTTCCTTTATTTTCTTGCTTTTTGGGCATAACTTTCAAGTGGACCCTATGTCACTTGGTACACGAGAATTCATTGTAATCCTAGGAGGTCGTATCTTGAAATAACACATGGTTGTTTTGGAATATGGTTCCAAGATCATTATGTTTTGTGATGGGGATGCTTTTTGACCCTTCCAAGATTTTGGGAGACTCCTCCTATAAGTTTAGAGTTGGTTATGATGATAGACAATTGGATGAGACAAGGATGTGAGTTTCTTATAGCACATGAAGTGAATACCAAGGGGATGAGTCCTAGTGTCCAGAGTGTACCAACAACATGTGAGTTGAAGATGGTTACTAGATGAGTTTCCTGGTGTTCCTTTCCCTTAGGAGATAGTTTGATGCACAGATCCTTCAAGTGTTGTTTGGGAAAGATGAGGAGTGATTTTGTGATGCTTTACATGGGTTGTTGACATTTTGACAATATCATAATAAGGAATGGATGGTTTCTGATAAGTCAACAGGTACTACAATGCTCCTTCAGATAGACCTGAGGTCGGGATATCATAAGGGAAGAATCAAAGTGGATGATGATAGTCATATGGTCACTATGAGTTCAGGATCATTCCATTTAGGATTGTTGAAGCAACAATGATTGTGTGTCAAGTTCAATAAGAGTGAGTTTGCAGTGACTAAAGTATCTTCTCAAGGTTATGATATATCTGCTAAGTATGTTGAGAATGCAAGTAAGGTGAAGTCTAATGCTAGAGTGAGAGCAGCCCCAGATACCGACTAAGATCTCAAGCTTATTAAGCCTAGCAAGACACTACAAGAAGTCCATTCAGAATGTTAGCATCGTTGATTCACCTCTAACAAATTTGACTAGGAAAAGTGTTCCTTCTTTCATGGAATGACAGGTGTAAATGTTGGTGTCAACATCCTTTTTAGATGCTAAAGGAGAAGTTGGCAAGTTTTCCAATGGTAGCATGGCTAGAAGAAAGGGAAGGATACATCATCTTCTATAATGCTTTGAAGAATGGATTGGGATATGTGACGATACATGATAAGAGAATGATTCCTTTTGCTTGATGATAATGTAATGAGGATGGGGAGGATGTGGAATTTGATGCACTAAATAGGAAGTCATCTTCATCAAGATTTGTAGATAGAGCATATTTATGCTCTTTGACATATCACCAAACAAGACATGCTAGCATCACTTTAGTAGGAGGTTTTACAATTAAAAGTATCTTGGTTAGCAAGATTGTGGACACAACTACATGTCCAACTAGTGTTGTTAAAATAGGATAGATAAGTACAAGTGGATGATACCATAATGGAGGACATCAAATCATAGTTGCACAGTAGAAGCACAATGGTACCCATGAATTGGATGATGACAATGTATGTTTCTACAATTAGAAAATGGTTCTAGATGTTGATGATTTGAGTAAGATAGTATCTGGGGAGACTCATTTTTTGACATAATCAATATATCTGGTGGCCAAGTGTGAATCATGAAATGGCACAATATAGTCAAGTGTATAGTCTCAACAAGCTGAGGAGAAACTTTAGAAGCCTGCAAGTACACAGTGGAAGTATAACACATGCTTTGATAGATGGACAGTCAAAAAGAACCGTGAAGAGAATTGGAGAATATTATGAGAACATATGCCCTATAGTTTTTAGCAAATAAAGGATGTCCACCTGATTTGTTAGTTACTTACTATGACAACCACTAGAGGAGCATAAACATGAATCCATGTGAAGCTACTTATGGAAGGAGAAATAGCATGCCCCTTGTTTGGCAAGGAACAAGGAAAGTAATAGTTTCTACAGATATGTTGATATGATAGACCATAATGAAGGACATAGTGATTCAACAATAGATAGAAATAGTTTTGGACAACAACGAGAGTTCCAAGTCAGAGTTACCACCAGAGTTGCATAGGTTGCAGAATAGTCTCTATGTTCTATGATGAGGAAGAGTCACCCTAGTACATGATAAGATATACAGACAATGGAGATGGAGTTTGAGGAGGATGTTTCTCATGTGGGGGTTTTTACGTTGACCCAAGGTGACACATACAGGTTGAGGGAGAGGAGCATAACTTCTATTAGAGTGTTGTGACATCACCACGTAATGGAAGTGACCATGTGGAGGTTTGTGGATGAAGTTCATAGGAGATACCCATCTTTGTTGCCTAGGATTTTTGGGGGCAAATCCCTATTAGGGGTTTATGGTTGTAAGACCCCTGACCTTGCTTTTTGGTTAAGCATGCTTATTTACCTTAATTGTATGCTTAAAATATTAATATAAAACTAATATGTGCTTTGAAATTATGCGACAAAGTTAAGTTTCAAGTATGGTCTAGTTTGGGCAGTGTTTGAGCAAGTTATCTATTGATATACTTGTTTTGGACTTTTATGCAATTTATCGATATCTAGGATTTTTCTTGCAATTTTTCACATGATTATTGTACCTCACATGTTTCCATATCATTGTTGATATATTTTTACCATGGGGTGCTTATTTTCACCTAGGTTTTGTGTTTGCATCTACCTAGGGTTGATCTTAGGGTTTCCTCTCATGGATGGGCTACCTTGAGTGCTAGCACTCGATGGTTCTTCTTGTGAATTGGGATCTGATGGCTTTCTAGGTGTGTTTGGATCCTATGGTGGTTCCTTTGAGGCATGAGGGTTGATGGTTTTCCCTCTTGAACCTCCCTGGATTGATGGTTCACCAATAGAGGTGGTAAACTGATGGTGATGCAAGGGTTCCCACCCTTGTGACCAAGAGATCAAGATCTGATGGCCCTACTATTGAAGGTTCATGGCTCACCTGGGAGTCAATATTCGATGGTACTCCTGACTCCTACAATTGATGGACCTGCTAGTTTGTATGGACATGATACTTTTTACCATGGACACATGGCAAGTTTTGCTAGACACCTAAACCTTCTCTTCTCTCTCATGCATAGCTTCATATACCTCCCTCCTTGCCTAAAAATGAGTTTGTTTACCCACCTAAATCTCTCCCTCTCTTATTTGTTGATGCTTGTGTCTCTTCCCCTTTTCTTGGTGGAGTATGGAGCCAAGGTAGGAGAATCTTGATCAATCTACCTTGCATTTGCACCTAGGGTTCAGATCTACCCTCTCTTTGTGCTTATTGAGCTTCCTTACCTTGTTCTATCCTAAGAAAGTACGATCTCCCTACATTTCTTCATTTTATTTGCTGTCCTACCTTCTCTCTCTTCCTTCTTGGTTGGATCAATGGTGGAGCTTGTGCTAAAGGTTGAAGAACACCTTCTTTCTTTCTTCCTAAACTTAGGGTTTGTTTGCTTCTGGAGAAGGAGCTAGCTTGGTCGTATGGAGTGCTCAAGCTAAGGTTTTCTTCTCTATACCTTCAAGCTAACTAACTAATTGGACATGCTTCATCTTCTTCATGGCAAGTTATATAACTTTCTCCACATTTATTGCTTACTCCTAAATTGCATGTACTAGATCTTCCTCTAAAATGAAGTTCTAAGTAGAATGATGTTATCTTTGCCTAGGGTTTGAGCTTATGTAATGATTCTTGAGTAGTTTATCTTCTTGGATGAACCCTAAACCTTGTGCACGATCCTTCCTTAACATTAGAAGTTTTGTACTTTGCATGTATATGGAAAACGATGGATTTTTCTCACTCAAACGATGGTTCTTTCTTAGGGTTTTTCCTTCCTTGTGATGCAGCCCGATGGTGTGGTTCTTGGTGTTGTTTTGTTTGACCTTCTTGTACCAAATGATGGCCTGGAGTTGGTTTCTATTTTGTACCTTCTTAAGCTTGAGAAACTATGGTATTAATGTTCTCTCAAGTGGTTCAATTCGATGGATTTATTCCTTGAACTTAGGGTTTCCTTGATGTGCTAAACAATGGTTTTTCCTTCAGTCTCATGGACTATTTTCTACCTTGTTCATGATCTGATGGTTGGGCCCCTTATACCAACCGATGGTGGATACCTTAATTTTTGTTTGGAACTTCTTTAGTGCTTGAAACTGATGGCTATGTTTCATCTCACATCCGATGGTTTTGATGCTTTCTCAAGTGGTTAATTGATGGTCTTAAGTCCTACCAAACAATGGTTTCTATGGTCTCTAAAATGATGGTTTTGCTTATCTTTTTTCTCACCTAGTGATGACACTTTATGGCTACATTGTATCAAGACTCGATGGTATCACTGGCCCTTTGGTCGATGGTTCTTAACCAATGATCTTTTTAATCACAACATATGATGGTATTCTCGATTCTTGTGTCAATGGTTCCATTGCTTGACCACAAATGATGGTTTTCTTGTTATCAACAACCAATGGTGGACCTATTGTACACAACTGATGGTGGACCTAGTGTCCACAACTTATGGTACTTTTGAATTAAAAAAATAATGGTCCTTTTATATGTATAATCATATGCCTTAGAAGGATCCAATTGTGGTGATTAATGCATATCATTCAAAGGTCTTGTTTGCCTTGAACCTGATGGTTTTATGTGTGGTTTATGATTAGATGGTTTCTTCTTTCTGCACCTAATCCAATGATTTGTATTTTATGATTTAGAATCAATGGTTTTGAGTCCATGGGTTGTAGTCTTACATTTTCCCTTGAATTATACAATTTGATGGTTTTTCCTATCTAACATCCTTTGGTCTTATTTTTATGGAAATTGATGGTTTGTTTAGCCCTAAGTTTTGATGGTTTGATTTGAGGCTATAATTTTTTGGTTACACCTTGAGTTATATATGAATCCATACTTGAGGATAGTATGGGATTTGATGGTAATGCTTTACCTTGTGCATCCATGATTGGATCGGGACACTATGTGTGAATTATGTGCTTTGACCTAGTAAGTGTATGAACCTATTATTTAGTTTGAGGTGCTGATTTGTAATATCACTTCCACCTATATAGTTGAATTTAACTCAATACCATTTAGAAATTATGGTTAATCCTAATTATCTTCCTTGTATGAAATGATGAAGGAATATTCTCTCTAAAGTTTGTTCTAACCCTAATATGCTAACTGGTGGTTATCATAGACATATGATTGATGCTTTCTTATACTACATATGTGCATCACAAATATGATGGTGTAAGATGAACCTTCTTCAAGGTGTTGAAAGATTATGATGATTATACATGAAATGATGTGATGGTCTTAATGACCTTTTGGCATGTCTTGTGACCTTATGGAGGTGTAATCCTTTTTATGTTGACAAGGGTTTGTACCTTGGGATAATGTGATAATGATTTATATCATGTGACAGTGTGATGAAAAGTATAGGCTCATGGATGGAAATGAAATAATACCATGTGATTTTAAAATGAGGATTATGCCTCACACATTTTATACCTTCTGGAATTTTTTTACATATATGTTTGTTAGAAATGAATTAGGGTTTGTATGTCCTCTTCTTTACTGTAGAATTAACTCACCCAATTGGCATTAACTAATCAAGTGAAACCTTAGTCATGTAATGCATTGTGTTGTAGACCCATTCCAGTATCTGGGCTTGCTGGATGGTGAAATGAGTATTCCTGTAATGGAAGCTCAGAGTCATATACTGTTGAGTATATGCAAGTTTTTTAGGATGGCCACGGTCACAATTCGGTAGGAGAACAACTGTGGTTGTATCTCAGATATATACATATGTGATGTGCTTGAGGACATATGTGCTTGTACCTAAGATGCTAGAGTTTTGTATACCCTACTCATTAGTACTCTGACCTTTATACTAAAGGGTGTACTAGGTTGTTTCACTAGTGTCGTGACCTATATACCAATGGTGAACTAGGTTGTTTTGCAGGTTGACATTATGTGACACTACGACAGACTTGTACTGACCGAGGGAGGATGAGATCTTAGAATTTCGACTCTCCTAGATCTTGTACAAAACTGATTTGGACTTAGCAATGGTCAATTGGAGTTTGAGTGGTATACCTTGAACTTCCCATGGCTTAATAAAAGATGTAATTCAGATGTGTAGTATATCTTTAAGGTTTATACACATCGCTTGACATTGGATGATAAACCTTGTTTGCTCTTTTCATATACTGATGTCGTACAATGAAATAAGAGAAAGTAACCTTGCTTATGTTGTTATATATATTGATATTGCTGGTTAGGTTTATGATTTTAGTTATCTCATGCTTCTAGATTTGCTTTACTGTTAGCTATGCATATACTATTAGCCCTACTGATGATGTTAATTTGACTTATGTTGATAGTTTTTATCTATTCCTTTATGTACCTTGTTAATAATGCATTTTTCTATGTCTATCTGCTTAATATACTTAATATGCTTAACCTTTTTTATTAATTAACATGTTGTGATCAATAAGCATTGTTGTGAGTTATATCTCTCGCTGGGACATGAGTTTTACCTCATGGGTCACCACATCTTTTTAGGTAATCAGTAACAGCAACAACAGACTTGTGGCAGCGAGAAGGAGTTGTGGCGGTGGACCCTAGAGAAGGTAGTTTAGATGTCTAGTATGTCCTAGAGTTGTCCCTATACTCTCAGGTATGGGGAGGAGTTTTTATATGATGTTTCAATCGACTCAAGCTTTTAGTAGAATTTTGATGCTTGTACATGTGAATAATGTTCTTATGTATATATATGTTGTGTGGTTGAGGCCACAAAACAATTGTAAAAGATTCTTAGTATGATACATAAATATAAGCAAGATGTTGGGATTTTTTGTTAAAGTTCTTGGACATGTTTGGAATATTTTATCAGTTTTAATTATCCCATTTTTCTTCTATGTGGTTAACTAGTGATTGATCATGTTTTGAGTTTTGAGTAATCTCGATTAGCATGACATGTTCTCTCTCTCTCTCTCTCTCTCTCTCTCTCCCTATATATATATATATATATATATATATATATACACACACACAATAAGTGTGTCTTGTTCCTTACCTTTCATATGTGCTAAAATCATAGACATCATAATGGATTCTATTTTCCCGAATTATATCACCATATTGTTGATTAAATGATATGATATTTGTAGTAATACCATTTTGAGCCGACAAGGGATAGTTCATGTAGCCAACAATGATGCTAGTTTGGGTCCCTCGCCTATACAGAATGGGTTTGGGCCCACTGGTTTAGCATGCTAGGGCGAGTCACAAAGTGGCCAACTCTGAGGAGGGTTTCCCTGTTAACAAAAAATATCACTTTTGGTGAAGGGTGGGGATTGCAAAGGGATAATCATAATCTTGTGATAAAATGGTAATGGAAAAGGACTCAAATAATAGGCTCAGCTCCATTCCAACATGCATGGTTATGATGCATGAAAGGGTGTAACACTAAGGTTCCAGTTAATAAGGATGTTAGGAATATAAATGAAGTAACACAAAGTTCCATTTTTGTTCTAGATGAGTCATCCAAAATGATGGATGGAAGGGTTTAATTGACCCACTAAAGGAAGTATATGTATGCCCATTTGTCAGAGAATGGATATCCCTATCTCCATGAACTAGAATAATGTTTTGCAAAAAGGAAATGAAGAATTTGATGTGTTCTAGGGTTTGAGGAAGAATCTATTGAGGCTAAGGATAGTGAGTAGTTTGGTTGGTTTTTATAAAGATATTGTAAAGAAGCAAGCTTGTCATCAACTTATATATTTCTACCCATTTATAATGTCCTTATACACACAAGTTTGTGGTTTATAAAATCTAGATTCTTTTGGTAACTCTTACATTAAAAAACATTTCCAACTACATGATTCAAGTTGAAGAAAATGTCATAACTTTAATGTCTCCATTTTATCAATATTATTTAGTAAGTGAAGTAACATAGTTTATAGCCCATATAAACATCAAGTCGTGAAACAATAAAATTAGGCCTTGATAATTTTCTTAGATAGAGGATATTACTATGAACCAATGGGAAAAATTCTAACTGATTTAGAGTTACTTCTTGAAATATACAATTCATCAAATTAAATTTCTTTAAGATGACATATAATTCATCATCCTCTAGCCCTTTTCTTATATATAATTTCATTTATCATTGACTTATGTCCTTTTGTCTTGTGGTGTGCTAGATGTCAAGGAAAAATAGGATAGACCTTCAGTCAGCCCCTGTGATGGATTGAGCTCTTGTCCAATGACCATTCATCATTGTCTACATCCAATTGGTACATGGATATGGAATCAAATATTACCAAGTTATTGGTATGCTTAAATGACTGGTGTGGAAAAAATCCTAGTCAAACTCCTCCTTAGTCAAACCCAGATTGTTCTATTTTGAACCATCATTTTACCCCCCAAATCCTTAGATTGGAATCCCATCTCCCTCACCTTTTCCTTCCAACACTGATTCCATATACATATATTCATATAGGCATTCCAAACCCTTACATGGTCCATAAGCTATGACTAGACTTCATGTGCCTCTGTTTTATCTCCATGAGACAATGTGAGAAAAAAATGCCCCATTCCCCAAACCCTACCATCTTTACTAGGCTTGGCCATGACCCCCATTTTGTGGCTTTCATAATTTCATATACTCCTTCCAATCAATAGCCATCACTACTTTCCTCACTTGCCTATAAACTATGCCGACCAACATGTCCCCTATCTCTGATCTCTTATATGTCCTCTATTGTGACTCTACTAAGTCTTACCGTTCTTTGTTTTAGTAGATGCTTGGTCCAGATCAAACATACATATTTTTCCCTATCCCATATTGAGTGGTTGAGGTCAATGCAACCATATCATGTGGCACAACAAACCTACAGCCATGAATGAGACATATTACATCCAACAACACATGTTAACTAGATCCAGTCATCCCTGATTGCATAATGACCAACATAGAACCCCTAGAGCTCTATCCATTGTGACTCTAGTAATTCCCACCATGATAGTTAAGGCTCAAACCCAAAGGATAACATTTTTAAGAATTGGTCGATCGATTTAACAAAAATATGAAGGGTTTTTCACAAAAAAAGATGGATTTGGTTGATTACAAATAATGTGCAGAAACTAAACAATGGAATAAAATCTAAGGTTATAAAATGAATGGATACACTAGGGCAAGTGGTTTTCACCACCACTACCTGTGTTTATTCTCTCATTGCATCACAAACACACATAAATAATATCTTGGAGGCTAGGTAAATCCCCCTTTTGGATTTAGGATTAGACCTAGACAAATATCACCCTAGGCTCGATGGCATGTTACCTATAGATCTTGTATCCGTCATATGGAAAAATGTCTATCCAAGTTCTCATCAAGGTTTTAACAAAAACCAATTGATATCCAAGATCTTGAGTTCAAAGTTCTCTACACCCAAGATCATGACAAACATGTAAATCTTCTGTCCGAACAAGCATACAAGCATTATATGAATGATTCAACATGAAATAAGGTTCATACATGCACAAATGTAGTAACAAAACAAAATAAAATAATGGGGATACTCGTCACACCCTAGCATAAGGAACTACTCACAACTCATAGTCAGATCAGAACAAACAACAAGGAAGAGGGAAGAGATAAACATCATCTCAATGAGTGTAAGAGATGTAGCAGCAGTGTCCGCTCATGACTGTCATGGAGTGACCCTTCTTTTCATCATCCTTCTTTCTTGGAACTAGTCTATAGATGAGAAATAGAAGGTTAATGGATGGTGTAGAGGCACCTTTGACCTTCCCTATTCAAGGACAAGAGGTTAATCCTTGGTGAATGGTGGCCTTTAATTGATGTGGTCGTCAACCGAAGGGAGAGAAGGACCATCAGAAGGGACATGCAGAACCTCTGTTGGAAAGTTACACAAATATGTTATTTGGTGAGAGGGTGCATGTGAACCATCAAAAGAGGATATTGAGTCTACCATCAGAAAACAATCAAGGAACATCCATTAGAAGATGCAAGATGGACAATCATCAATAAGAGGGGTCAGGCTGACCATCCAAAGAGGTCATCAGGCTAACCATCAGAAGGTGGATCAGGAGAACCATCAGAAGACTGAGTCTGATCAACCATTGGAAGGCAAACTATGGACATCCATCAGTTGTCAACCGATGGTTGGACAGAGTAGCCAAACTAATAGTTGGGCATAAAGTTGCAAACCCACCCCATGGCATAGGGTCGAAGGCATGCATCAGTGGAACATCAATTGGAGGAATGGAAATCAATGGAAGTGCAGATACATGGAAATCAATAGCATGGCATCAATACTATAGAATGATGATTTCAACAACTGATGGATGAATAGATCATACAAATATGATCAATTTCATCAAAATTTTCTTCAGACCACCTCCTCCTACACTTTCACCATGCTATGAAACTCAGGCCCGCCATGGAAGCAAGGAATTTGGATCAAAACCTTATATATTATCATAAAACAAAAGAAACATAAATGCCAGATAATTCTAGAATAAAACAATGGAAATGAATGTAAAAATAAATGAGAAATGCAACTTAAACTAGGATGAATATGCACTCATCAATCAAACAACCATCTTTTTCCCTATCCCATATCAGGTGGTTGAGGTATGTGCAACCATCTTATGTGGCAAAACAACCCAATGTCCAAAATGGTGAATTAGATCCAAATCAACATGTGCTAAATGGATCCATTTATCATGGTATGCACCTCCACAAGCCCACAATAATTAGATGTAGACTTGTTAGATCATGGTTATCTCAATAAGGTAATTCCTTTTCTTTTTTTTGCAACCAAATGCTAAACCCAATACCATGTGATAAATCATAGGTGAAAATGAGGTTGATAGAAAAAGCACCAATAGAAATACTTCAAAAGCATACATATATATGTAGTTATATGTTATAGTACATTGTATGTAGGATTGTAATGATGCCAGATGATCTAGACTTGTCATAAAATATTATGACATGAGAAGCCTAACCATAAACATCTTATATTTAGATTGTCATTTTTTAAATAAAAGTGAGCATTATTAATCATGTCTAAACATTAATAGTTTATATAACAAAAAATGCCCAAGTTGTCTATCCAATTCATCATAATGACTAGCACATTTACCCACCATAAAATTTCATATACCAACTTAAGGGAAGTAGACCCCTGCATTTCACAAAGCTAGTTCTATAGCTTGTGATCTTTCAACAATAGTACACCACCTATTTCTATGATAAAAATAAATATGAGATCAACATCATGGCTAGGATTGTATTCCTATTAGTTCCTTACAACTAAATTTAGATTTAAGAGAGACTTACATAAATGTGAGCATCTAAAAAAGCAATATATGTGTTGTGTGGTATGATATTTACAAGGTTGATAGGACTTCTTTGTGAACTATGATTTCATTGAAATAAAAATACAAGGTAATGTATGCCTGCACTAGTGTGATATGCATTCCACACCATCCCAAATCCCATTTGATAAGTGTCATTTTATTTTTGAAACTATTGATGAAAATTATTTTTATGGAATTGTTTCCTCACTTAAATATGATTTGGCTTGATTTTCAAATGAATCATCTTTCAAAGCCACAATTGGATTGGGTCACTTAGCCTGTCTCTTTAACTATATGACCATGTTTAGATTAAATACCTTGTAGTCAGTGTAAAATATTCCTCTAAAATGTCATCCACCCAACTATGTTTTTGTAGACGATTGGATATGTGGTTGCATTGTCTTCTTTCTCAATGTCATTTTATTGGATATTTTTCTAAGGAATCAAATACACTTGTATTTAATAGAATAAACTTGTACTTGACTAGGTTATACTCATAACTAATTGGACACATTTATCGTATCCTCTCACTTGTATTTTATTATGCCTCAAATTTGTTTATTGAGTGTAATTCTTTATTATAAGATACAACCTAAAGAGAGGTATTATGTGTGGGACAAATCACTAAGACTTAGAAATGATTTCATTCTTTTGTCCCTCTATATATGAGGACCTCATCTTCCTATTTCGAACATTTGATCATACAACAGGTATATGAACAAATAATAACATAGAGTAGTGTTTTCATTTTTATGTGAACTTTTGTTGTTCCTTTTGTTATTTTTGATGTTATTCTTTTATCCTATAGTTTTTATTTGACCTCCACTTGGAAGCATTCCTTAGGTGTTTGCAACTCTCAATACCCTATAACTTTTGTGTGACATGAAACACCAATTTATGTGTTTCTTATGATTATATAAGGGTAAATGAATGTTATATTTTATTATTTTGATATTGTTGAAAGACATCTCTTGAATTGTGGGAGGTGACTAATTTTGGGAGATAGGTGTAGGGAAATTGGGGCGAAAGATAAGGAAGCAAAAATAAAAAATTTAAAGCTCGATTCCATTTAACAGCAAGATGGTGTCAATAATAATGTATTTAGGAAGGAAGGTTTGCAAGGACATATCTGGTCATGGAGCAAGTCCAGCGACATTACCCTTCCAGTAGCCACATATTTTCCTAGCAACTGCACTTGAACACTCATCACCAATGCCCCCTAGAACAACACCACAGACGGTTGTTGACGGTGTTCTCCGAGCGATAGACAATGGCCTCCCACCTCTAGAGTAGTCCATGTCAACCACTGAGTACTCCAAGTTGTGCTATTAGAGCCAATGGGAAGGAGTTGTCCCATCTGAATAGTCAACCTACTAGAGTTGATTTTCTGTCCAACAATTGTCTCTCCCTTTCTATCCTGTCCTTTATCGGGTAGGTCTTTCTCATGTCTCTATTGGTTACCACAACCAGAGAAGACAACAATTGTCAAAGCAACTATTGTGTCTAAGAATCCCCCATTACCCTCAATTTATAGGAGAGGCTAGGGTCAGGGTTCTCAGTCTATGTGGGAGTTGAAACAATGGAATTCACAAACTTTATAGAATATACACATGATGAACTTGTCATTTTGCATAACCTACTGATCGATTCATGCGCTAACTGGTCGGTTCACAAGTGAACCAGTTGTTTTGTGTTGTATCATGTTCTGAATCAAATTAGTAATCAATGCATGATTAATGCAAAACATGACATCATGATCAATCCTTGTTCCAATCAAATTGGCTACAGATTTGGGTGACCTAGATGGTGAATCAGTCGGTTCACATAGTGAAATGGTCATTTCACTTAGTGAAATCATCATTTCACAAGAGAAATGGTTGTTTCACGTGTCAATTTTAGGAAATGTTCAACCAAAATTGATTCTAATTGACCTAGCACTCCAACCAATCCGTTCAACACTTGAATGATCAGTTCAGACTCCAATCAGTCAACTTTGAACCTCAATTGTTTAATTTAATACTTAAACACCTTTAGTAATCAAATTAACCATCATTCATGAATATACTCACATTCCAAGTGTATCCTATGGGTCTTATCCTATCAGTCCAGAATTATTTTGGTAGTAACTGTTCATAGATAACTATGACATCACAAGCAAAGAGCAGCATCTAGCAACACATCATTGCTATCCAAGTAATTCAAAAAGTTGGAGAACAACTTCAACCCAAAATCCTTGATTAGTTTTATCGTGATCATATAGTTCCTTTGTCTATGATATCTGGATTAAACTCCAGGCATGGAATTGTCATCCTCTCATTGTTCAATCCATGTTCCGTGAACTGGAGCAGACTGTCTGGATGCATGTGAGTTCACATATCACATATTGAATCACATGGGTAGAGGCGTACATTTCTCAGTCTCACATATCAAGTGGCATGGATATCAGTCTCTTGCAGGAGGGACAAATCCGATCTACATCACTGACACTCAATCCCCATGTGTCACAAAGCACCCAAGCACTGCCTTTATGGCAAACCTTATTCATGATCATGGTAGATGATGTCAAAGTACATGAACGACATGTGATGAATGTAGAAACTTCAGTTTTACAAACAACAATCACCATTATCACTATGAGAACTGGTTGTAACCACCATTCCATGGTCTCCATGTATCACTCTCATGGTCGGTCTATCTTATACACTATTCTCTAATATGTATTTGTATGCTTGACTTGATATCACATATCATGATTAATGAGACTTTTTCATCAGTCAACACATTCTAGTCTTATGTATTATTGTTGTCTTTTGCTTCCACAATAATATCTGACTAGAGACATAACAAGAATGTAATTACTCTTATCATACATATGATCTCATTGTTCAGGTCTTAAACCTAAGGACATATGTCATCGAGTAACATCATTCTATAGACATCTACTGTGTTTGTTTCATCATCTCATGCTTAGGGGGGGTACCTTTATTATTATCAAATCAGGTATTGAATGTCACATTGCAATCATCATATGATTGGCTCTCTGGGCATACATACCAATAAACCCCCACTTTTGCTTTGAACCAGTCACCCACAAATCCTATTCCAAATGATCTTAACATGTCTATCATGTTTCTACTGCACAAGCAATTTTATAGTATG
Organism: Alisma plantago-aquatica; assembly: GCA_963693085.1. Classification (NCBI taxonomy): domain Eukaryota; kingdom Viridiplantae; phylum Streptophyta; class Magnoliopsida; order Alismatales; family Alismataceae; genus Alisma; species Alisma plantago-aquatica. Next base: position 31,280,103 of record OY856415.1, on the reverse strand, counting down.
TTAGCATCATTTTCTTCAATTTGGTATTTACAATTTTTACATCTAATCTCTATGTGACCTTTCACATGAGATGGAAGTGTTGTAGTATGCTATCTAGGATTCCCATTCTAACGAGTAGCTACATTATTGCCATAGTATTTCTACTGTGTTTTCAATGGTTGGAACATCCCACAAGTTCATCTATATGAACATATAGATCCATATGATATTCTCATAACACAAAGATACTCAACTTCTATTGTAGAATTTAAGCAACTATCTCCACCTCAAAACCCTTACCAGGTTATAGTTCTTGTTTTAAGGTCAAATAGAAATTTAGATTGTGATCATTAATTTTGTTTGTCATTTTGGAAGCTTGCATCAGTGAAACCCTTCACACCCAACACTTCCTTATTACCATAACAAAGGAACTAATCCTTCTAGTGATTTTCAAGTACTTAAGGATGTTATTTATGGTATTACACTGACTTTCACTCAAATCTGACAAATATGCACTCGTCATGTCCAATACATGTGGGATAACAAGATGCTTACATTGCATACATGATAGATGGCATCTCACTCATGTTTTCCCATTCTTTACAAGAATTGTAACACTAGGATCTTGAGAGACTAACTAAATGATACAAGGACAAGTTTTATCTCATTATCTTAGATGTTGAACCCCTTCAACAAATTTCCAATGTATGTGCTCTTACTTAGGTTAAGAAGCTTTCCAGATCTATATCTATAGATATACATTCCTATCATATAGGATGTGTAGGGTTTTAGGGGAGGCAGAGAAGGCAGTAGAAACAAAAATTTTCTCCTCCCAAACCCAGAATAAAGGAATCGCGTCAACGTCTATACAATAGGAAGGATGGTTTGTAGAGATATACCTTGTCCCGAGGCTTGCTCGACGACATTACCTCACAACTTGCGCAGTCTTCACCTCCGGTCTTGGACGGTGTCTGTGTAGCTCCTGGCCACCAGGACTATCTGGATTGACAGCTGTCCTCCGAGTGGTAGAAATCTCCCGCCTCTGTAATAGTCCACACGGACCACCTGGAACTCCGATCGCCTTGTAGCATAAGGCACCGGAAGGAGTTGTACCCTCATGTTGATGTACTAGTCACCAACACACACTCTCCTGCCACTAGTTGCCTTTCTGTAGTTGTCTTTCCCTTGTTGTGCCTCCCTTGTTGGGTAGCACTTGCTCGGGCTCTCCTGGTTACCACAACCAGAGAGAATGACAACTTTGCATAGCAACTGGTGTTCTGAGTTGTTGTACCTAAGAAGCACCCAATACCCCTATATATATAGGAGGGTCATGGGACATGGTTCTCTACCCCGGGCAATGTGGGATTAACGTAGGAGTAGAAGGGTTTGAGATTTTTCACAAAACAACCAACTACGCCAGCTGAACCAATCATTTCATGCATGAACCAGTCGGTTGGGGACCTGAGTCGATCGGTTCACACCTGAACTGGTCGGTTGAGGCAGTTGAGCTGATCAGTTCAAGTCTGAACCGATCGGTTCACTCCCCAGATCAGTTCCCGATTGACTTTTCCTCTTTTGTTTTGAATTGATCCAAATACCAATCCTTGTTCCAATCAAATTGGACAAGGGAAACGAAGAGAAATTTCTCACCAACCTGACTTTCCCAACTCACTCGTTTGGACCAGTTGAGTCGATCGGTTCAACCCTTGAACCGATCATCTCAGCCTGTCCTGAGCCAATGGGATCATCACATGAGTCGATCGGTTCACCAAACTGAGCCGATCGGTTCACCAAACTGAGCCGATCGGTTCATCACATGAGTTGATCGGTTGGGAGTGCAGACTGCGTAAAATCAATCAATTGCAGTTTCAATCAATCTGATACTCTAATCAATCGGTCCAACACCTTGAACACTATGATACTGAGCTATCAATTGATTGAGTGTTTAATTGAACTGCTAAACTCCTTTAGCAATCAATCTAAACATCATTTGTGGATAAATTCCTCTTCCAAGTTAAATCCTATGTGTGTGACCCTACAGGCCCATTTCACATTGGTAGTGAAAGTCCATAACACTTATGACTTCACAAGAAAAGAGCGGTGCCTAGTCACACATCAGTGCTACGCAAGTGAAATAAGAAGTTGGAGAACAACTTTCAATCCTACAATCTGTGAATGGTGTTACAGTGAATGTATAATTCCATTGTCTCTGATATCCCGAATGAACTCAAGGCATGGAACAGTCATCCTGTCAATATTCATTCACTTTCTTGATCTCAGAGTAAACTGGAGGAGATATGGCTGACATTAATATCACATACTGATTCACACATGTGTGCGCACGCCTATCTCAATCCTACTCATCAAGTGTCCATGGATATCAAACTCCCTCAGGAGGGAAAAATCCCATATCTATCACTCCCCCTCAAAAGCCCCATGTGTCAAAGCCACCCAATCATCACCTTTATAACAACCCATGTTTCAGGACTATGTTTGATGATGTCAAAGTGTACCCAACAACATGTGTTGAGTGTAGTGATTTTAGGTCAAAGAATCACACTCACCACCATCACTGTGAGAACTGACTGTGATTACCATGTCATGGTTCCATGTGTCAAACTCACGGTGGGTCTTTCTGGTACACTTGTTCTCTAACAAGTACATATGTGTTTGGTTTGATATCTCCATATCATGACTAGTGAGATTTTGTCATCAACCAACACCACAATCTAGTCTTGTGTGGCATTGTTGTCTATCTACCTTCCACAATGACATCCGACTAGGGACATAATAAGAATGTACAAACTCTTAGAATCTATATGATCTTATCGTTCAGGTCCTCAACCTAAAAGCATACGTCATTGAGTATTGTCATTCTCTAGACATTCAATCTGTTCTATCGTTATCTCATATGACTAAACCAGAAAGAATTGGAAGCTTTCCTTTGATGTTTATCAAATCAATTTTAATGTATCCCACCAATCACCCCATGATTGGCTCTCACGGCATACATACCAACAGACTCCCACTTGCACTGTGAGCTAATCACCCTTGAATCATATTCATAGTGATCTTCAAACATGTCCCACATGTTACTATGCTCTAGTGCTTACGCAGTGAGTTATGACAACACTTTGCCAAGTCGGTATTAATTGCATGTCTCTCATATCTTTGCTATACATCACACATATGAGATGGAGTTGTCGTAATATGCGATCTAGTATTCCTTTGCTAACCTTTAGCCACATTGCATGACCAAGCACTCCTTATTTGTCATCAATGACTGAAAATTTATCAACAAACATTCACTTTTATATATCCCATATATATTTTGTGATTAATCTTCTGTCCTTTCCAGAAGTTTGCATCAATATAACTCTTTACAGTGAACCCTTCCTTATTTCCATAGAACTATTACTTCTCAAGTACTTATCAAGTTCTTATGGTATTCTAGTAACCCTTACTAGAACTAGACAGACATCCACTCATCATGTCCCACATATGAGTTATCAGGATGAGCACATCACATTGTCATGTCCTACATACAAGATGATGAATGCATTTCATTCTTGCTATGTCCATACATGCAAAATAATGGGATGATTACTTACATGATAGATCCATATCTATTCTTAGTGTTCCCATTCTTCATAAGAATGGGACACTTGGCCTTGGAATACCAACTCCATGTAACATGGACAAGTCTTCTCCGACTAAATTTGTGCACACTGAACCCTTCAATATTGATTGCCAATGTATGCTTTCTCTTTTCAGGTAAAGAGGTTTTCGAGAACTATCTCTATAGATCTCTATTCCTATTACATAGGAAATGTCTCTATCTTCCCAGAAGATTATTTCCACTTTGGATTTCCATTCTAGAACATTTCCATTTCACATCAACATGTGGAATGTGAATATGCTCCCACTAAATCACAAATCCCTTCTTTATCTTTGACATATCAGTCAAACCCTTTGACTATATTATCAAAGTAAAGATCACAGTTCTGAGTTGCTTGTACTCAATCAATCACATTGATTGGTCCATTGTAACTTATAGACTTCATTTGCATTAATCGATTCATAAACCTTATAGGTTGTATCACGTCAGAATGCAGTTTTAGTATTCGTATGCCAAATTTCTTAGTCATTAAGTTGCAATCAACAAGCATCATCCTTCTCAAAATGTTATCCATGTGTCTTAATGCTTAAGACTCATTCACACTTATGCATTTCATCCCAATGGGTGCTACCATCAAGGTCATACCTTATGGTTCACATGGAAGTCATTTAGGATGTAATGGTCATAAACCATAACTCAAAATATGGTTCCTCATATTCATCTAGATAGTTGACTCATCACATGACAAACTCATCACATAGATAATCGAGGTGTATCTGTCAAGGATATTAGAACTCACAACTCCTTGTGATTCTCAATGTCCTTTCTTAGTGTGGGGTATTCTTTATTTAAGAAGAAATTAGTTATTTGATAATCATCCTCTAACTCCTTAGAGTATGACTCCTTTTGATTTAGAAATCACCATGCCTTAATCATGAGTTTACTATGATACACTATCTAATCACTCACAAGGTTCTCAAACATTTGGTCCAAGTATTTCATTCATTGATCTCATCAATAATTAACACTTTACCAAATTCGTACTTCATCTATGATATTCTTGAACACTTCAAGATATTCATGTTGGTATTTATCTAAACACTATTTGAAGTACTAGCATCAAGTCCAATAGGTATGTAAATACATTACATTTATTATACCTAATAGGATAATCAATTTCTCACTATGACTTGTGAAGATTGATCATGTCCAAGAGATTCATGTCTCTTACTGGTTCTCTAACCAAAAGAGTCTAGCTTATCCATCATATGGAAACTAGAAATGAATTTCTCATGATAATGCCAATTCATTGTTTGAGTTATCAGTAACTTTTAGGTATCATTTTATCTTATTCATACCAAGTACCACAAGATAAACAAGGCATTGCCACAAGGAAACATCAACTTTATTAATTGCCATTATTGTCATACAATATGCAAAAATAAGGTGTTTCTATCCATTGGCAAATATGAAATAGCAGTTTATAACTCTACTAAATGCCTTCAAGGCTGAAAATAAAATAAAGTACTCCTATCAATGGAGGCAACACTTGCCCCATTTATTGGGTGCTTTACACTTTATATCTTGGTATCATATACCTCAAAAGTGTTATAAGTTTATTTCATGACACCTTCAAGTGGAGATGTCTGTCACCTCCTTCTTCTTTAGTTCTTCCAGATAGAGTGGACAATTCTTTTTCCAATATCCAAGCTTTTGAAAATGGTGGAAATTGCCTCTCTTGGTCACACCTCCCTTGGCCTTGAGAGTTGAAGACGACTTGGGCTGCTGGCTAGCATCAGAACCTTTCTTAGCCTTGCCCTTGCCCTTGCGCTTGGACTTGCCTTTCTGGTTGCTGATCATCATCATAGATTTAGGCTTGTCCTTCTTCATCTGTGCCTTGGTTGTCCTCAACATGCCCAACAACTCTGTCAAAGGCCTGTCAAAGTTGTTCATGTTGTAGTTCATCACAAACTGACTGTAGGATTCTGGCAATGATTGCAATATCACTTTAGTAGCCAACTATTGGCTTAGGGGAAATCCCAATCTTGTCAGGTTCTCGACATACCCAATCATTTTGAGTGTGTGAGGACCAAATGGATCTCCTTCTTTCATGACACACTTGAACATCACCCTAGAGACATCATATCTCTCTTGTCATGCTTGATCTTCATACATGTTCTTGAGATGCTGAATCATCTCAATGACACCCATGTTCTCATGTTGTCTTTGCAACTCGTGGTTCATGGAGCACAACCTCAAGCACTTTGCATCAATGGCATCTTCAGAATGTTTCTTATAAGAATCCCTTACTGCCTTTGGTGCGGTAGGAGCAGGTTCCTCTGGAGCTGGAGTATCCAGGACATAGAGCTTTCTCTCTTGAGTGAGAACAATTCTCAATGTCCTAAACCAGTTGTGGAAGTTAGTCCCATTTAGCTTGTCCTTTTCAAGGACCGATTGCAATGAAAAGTGATTGTTGTTTGTTGTCATTTGTACTACAAAAGGAAATATATGCAATTTAGTCCAAAACTCAATTTTGACTTATTTGATTGATTTGAAAGGTTGACGATATAATTAGGACTTTAATTAATTATTGCTCTGACTATTTTTGTTCAAATTGATAGCCCTCACCATCAATTTGGAATATTGCAGCGTACACTCTTCTAGTGGGTCAAGATCCTGAAATCCTATGAGTCATGAACCAGCTAGGGATATCACCCACAACTTAGATCTTCCATGTGGGTAACTTTTGCCAATTGCATCATATGCAACTCTTGAAAGATGTCATATGCAAATCCTTGCCATGATCACCTCCATGCCGCAAGGTGCTAGATCCTATCTAGGTCACCTTGTTAAGTCTGACCCAAAGCCAACATGATGAATATGCACCCTACTAGGGCAGACCCACATATCCATCCTTCACGCTTCCACGATATAGACGGTGCACCACGCTAGGGAGTGCCCACACTTGTCTGATCAAGCTTTTCACATGTGTAGCATCTGGAAGGAATCTAAAACTTTAAAATTTAATGAGGGATTTGGTTTTATAGGTACATATACATATCCAACCACCACAATATATAGTACATATCATATACATGCTATATCCCACAGAAAACATGCAAAACGATAAAAGTGATGATTATGGCCATCCTAATGTGATTCCTCGAGCCAAGAGGAATCACAGTTGTCCAGGTCTACATCACATGCAACCTGTACAAGATGAACTATGTGCTTTGCCTTTCTGGGTTTGATCAACTCATCTCCATGATTGATCGACTCACCATCAGGCCGGTCGGTTGGATGCCACCAGCCGATTGACTGGCGCCTCCCGCCAATCGGTTCACTGGTCGTCATGCATCTCCTCAGGTTGTCATCCGCTTGTCTCACTCTTCGAATCGGTCTTCTAGAATGCCAACCTATTGGTTCACACCTTGAACCGATCGTCTCAGTTGTCGTCAGGTTGTCTGTCGTTCTTTGACATAACAAGAAATAAAAGTTCTATCCTATTTACATTTGAATGGAGAAACCCCAAGTTACATTCAGGGGGAGTAGAGGAAGGAAAGAAATCTCGAGTTACATTAAGAAAGGGAGGTAAGGAATCAGTGTGCAGACCGAGATGCAAGCAACCACATTCAACCATACATAGAAATAGGGTTTATTGGCCATAACCAAACTATACATCCACCACAAAACTCGTTTAAGGGTGACGCGTATCGAGTGCATTCATATTACATATCATATATGTATATTGGGATTTGTGGATTTAGGATTGGACATGCATAAAGACAATTTTATTCACATCGTATGCAATAAATAAAGGCGACAAACCAAAATCAATCACATCGATAATCCTAAAGCATAGAGTAGTTGACCTGGCTCTGATACCAATGTAGGGTTTTAGGGGAGGCAAAGAAGGCAGCAAAAACAAAAAATTTCTCCTCCCAAACCCAGAATAAAGGAATCGCATCAACGTCTATACAATAGGAAGGATGGTTTGTAGAGATATACCTTGTCCAAAGGCTTGCTCGGCGATGTTACCTAATGGGTTTGGTGGTCTTCACCTCTGGTCTTGGATGGTGTCTGTGCAGCTCCTGGTCACCGGGACTGTCAGGATTGACAACTGTCCTCCGAGCGGTAGAAATATCCTGCCTCTGTAGTAGTCCACATGGACCACATGGAACTTCAATTGCCTTGTCACATAAGGCATTGGAAGGAGTCTTACCCTCCTGTCGGTGTAGTAGTCACCGACACACACTCTCCTGCCACCAGTCACCTTTCTGCAGTTGTCTTTCCCTTGTTGTGCCTCCCTTGTCAGGTAGCACTTGCTCGGGCTCTCCTAGTTACCACAACCAGAGAGAAAGATAACTTTGCAGAGAAACTGGTGTTCTGAGTTGTTGTACCTGAGAAGCCCCCAATACCCCAATATATATAGGAGGGACATGGGATAGGGTTCTCTACCCCGGGCAATGTGGGATTAAAGCAAGAGTAGAAGGGTTTGAGATTTTCCACAAAACAACCAACTGCGCCAGCTGAACCGATCATTTCATGCATGAACCAGTTGGTGGGGACTTGAGTCAATCGGTTCACACCTGAACTGGTTAGTTGGGGCAGTTGAGCCGATCGGTTCAAGTCTGAACCGGTCAGTTCACTCCCCAGATCAGTTCTCGATTGACTTTTCCTCTTTTGTTTCGAATTGATCCAAATACCAATCCTTGTTCCAATCAAATTGGACAAGTGAAATGAAGAGAAATTTCTCACCAACCTGACTTTCCCAACTCGCTCATTTGGACTAGTTGAGCCGATCGGTTCAAACCTTGAACCGGTCATCTCAACCTATCCTGAACCGATCAGTTAATCACATGAGCCGATTAGATCACCAACCTGATTCGATCGGTTCATCACATGAGCCGATCGGTTGAGAGTGCAGACTGCACAAAATCATTCAATTGCAATTTCAATCAATCTGATACTCTAATCAATCAGTCCAACACCTTGAACATTATGATACTTAGCTATCAATTGATTGAGTGTTTAATTGAACTACTAAACTCCTTTAGCTATCAATATAAACATCATTTGTGGATAAACTCCTCTTCCAGGTTAAATCCTATGTGTGTGACCCTGTAGGCCCATTTCACATTGGCAGTGAAAGTCCATAACACTTATGACTTCACAAGCAAAGAGCGGTGCCTAGTCGCACATCAGTGATACCGATTAAAATAGAAAGTTGGAGAACAACTTTCAATCCTACAATATGTGAATGGTGTTACAGTGAATGTATAATTCCTTTGTCTCTGATATCCCGAATGAACTCAAGGCATGAAATAGTCATCCTGTCAATGTTCATTCACTTTCTTGATCTCAGAGTAGACTGGAGGAGATATGTATGACATCAATATAACATACTGATTCACACATTCGTGTGCACGCCTATCTCAATCCTACTCATCAAGTGGCCATGGATATCAAACTCCCTCAAGAGGGACAAATCCCATATCTATCACTCCCCCTCAAAAGCCCCATATGTCAAAGCCACCCAATCATCACCTTTATAACAACCCATGTTTCAGGACTGCATTTGATGATGTCAAAGTGTACCCAACGGCATGTGTTGAGTGTAGTGATTTCAGGTCAAAGAATCACGCTCACCACCATCACTATGAGAACTGACTGTGACTACCATGTCATAGTTCCATGTGTCAAACTCAAGGTGGGTCTTTTTGGTACACTTGTTCTCTAACAAGTACCTATGTGTTTGGTTTGATATCTCCATATCATGACTAATGAGATTTTGTCATCAACCAACACCACAATCTAGTCTTATCTATCATTGTTGTCTATCTACCTTCCACAATGACATCCGACTAGGGACATAATGAGATTTTGTCATCAACCAACACCACAAACTCTAGAATCCGTATGATGTCATCGTTCAGGTCCTCAACCTGAAAGCATACGTCATTGAGTATTGTCACTCTATAGACATTCAATATGTTCTATCATTATATCATATGACTCAACCAGAAAGAATTGGAAGCTTGCTTTGATGTTTATCAAATCAATCTTAATGTATCCCACCAATCACCCCATGATTGGCTCTCACAACATACATACCAACAGGTTGATTTTCCTAAACCCTTCGTAGATAAGGTACTTTCCTTTCCAAGGTTTAATACATATAGGATAAGGATATCATTCCCAATCATTATGTGGAATGTAAATATGCTCCCACTAAACCTTTTGTAATCACAAAATTCATCTTCATTCTGACTCAAGTCATCCTCTTTGACTATCTTGTCAAAAATGAAAACTCTAACTCTAAGATGTTTCCTTAAATCCAAAGATTTACTTTTGTATCTTATAGACTTCATTTTCATTAATATATTTATAAAACCTTTATGTTGTGTCACATACACATCCTCATAATTATTCCCGATAAGGAATGAGGTTTTAACATCCAATTTTCCAAATCTTATAGTCATACTAAGAAGCAACAAAAAGCATGACCCTGATAAATTAAACCATGGAAACTGGTGAAAATATTTCTTCATGTTCAACAACTTGAACTTGTTTGAAATCTTTTGCAACCAATCTTCCCTTCCATGTTGGTTACCTTATAGGTTTTACCCCTTCAGGTGGATCCATCAAGATCATACATTGTTGGTTCACATGTAGTCCATCTTAGATCTCATGGCCTCAAGCCATTTCTCAGACTCTGGTCCCTCAATAACTTCTAGGTAGTTTGTTGACTCATTATCCAATATCAACTCCCACTTTCTTGAGTTATAGGATATCTTTGAAACACAAGTTATGTTCTATTAGAACTATGAAGTTTTGTGTTACATAAGGAACTTGAGATTCCACAACAATTTGTGATTCTCATTGTTCCCACTATCATGGTCTCCAGAAGGTCCTCAAACTCCTAGTTTAAAATATTCATAATTGATCACATCAAAGTATCTTAATACTTTTACCAAGTTGGTTACGTACTTCATTCATGATCTCCTTGAACATTTCAAGAGATTCATACTTGTATTTCATTAAATACAAACTTCCATATCTACTAAAAATGTTAATAAATATAATGAGGTACTGGTATCTACCTCTAGAATTTATTTTAAAAGGTCAATAAACATCGATATGTAGGAGCCCTAGTAGAATAGTCACTCTCCCTCTAAAAATCTAGTGAAGATGCTTTTATCATATTGCCTAGTAAATAAAACTTGCATGTCTCTAATGGTTCAATAACCAAAAGAGTCTAGACAACCATCATTATGGATACTAGAAATGCAATTCTCATTTACGTGCTATAGATGCCAATGCTATACATATTCATTGTTGGAGTCATCAAGTCATTCAATATATGTGTCATACACATTTGCCTTACAACTATCAAGTATAGATTATGAGAAATTGGACGTCGCCATAAAACATCATTTTATTCATAGTATTCTTGTCACCTGGCTGGCAAACCTGCTAGTTCACATTGTTAAATGATCGTTTCACTTAGTGGCATGGTTGTTTCACAAGTGAAATGGTCGTTTCACATGTCCATTTTAGGTAGAATTCAACCAATATTGATTCCAATTGACCTGACACTCCAAGTGATTGGTTCAACACTTGAACCGGTCGGTTTAGAGTCCAGTCAGTCAACTTTGAACCTCAATAGTTTAATTGAATACTTAAACACCTTTAGTAATCAAAGTAAATATCATTCATGAATATAATCCTATTCCATATGTATCCTATGTGTGTGATCCTATAGGTCCAAAATTACATCGAAAGTGAATGTTCATAACCAATTATGACATCACAAGCATAGAGTGGCATCTAGAAACACATCATTGCTACCCAAGTAATTCAGAAAGCTATAGAATGAATTCAACCTACAAGCTAAGATCATTCCTACCGTGATCATAGAGTTCCTTTATATGTATATTCAAATTGAAATCAAGGAATGGAATCATCATCCTCTCAATGTTCAATGCTTCTTCCTTGAACTAGAGTAGACTATTTGAGAAGAATGTGAGTTCACATATCACATATCAAATCATGTGACTATGTCCGTACATTTCTAAGTCTCTCTTATCAAATGGTTTGGACATCAATCTCCTGTAGGAGGGACGAATCCAATCTACATCACTCACACTCAATCCCCATGTGTCGCAATGCACCTAATCACCACCTTTATGGCAACCCTTATTTAAGATCATGATGGATGATGTTAAAGTACATGAATGACATGTGATGAATGTAGTAACTTTAGATCTAACAACCACAATCACCACTATCACTATGAGAGCTAATGGTAACTACCATTCCATGGTCCTCATGTATCACTTTCATGGTGGGTCTGTCTGATACAATATTCTCTAACATGTATATGTGTCCTTGACTTGATATCACATATCATGACTAATGAAACTCTATTATCAGTTAACACACACTCTAGTCTTATATATTATTGTTGTCTATTTTTCTTCCACAGTAATATCCGACTAGGGACATGACAAGAATGTATGTACTCATATCATACAACATATGTCATTATTCACGTCATAACATGAAGACATATGTCATCGAGTAACATCATTCTTTAGACATCTACTTTATATGTGTCATCGTCTCAAGCTAAGTCAAACATAATAGATGGAATTGCCTTTATTATTATCACATTAGGAATCTAATGCCCCATTACAATCACCATATGATTGTCTCTCTGGGCATACATACTAACAACATGCCTATACTTGATTTGTTCATATTATTGATTAACTATTTATTCATCACATTGATCATCTTGATGTTTATTTACCATCATGATCATCTTGTTTAAAATAAGTATAAATATGTTACTTATCTAAACATAGCTACTTCATGTTAGGTTTTTATACTACATCTTTGCCAAAATATAATATCTAACAAACCCCTCCCCATGTTATCCCCCATTAAAAGAAGATGAAAGCATCATCATACAAACTTCTAGCATCGTTATTTATTAAATAACATACAATAATCAACAACATCATTTCTCAAAATCGTTTCATATAAAAGGATGTAGATTTTCCTTTATAGGAGTCTACTTCATTTTCTAAGTAAAAGAGAAACTACAATAAGAGAAATTTTGACATGCAAAGGGTTAATAATCTATCCAATAGTCCTTATGACTTTGTATTTATGATTATTAATACATTATATAGATATCCATACCCTCATAGCTTCAAGTAAGTTACCTACCTAAAACATAGAGAAGCAAAACATGTTGTTAGTAGATTAATATATTGTTTATAGGGTGCATAAAAATAGTGTGTATGTATGGATATCAACATATGTTACTCATCAATCAAATAATTGAACATATGATCTTGCATTTTCATTTCATATTCTAAATGATTATTTTCATGCTACCTTGGGTGTATTCATTTCTTGATTCATCATTGGACTCAGATGAACTACTCCTTGAAAGGTCTAACAATATGTTTGAAATATCTTAATTTTCCAGAATATGATAGCAAAGGCATTAACTTGAACTATAATTACATTAAGATCAGATAATTTTAGTTTATAATAATAAAAATAGGAAAACTCATGGGAATCCATTAGAATTCAATATGATTGATTATTCATAAAATAATTGTGCACCGATTTCATAAAGAAATCATGAATTTATCATTCAAGTACTTCAAGTTGTAGGTAATATGTATTCCAATCAATCAATCAACACAAAAGTGCATATAACACTAAAGTGTCACCATTGTATTCATATTTCTTGAATTTGGGTCTAGCCTACATCTCGATCATATGGGTCTTAATATTACAGTTAGGTTTTGAACACCCAAATTCCTGTGTACAAGGTTTAATGACCTATAGAAACTAGGTACTCATTATTAACATCCAAATCTTAGAAGGATCTAAATGTTTCATTATTAACATCTGACCATATCACAAAATAACATATTTTGAAATATTTGACACTTTTTTCATCAACATTAGGGTCTAAATGTAATATCACCTTACCTCAATGCATTAATACCTAATTTTTTAGCCAGAAGGATGAATCCTTGAAAGTATTTTATTAAGAATCTACATTGTTTCTTTATGAATTCAATATATAATTTCACTTCATTTTGAGCTATCATTTATTTTTTTTATATTTTTGCAATATAAATATGTGTAGGCCAAGAGGGGGTGCAATGTCAGCATACTCCTATTTTTGGAAAAGGGAGTGTGATATAGGGAAAGGAAAAGGGGGACTACCCCCTGCTCCTCGTGCTGCACCATGGATTGGCATGTGCCAAAGGTCAGGGATGTAATTCACACTAGGGGATTGTCCCCTACTCCTGGTTGTTATCTACATAGCCATGTTGGTCAAACCAAGGGTTGACCCCCGCTACATGCCATGAGGAATGTTGTATAAACTCATTTTGGCTTTTCCATCCCTTGATAAGGATAACAAACATCTTTTCTAGCTGTGGGGTGGCTAGATTCATGAGAGGTAGGTTATCATAACCTATTTGAACTTATCCATCTAATTAGGGTTCATTTCAATGATTACATGCTTAATTAGATTGATCATTGTTTGAGATTGATTAATAATGAGAGTCTAATTATTATGTTATAAACTTAATGAAAAACTTTAGGCGTGCTTTTATTCTTAATAATTAGGGTTTGACAAGGGAAAATCCTAGTAAAAAAGTTAGGGTTTTGATAGTATATGAACATAGATTTTGATACCTGTAATGAATTAATAATTTTTAGTATTTTATCTATGACTTGGATTTCTTTAAAATTTCAGTTTAGTGTGGATAACTCAAATACACATATTCTCCAAAAGTTTTAGAATTTATTAAAGTTGTTCAATCTATTGGTCGGCCAAGGTGCAACCCAGGACAAATTTTGTAGGCCATGCATTCACGATGAAATGTAATATTTGATGTTTTGTCATTATTATTTATCTGTATATCATTTTGAGAAGAAATTTGAATAGTACCTTGAAAACTCTATCTCAGGTAACATATCAAATTTTTGTAAATGACAGAGCAATTGATATCACCCCAGAACCCTTGTTTGGTAGAGATCCTTATTTTTAATGGTCTCGATCAATGAATAATCATTTTAAATAAGAAAGAGAATAAAAGACTTGTCTGTAATTATTACAAGCACATCAATTGATCTATATCTCCAACCTAACACCACAATATCTCTGATTACTCTATATCAACTCTAGAGATCCATAATTCTTGAGAGAGAGGGAGAGTTAAGGAATGGAAAGAGAAAGAGGTAGAGAGATGATGATTTTGCATTTTATAATTCAAGAGATGATGAAATCAACTAAGTTGGTCATATTTAAATAAAATTTCAGGGTGAATTTTCTTTGTTCTATATAATTCCATCCTCCCTCTTATTTGAATAAAAAAGATAGAACACCCATTTTCCTTTATTTTTCTCCTGTTCTCCTTTTTTAGGTTTTCTGAGTTGAAGAGAGCAATAAATGGATTCAATCCAGATAAGTTGTTTGGATTTGTAGAAACTAATCTTATAGGAAACGTTTTTAAGGTGCTTGTCACCCAAGGTAAGTGTTTATATCTTTGTTATGCACTGTAATTATGTTTAAATCGTATTTATATTCAACTAAAATAATCAAGATCATTGCTTGTATTTGTATACAATTAGGTGATCAATTGGGAAGATTTTAGGGAAGTGAATGCTACTGATTTAGATCTTTTATCATTATTATGATTTTTTTAGTAAATTATCTATTTATTCAATTTATGAAAAATCCAATAAATAGGTAACTATGTTGATTTGTATGAATTTTTCCTAAATCATCCAGTGAATGACATGTTTGAAAATATAGTTGATATGTATAAAATCATATTTGAACTTAATAAGAATGAGTTCTCAATTATATTTTCGGATACTCACTACTACATTTTTGTCCAATAGCGTCGCTGCCTAAAGCGTCATTTTCACTAGAAAAACCAACCTAATAAGCTATTGTATCATTTCTTTAAAGAAAACTAAAGCAATAAGTATTAACAAAAAAGTTGGGTACTAGTTGAGGTACAACGTCTGTTATACTAAAGCTAATCAACACTACAAAAGACCCGTGAAATCAAAATTTTGCACCAAAAGGTCACACACATAAACATAGTGTCAATTTTATCAGAAAATTGTCCCAACACGTTTCCCGCGGCAAAAATGGCTCCATTTTGCATTCCCTCTAAAACAATATAGCATGTGTTTTAACAAATTAAACTGACTCCATAACTGTCAAGCTATAGGGTCAGTTTTTTGAAAATAATCGACCTAGTAGTGTACAAATTTCAGGTACTAGTTGGAGATCTATTGAGTTGGTTTTCCCTAAAACTGACCTTGTAAGTGTTAATCGAGATATAGGGTCGGTTTTTAGCTAAGAACCAACCTAGTAGGGTCCAAATTTTATGGAGACCTATTAAGTCAGTTTTCCTTAATAACCGACCTTGAAGGTGTTTTTGTGCAAATTTTCTGGTACCCGTTTTCTTCTTGGGTCGGTTTTACCACGCAACCAACCCTATAGTGTATTACATTAATCCTCCATGCTCTATCGGGGTTTCGTCCAAGGTCAGGGTTTTTCATTCTCCAACATGTTGCGACTAGCAGTGCTCAGGGCGATTTCCATCTCCATCGTTGGGCTCCAGCCGGTGGTCTCTGCCACTCTTCAGTTCGTGGTTGCCGCTAGTGGATCGAGGATGTCATTGTTATCTGTCGTGTCAAGCCCCTCGCCACCATCGTCTATTGCCCCCACTGAGGAAGGACAGCTCATTGCTATCGAGGAAGGAGAGCTTGTCGCCACTGAGGAAGTAGAGCTTGTCTCCATCCATTATCGGTGTTGACGAAACTCGTCCACTACCACGCTGCATTGTCATCCTCTTGCTCATAGAAGTCGGCACTTTGGCGCTCGACGGTCATCCTCTTGGTCCTTGCCACCTGTGCACCTTCCACTTCCCACACCGTTGAGGTCCCATTAACGTTCTCTTCTCCCTCCTCTCTGAAGTCAGATATCGGCACCCAACATGGAGACCAAACGTTGAGGTGGCTCTTTCAACATCATCTCTGTCCTTCCCATCCATTGCCCTTGCCAGCAAAGATACTAATCTGTCGTATTCTCTCTTATTAACCAATGTTGTCTTCTCTCATTTTCATCTCGGTGGTTCAGGTCAGTTACATTGTTTTTCCATTTTTTTTACTAGAAACCCAACCAATAATAAAAACATGTATTCTTTCATATCTACATTTTATTATTAGTCACATATGTAATCATTGTACACATTCTAGAAATATGAGAGTAGACATTATGTAGTCCCAGATTGACACTTTAGGGTTTATATATGATATCATCAATGCATGATACTTAACTTACTATATAAATACGACAATAATACATTTATATATTAACTTAGAAACCAGTTCAAAATTTACGCATTAGGAGTAAATTTTAGATAGTCCCCAGTCTGGGATTGTTTTTGGATATTTAATCTCACTTAGGACGTAAGTGTATTTGTATGTTTAGTTTTGAAGAAAATTTTAGTAGTATTTCCTCATTTGTTCTCTCGGTACATAAGTGGGTGGTTATTTGCCATTTACATCGATGTACTTGGAGAACATAGGGGAAATACAACAGAAATTTTCTTGAAAACTAAACATACATTATACAGTTACTAGTGAGATTAAATATTCAAAAATGGGATAGGTGGTACACTTTAGTATAAAAGTAATTAAATTCCTATCAATAAAAACTTAATACTTATAGTATCAATATTAAATGCTCAATTTTATAATTAATTTTAATTTGATCTAGAAAATGGATAGAAGTTGGATGTCTATCAAGACCCGTTGTAGTCCAGAGTTTGCCAAAGGTCTTGATGAATTTATCAGATTTGTTGAGGAACGTAGGAAACTACCTACAGATAGGTTATATTGTCCATGTAGAAATTGTGGTAACAATTTGAAAGTTGATATTTTTGAGGAAATTAAGAATCATGTCATATCTAATGGGATCATACAAGGATATAATGAATGTTATTGGCATGGAGAGAAATTTAATTATGGATCAGAAAATGTCGATATAATAGTTGTGGCATAGAAGATATAGATAATGATGATAATGTTAATGATGAACCAATTCATGATGATATGGTTTATGAGATGCTACGTAGTTGACTGGACAATGTCATTGATACACCTTCTTTATTTGCAAACATTGTCCATGATACTGAAAGACCGTTATATAAGTGTTGTGATGTGGTTATATACTCTTAAAGCTCAAAATAGCTGGAACGATAAGAGTTTCACTTCACTGTTATCTTTGTTAAAGGAAATTCTTCCTGTAGGCAACGAGCTTCCAAATTCAACATATCAAGCAAAGAAAATAATGTGCCCAATGGGAATGGACGCAAAGAAGATTCATGTATGTCCAAATGATTGTGTGTTATTTCAAAAGGACTATAGTAATTTGATAAATTGTCTAAAATGTGGTGCGTCACGGAACAAGATCACAAATTCATGTAAGGCTGAGAATGGCTCTCCTGCCAAGGTGATGTGGTATCTACCAATTATACCATGATTTCAATGCTTATTTGCTAATACTGAAGATGCACAAAATTTTTCTTGGCATTGGGAGTTAAAGGACAAAGATGACAACGTCCTACAACATGCATCTGATTCACCACAATGGAAGAAAATTGATTTATTATACCCTCCATTTGGTAAAGAAATAAGGAACTTAAGACTTGGACTCCATATAGATGAAATGAATCCTTATGGTACATTAAGCAGCCAACATAGAACTTGCATGTTGTGATTGTTATATACAATCTTCCTCCTTGGTTGTGTATGAAAAATAAGTATGCCATCTTGTCAATATTGATATTAGGGCCCAAGAAACCTGGAAATGACATTGATATTTACCTTCAACCTCTAATTGATGACCTAATGAAACAATGGGAAGAAGGTGTTATGACATATGATGCTTCACATGAAGAGATATTTAGTTTGCATTCTATGTTGTTTTGCATGATTAATGACATTACAACTTATGGAAATTTGTCTGGATATAGAAAAAAAGATACAAAGCATGTCCTATTTGTGAGGATAATATTGATTCAATCCGATTAAAACATGGTTGTAAAATCGTATATGTCGGTCATCAAAGGTTTCTCCCACAAGTGTATCCTTGTCGAAGGCAACACAAAACCTTTAATGGATCAACTGAGGAATGAAGTGCTCCTAAACCTATATTTATAAAATGTTGTATATGAAAGGTTGAAAGATATTGTCAATGAATTTTGGAAAGAGCTCAAGTAGTCATACTCTCACATGTGATAAATCTTTATAGAAGAAGAGGTCAATATTTTGGGATCTTCCTTATTGGAGATTCTTGTCAATTAGACACTGCATTGATGTCATGCACGTTGAAAAAAATGTTTGTGATAGTATCATTGGTACGCTATTGAATATACGAAGAAAGAATAAAGATGGCATCAAATCCAGAAAAGATTTACAATTAATGGGTATAATAAAATAATTATCAGTGGAGATCAAGGGTTGCCACACATATTTACCACCAGCTTGTTACACTTTGTCAAAGCAGGAGAAAAAGACTTTTTGTGAGTGCTTGTATAATATTAAGGTTCCATAAAGATACTCTTCTAATATTCATAGATTGGTATCAAAGAAGGATCTGAAGGTGATAGGTCTAAAATGTCATGATTGTCACACCTTAATGCAACAAATGTTACCTATGCCTATTCGATCCATATTTTCGAAGCATGTAAGATTTGTAATCACAAGACTCTATTTCTTCTTCAATGAAATATGCAACAAAGTGATACATCCTAATACTCTCAATAAATTACATAATTGTTACCATGTGTCAGCTTGAAATGTACTTTCCTCCTTCCTTTTTTGATATCATGGTTCATCTTATAATACATATAACAAGGGAGGTGAAGATGTTGGGTCCAATTTTCTTGTATTGGATGTATCTATTTGAACGCTACATGAGTATTTTTAAAGGTGATGTTAGGAATCGTTATCGTCCGGAAGGGAGTATTATTGAGGGTTATGTGGCTAGGGGGGTGATGGACTTTTGCAATGATTTTTTGAATTGCTATGAAACTTCTAGCGATCTAAAAAAGTCCCATCACACTAAATCTTATTGTGGAAAAGGAACTCTGGGAGCACGAGTGAAAGGAACCAGTTGGGAGTTGTCGAACAAGTACATTCGTATATTTTACACAACATCGATGAAGTTGGTATCTACATCACATAACACAATGATCTTATCAAGAGAAATCATCCTTGATCAAGTTCAATGTGGCTTGCAAGAGAGTATAATCAAACATTTATTAGGTGGTTTGAAGATAAAGTCTTTAGTGAACTATCTGAATCACTGAATAATGTTGCTGAGAACATAAAACGGCTCACCTTTAAGCCAAAAATGGATGTCATGCATATGAAGGATGTGACATAAATGGATTTTCATACTGCACAAAGCGTCAAGATGAAAGTAGTGTAGTCCAAAATAGTGGGGTCACTGTTCAAGCTTGTTCATTGTATTTTGCTAGTGCTAAAGATAAAAGACCATGAGAAGCTGAGATGTCATATTATGATGTCATTGAAGACATTTGGGAATTGGACTATACAAATTTTAGAGTTCCTATCTTTAGATGTAATTGGGTTGATAACAACAAAGGAGTTTTAATGGATGAGTTGGGTTTCACATTAGTGAATTTTGAAAAGATTGGGGAGAAAGATGAGCCATTCATCATGGTATAGCAAGAAAAACAAGTATTCTATATTGATGACCCGACACATAAAAATCGGTCTATCGTTCTTCATGGAAAATGACAGTTTACTGTAGATCTTATAAATGAAGAAGAATACTATGAAGAGTATGATGATTCCATCCCATTCTCAGTTGGTTTGCCAAGTGTAAATGTTGAAGTTAACACCGATGAATACTATAAACTTCAAGACCATGCTGAAGGAATTTTACTTGACTAGCAACTCAACCAATACTAGAGGCATGTATTCTTTGAAATCTACATTTTATTATCATTCAAACATGTAATCTTTTAAATATACATCATATTACCACTTGTGCTTTTATTATCACTTATGTTTTTATTTTATCACATATACTTGTAGGTTGTTCAAAAATGGTAAGTGAAGATGAACATTCTGAGCATGAGCACCATGAGGATGGTGTTGTTGACGCTTCTAGTGGTGATGCTTCTAGTACTGGTGATGCTAAGAAATATAGAGGTCCCTCACTAATGCGTAGGTTGCAGGAGCTCAGGGCCAAAGGGGAGAAATTTCTAATATGGTTTGATGTCACAGGAGCACCTATTGGGAAACATGTTAGTGCTTTCAAGTATTATGTAGAGGCGACCGCGCACAATAAGGTGGAAATAGATATAGAAAATTGGCATGATGTTGATATTTCCTTAAAAGACCTCCTATGGAAAGATATATCTGTGAATTGAAGTGATATTATTTTACTAAGTTTTTTGTTTTTTATTCTAATTTAGTTTGCTTGGAAAGGCATATCCTTGTTGAAATAACATTATTACTTTTGTATGTTTAGGGTATCTTTCATCTAAATGAACACAAGAAAAAAATTCTACAACATTATGGTGTACGATGGATGGCTTTTAAGACCTATCTCAAAATGGATTATATATATAATCCTAATAGAAAGAAGGAAGCAACTGATCAATATATTTTTATAGATCCTGAGGTGTGGAAAATATTTGTTGCATCTAGGAAGTCAGATGAGTTTAAGGTAATAAAGATTGTGATGTATTTTATGAATCTTTTATTACAATTAATATATATATATATATGTTTGATCTAAATTACAATACCTCATTTGAAATGATCAGTCTATTCACGAGGCCCAAAAGGAAAGGCGGGCCAAAAATGTGCATGACCATTGCTTGGGGCCTGGTGGTTATGCCTTTCATCGTCATTTACAAGAGAAGCAACTCTCGTCTAGAGAAAGAGTCTAGTACAACTCAAGTCGAGCGCCCACCCCGACACTTGTTGTGGATTGATGCTAGAAAAAATTGAGAAGGTGAAATTCCCAACCCTGCAACTAAGGAGGTGGCACAAAAGATAGTAAGTAAAGAGTAACTCCCACAAACTTTTATTTATTTATATCTAATTGATTATGATTTAATATTTTTATTAACTATAAATAGATTGATCTCCATGAGCAAAGGAAGGAAGGAAAGTTAATCCCAAATAGATGCATGGATGAACTAATAGTTGCTCTTGGTATGAAGGAGCATCCTGGCCGTGTTAAGGAATTAAGAGCTAGCGTAGGATTTAAGTCTTATTTTAGCCCTTCACAAAAGCAATCTAGAAGAGGTCGTACTAGAGGTCTTACACAAGAGAAAGTTAAAGCATTAGTAGCACATGAAGTAAAAGAAATAATGTCTTCATTTCAGCCTAGTCAACCTTCTCAACCTATTCAAACTATGTGTCTCTCATATGATGAGGTACAAGCCCATGCTCCAGTTGTAGAAGGTCATGGGAGCACTCCCAATGACCCACCACAATAAACTACAATAAGTTTTTTTTATATGTTCTGTTATTAGTATGATATATATATAGTTGTAGTAGGTATATGGTTTACTTCTTCATATATAACTTATATTATTTCAATTCTAGGTTGGTATGAACTACAAACTTGTAGTGGAGGTTCCAGAATATAATATTGTGGCAGCGGGCAAGGTATACGACCTCGGTGGTAAAATTCATTGCAACCAATTACTGATGACATTTGTCGTGTGTCCATCCATCTTATGTATGACCGAATGGGGGACAAACCACTACCCATACATAATCCTGAATATAGTACATTTGAAGAAGTAGAGGGTGATGTGGTGGGGTGGCCTAGACACTAGTTCTCAATAACACGGTATACCTGAATTCTGTAATGTTTTTCCTATTTGACTACATATATGAACTCGTGTGATATAAGTATAATTTAATTAATAGGTTTGTAAAGAAAAAAGTCAGAATCCTACTAGTCACTCTCCTATACCCAAGCCATCTTTCATTCTAGAATCCACATTCGACGAGTTGGAAATAAATGTAAATGTTTGTGTCGATACTTAGCCAACCAAAGCTCGAGATCACATATGTTGGCCAATTTAAAAGAAGATGCAACACGGAGGGACTTTGTGAATTATATTTTTCTTGAAGATATTATAGAGTTGTTCTGGTATGATTAGCAAAATACTTCGGTATTAGAAGTATGGATAAGGTAAGGATTTATCAATATAAAAAATTCCAATACACATGTTTAACTAATTTCTATATATGAAATGATTACAAATAATTTACAGCCACTTAATTACCGAGGCCATAAACTTTGAAATAAAGAATGTTGGATTCTTAGTTGCTTCAGTCACTAGTCAGGTGGAAATACATATTGAGGATGTAAATGACTACTTCACTACTGCATTCAAATATTTTGCTAGTGTGGGAAAGGAAATTATTCTAATTCCTTTTAATGTCAAGTAAGTTCTATTATTCAATATAATTTTAATACTGACTAAATTTCATCATTTTAATGCTTGTTTTATTCTTATTCTGATCTAGACGTTGGGAATTAGTGGTGGTCATCCCAAAATTGATGACTCTTTATTATCTTGACCCAATGGGGAAACAACAAGGGGCCACAAATTGAAATTGCCAACTATAGAGTAAGTATAAATTTAGTCTCTACTACATCAAATGTTATGCTTCAACATGATATCTCTATTTAGAATTTCTATTTTTCCAATTATCTTACTCATTTAATTAATAGGGGTATACCCACAAAATTAAAGACATTGAGTTTGAAAAATGTCAAGGTAGCTACTTTGACGACTTAGTCTCATGTACAACTCTTATAGTAATGTATTAATGTCAACTCTTATAGTCTTATCTCAAATCTATTTATAGTAGTTTACTAACATTAAGTATTATTCCTTATTTGTAGTGTCCTATACAAAATAATGATTGGGCTTGTGGCTACTACGTAATGAAATCTATGCAAACTATTGTCAAAGGATAAACACATGACATTCAGACTATAGATCGGGTAATAAAGAATAACATCATAAATTTACAATTGAGTTGTAGTTATTTTATAAAATATTAGCATTTGCATTTCTATTGTAGATCTTTACAACTCATCCTTACACACCAGAGGATTGAAATGAATTCTGAGAAGAGTGGTCAGATGCTTTTCTAAATGAAGTCACTATGGCTTTGGATTGAATGCATATGTTAGCTTCCTTTATGTATATATGTATTTTGAAACTCTTACTTTCAAATTTACTTTTGTATCTTAAATGAATTTTAATATCATCTCAGACTTGGTCAATGCCATCTATCATTTTTTGAATGTTATGATGTGTTATGCGTATGAATATGTCTCAACTAAATATGTTGAATTATTTTTGTTATGAATGTGTGTGGTTTGGAAATTGATATAAATTAAAATAGGATTGAACATAAAAGCTAGCAAGTGACTTTAGAACAAATTTCAGGCTTGTATCTTTGTATTTGCAAGTCTTCTTTCTATTGCAGGTTTTGATCTTTGTAAAGAAGATTTCGGTTCTGTAGGTTCTTATTCTGTAGATTTTTGTTATGCATATTTTTCTATAAAAAATTGTACACTATAGGGTCAGTTTTTTAGTATAACTGACCTTACAGACACTACAGGATTGGTTTTTTAGTATAACTGACCTTACAGCCTCATGGTCAGTTCTTTGTACCTCTATTGGGTCGGTGTTTGTAGTACAATCGACCTTATAGACCTTCAGGGTCGGTTTTCCTAGAAAAAAATGAGGCTATGTTTTATCAAAAATTAAGATTCTAATGTACCTATAAGGTCGGTTTTAAGGAAATAATTGACCTTGTAGACTTTTTGGGTCGATTATACTAAAATAAATCGACGATATTTGTTATAACCATATTTTAACTGATAGTGTAGACCTCTAACATCGGTTTTTTGCATATAACTAACCTTATAGACCTCTAGGGTCAGATATCTTCTTTGCATATTCAAAATGATCAAATTTTGTCATTGGGTCGATTTTGTTTGATATAAGTGACGCAGTAGGGTAACTATTGCCTCGGGTTTCCATTTGTGCCAACCCAATTCTACTATCTAAGGTCGGTTTTCTTTGGTTAAGAGAACCGACTCTATAGTGCAATTTCTATAGCATCGGCCACTTAAGCGTCAGTTAGAAAGTGACGTATAGGCTTAAAAACTAACCCTATAAACCATTACTATACTAGTGACTTATTTGAATTACATATTTCATGAACATAAGTATTAGTATGAGGTTTTAAATACTAGTATTAAAAATCTAAGATATGCTTTTCCGGATTGACTTAAATGAGCCAATAAATAAATGCATACTTATAATTGATGGAGAATTGTGATGAAATGGAAACTAGGGTTTTCAAGTGATTAAATATCCTTAATTACCCTATGTACAACCTGATGAATTTAGTGAATAATACGTTTCTTATGGCATATTAAAATTAAGCATACTTCTTGAAAATAACATAATTTTAATATTAAGATGAGTATGAGAGATAAAGCAAGAACTTGTATGTCATATTGTAAATGTGATATAATGCTCAAATGAAGGTATTGTTATTTCGATTAAAGGTGTTGTGTCCTATTACGATGATATAAACCTAATGCATTTACTCTAGTATAATTTTATGGGTGAGTAAATACAACATTAATGCAAGTATTTTATATAAGTCAAATAATAATTAACTGAGAAAATGATTAGAGACTAAGGTGTAAGAAGAAGTAACTCTAATATTATGTTTTTTTATTTCTGAAGTGAGTAGTCTTATGAAGAATGGAAGGATTGATTAATTCCATTGGTAGTTAAATCACATGTTACACTCATCAAGATGCAAGAAAGGAGATGGAAGAGAGTGAATTGGTTTCTGATGTTAAGTTATGGATAAAATTAGTGAAATGAGTATGATGAAGTCTATAATCTATTTATTATAAATACATTTGGATTGATATAGATTGAATGAAATACACAAAAGTAGGACTTTGATGGATGTTAATGATCTAATAGGACTACACACTAAATAAGTAAGAGTTATTGATTACAATAATGCAATGAACATGGTGACCAAAAAAAGTAATGAACACGAAATGAAAGAAGATAGTAGTAATAATTCTAAAATGGTGAGAAACCCAAATAGTTATCTTTGTTAATCTAAGAATCTAACTCTAAACCTAATGTGATCATATATGTGATGATAATGAATAATGTTATCAAATGAGGGATTAAGGAATGTATATAAGTATAGTTTAATTAAATTATAAGTTGAAGTTCAAGGATTTGAATTGGTGAGAATGGTTTATTTTGATGAATTTCAAATGAGATGAAATATGTGTTGGATAGAAACCCTAAGTAAAAAATGGAAAATAGTAAAGGTGGAGTAAATAAGTGTTTTACGCACGTGTATACATTGAGATTTGATTATATTTGTTGAAATCATATGGGTTAAATGTATGCCATATATCAAACATATTCTAAGAATGATGAATGTTACAATAGGTTTATATGTTGATATTGTTGTGGTTCTTAGTAATCTATGAATATTTTTTGAAAAAATATGACATGGAATAATTGATAAGAAATATGTTGGGATTGAATTAACATTATTTGATTATTTTTGGGAAATCATGTTTAGGGTAAATGTTGGATAATGAGATCATGTTTGGTTGAGAGCTCATTTACGATGACTAATTTGAAATGATGTTGAAATGTAAAGAAACATGGATGTTGCAAATTAAATATGATGTTGCTTCTTGTTTAATAATTGTCCTTCTTTTAAGCCTAATGCTCATGTCATTCTAGTTTCACAAAAGACACATACTTGATAAATGATGATTTTAATCTTTTTAAGACTTCCTCCAACCGCTCACCTGAGGAGCTACTTATCAGACTTCCTCTAACCACTCCCTCCACTCTTCCTCCTATCTTCCTCCAACCGCCATCCGCCTCCATACTTCCTCAGCCACCGCCTCCGCTCGCCTGAGGAGATACTCACCAAACTTCCTCCAATCATTTCCTCTTCTCTTCCTCCAGTCTTCCTCCAACTGTCGCGTGCCTCCTCTCTTCCTCAACCGCTACCTCTTCTCGCTCGAGGAGCTACTCACCGGACTTCCTCTAATCGCCGCCTCCGCCCTTCCTCCAGTCTTCCTCCAAACGTCATACGCCTCTACTCTTCCTCATCCGCCACTCTCTCTGTGCTCGTCAGAGGAGCTCTTGATGTTGGACTGGGAGGTCACAAGCTTGGGAGGATGCTGATCCTTGGGCATGAGCTATCCTCCACCTACTTCCCCTACTTCTAGGTAAGAGATTATCTTGAACCTTATTGTTTTGTTTCATAGCTTAATTCTTAGATGTATGTTTATGATTAGTTACGTATTTCTCTTACATTTATTAGTGTTAACTTGGATTTCTATATCTTAGTTAGTATAATTTTGCCTTCTTTCCTTAGTTTGTTAACCTTACGTCATCTCTCCCTCCCAAGGTCATGAATAATCTATTCCTTGATGATGAACATGCATGTACATTGGATATGTTGAAATCAATGTTATCGAATATGGTACCTACACTAGGGTATGATTAAGGTTACCATATGTTGTTGTTTTAAATCAACTCATACGTTGTTTGTAATCTTAGGACCTCTTTGAGGGAAATTTTTGAAAGATCTAGTCAAGAATCTTAAATCAACGTGCCTAATCTAGTTCTCTTAATTAATATTAATGTTTACTTTCTCTCTTGATTAACTAATCCAAATGGAAGAATGATTTGAATTAAATGATGTTACATTAAACGTAGGATATGAACAATGAAACTAGGTTTGTAGGTATAGGAATGACAACATACATGTATTTTTTTGTCCTAGAAACCCTTCTAAGATTTACTCATTAGGAGTAAATCTTGAATAGTCCCAGGTTTGGGACTGTTCTTGAACACCTAATCTCACTTAGGATGTAAGTGCATAATGTATATTTGGTTTTCATGATGTTTCATCAACACTTCCCTATTTGTTCTCTAAGTACATATGTTGGTGGCCATTTGCCCATGTAAATCATTGTACTTGGAGAACTGTGGGGAAATGATGTCGAAATTTTCTTGAAAACTGAGTACACATTATACACTTACTGGTGAGATTAGGTGTTCAAGAATGGGATAAGTGGTACACACATTCATTACTAAACCCTAAACCCTAATCTTTTAACCTAAACCCTAATCGTTTAATCGTTATCCCTAAATCTTAAACAATAAACCATAATCTATATGTAAATCATTAACTTAATATGTAAAACCTAAATCCTAATACTTGTTTTCTCTTTGATCATAGAATGGATAGATCATGAATGTCCATTCCAAATCGCTGTACCACAGAGTTTATTGTTGGTCTTGATCAGTTTCTTAGATTTACAGAGGAACATAGGAAACAACCTGGAGATAGGTTCTATTATCCATGTAGGCATTGTGGTAACAACTTAAAAGTCATTACTGGTAATGAAATCAAAATTCATGCCATGTGCAATGGGATTGTACAAGGTTATACAGAATGAGACTGCATGGAGAGATTTCAAACCTAAAATTAGTAGATGTCAATAGCAGTGCTTGTGTTGAATAAGAAATTGCCACCGAAGATGTAGATGTGGATGAACCAATTACCTTCCTTGTTTAGGAACATAGTGTTGGGTTTTTGAGGAGGCAGAGAAGCAGCGGAAACAAAAAATTTTCTCCCCAACCCCGGAACAAAAGGAATTGCGTCAACATCTATATAATAGGAAAGATCGTTTATGAATCATACCTTGTCCCGAGGCTTGCTTGGCGACAATACCACGCGCCTTGCGCGGTCTTCACCTCCGATCTTGGACGGTGTCTGTGCAGCTCCTGGTCGCACCGGGACTGAAGACTCCTCCTCCTACCGGACTGTCGGATGACAGTTGTCCTCCTAAGCGGCAGTGTCCTCCCGCTTCTGAAGTAGTCCACACGGACCACCCGGAACTCCACTCTCCTTGTCCCACAAGGAAGTGGAAGGATTCACACCCTCCTGTTGACGTACTAGTCGCCAACACACTCTCCTACTTTCAATTGCAACTGCAGTTGTCCTTCCCTTGCTGCACCTCCCTTTGCGGGAAGCACTTGCTCGGGCTCTCTCTCGGTTACCAAAACCAGAGAGAACGACAACTTTGCAGAGCAATCAACTTGCACTGAGTTGTATCTTGAGAAGCCCCCAATACCCCTATATATAGGGGGGTCATGGGACAGGGTTCTCTGTGCCCGACAATACGGGACTAATGCAGGAGTAGAAGGGTTCGAGAATTTTCCACAAAAAGCAACCGGTTCGCAACTTGAAATGATCGGTTCACAAGTGAACCGATCGGTTCGGCCATTGAGCCGATCATTTGGGGCACTTCAACCGATCGGTTGGTGCCCTGAACCGATCAATTCATAGTCCTAATCCGACTCAAAAAGACTTTCCTTGTTTCGTTCCCAATTGGTATCGAATACCAATGTTATTCCCAATCGAATTGGGCAATTTGAAACCAAAGGAAAATTCTTGCCGGCATGACTTTTCCCAACTGGTCGGTTGCACCAGTTGAGCCGATCGGTTCAACCCTTGAACCGGTCGTTTCAACCTGGGCATGAGCCGATCGGCCTGGACACTCCAGCCGACCGGTTCAGCAACCTCAGCCGACCGGTTCATCACATGAACTGATCGGTTGGGAGCACAGGTTGGGCAAAAATCAGTCAATTGCGATTTCAATCAATCCGATACTCCAATCAATGCGTCCAACATCTTGAACCATATGATATTGAGCCATCGACTGATTGAGTGTTTAATTGAACTACTAAACTCCTTTAGTAATCAATCTAAACATTACTTGTGGACAAAACTCCTCTTCCAGGTTGAATCCTATGTGTGTGACCCTGCAGGTCCATTTCACGTTGGCAGTGAAAGTCCATAACACTTATGACTTCACAAGCAAAGAGCGGTGCCTAGTCACACATCATTGCTACCCAAGTGAAAGTAGAAAGTTGGAGAACAACTTTCATCCTACAATCCGTGAATGGTGTTACATTGAATGTATAATTCCTTTGTCACTGATATCCAGAATGAACTCAAGGCATGGAACAGTCATCCTGTCAATGTTCATTCATTTCCTTGATCTCAGAGTAGACCGAGTGAGATGTGTATGACATCAATATCACATATTGATTCACACGTACATGCGCATGCCTTTCTCAATCCTACTCATCAAGTGGCCAAGGATATCAAACTCCCTTAGGAAGGACAAATCCCATATCTATCACTCACCCCTCAAAAGCCCCATGTGTCAAAGACACCCAATCATCACCTTTATAACAACCCATGTTTCAGGACTGCGTTTGATGATGTCAAAGTGTACCCAACGACATGTGTTGAGTGCAGTGATTTCAGGTCTAAGAATCACACTCACCACCATCACTGTGAGAGCTGACTGTGACTACCATGCCATGGTTCCATGTGTCACTCTCACAGTGGGTCTGTCCGGTACCTTGTTCTCTAACAAGTACCTATGTGCTTGGTTTGATATCACCATATCATGACTAATGAGATTCTGTCATCAACCAACACACAATCTAGTCTTTAGTGTTATTGATGTCTATGGTTATTTCCACAATAACAATCGACTAGGGACTATACAAGAATGTATACTCTTAACATCCATATGATCTCATCGTTTAGGTCCTCAACCCAAAAGCATACGTCATTGAGTAAAACAATCTTTAGACATCTATCATGTTACACCATCATCTCAGAAATAGTTTAAACATATAGATTGGAAATTGCCTTTATTATTATTCAAATCATTTACAAAGTATCCCATTACAATCATCATATGACTTGCTCTATGGGCATACATACCAACAGACTCCCACTTGCACTTAGAGCCAGTCACCAAGGAAACGCAGTCCTTGTGACCTAGCATGACCATCATGCTTCTGCTGAGAAAGGGCCTTAGTTAGTGGATCAGCTATGTTGTCTTCAGTTGGTACTTTGCAAATCTTCACATCTCCTCGCTGTACGATCTCTCGTATGAGATGGAAGCGCCGCAGTATGTGCTTGGACCGCTGATGTGATCTGGGCTCCTTAGCTTGTGCAATAGCTACATTATTGTCACAATAAAGCTCAATTGCATCACAGCTACTGGGAACTACACCAAGTTCAGAAATGAACTTCCTGATCCACACAGCCTCCTTTGCTGCATGCGAAGCAGCAATATACTCGGCCTCTGTAGTAGAATCGGCAACTGTTTCTTGCTTGGAACTCTTCCAGCTCACAGCTCCATTATTAAGGCAAAACACAAATCCTGACTGCGATCTGTAATCATCTTTATCGGTTTGGAAGCTTGCATCGGTGTAACCCTTTACAACCAGCTCTTCCTCGCCGCCGTACACAAGAAACTGATCCTTAGTCCTTCGCAAGTACTTGAGGATGTTCTTCACGGCTGTCCAGTGAGCATCCCCGGGATCTGACTGGTACCTGCTCGTCATGCTGAGAGCATACGAGACATATGGGTGTGTGCACAACATAGCGTACATGATGGATCCAATGGCTGATGCATATGGGATCCCATTCATACGCTCCCTCTCTTCACAAGATTGGGGACATTGAGCTCTAGAGACGGTAACTCCATGTAGCGTAGGGACGTTGCCTCTCTTTGAGTTCTCCATGCTGAACCGCTTCAGCACCTTGTCTATGTATGTGCTCTGACTTAGTCCGAGAAGCCTTCTAGATCTATCTCTATAGATCTTAATTCCTAGAATGTAGGATGCTTCTCCTAAGTCCTTCATTGAGAAAGTTTTCCCAAGCCAAGTCTTTACCTTCTCTAAGGCTAAGACATCATTCCCCATCAAAAGTATGTCATCCACATACAATATGAGGAATGTGGTCGAGCTCCCACTAACCTTCTTGTACACACAAGGTTCATCTTCATTTTGAATAAATCCAAACACTTTGACTTCTTCATCAAATCGAAGATTCCAACTCCGAGATGCTTGCTTCAATCCATAGATTGACCTTTGCAGTTTACAGACTTTATTGGCATTCTTTGGATCTACAAAACCCTCAGGCTGTGTCATGTACACGTCCTCATATATATTCCCGTTAAGGAATGCAGTTTTAACATCCATCTGCCAAATCTCATAGTCATAATAAGCTGCAATAGCAAGCATGATCATGATGGACTTAATCATGGCAACTGGAGAAAAGGTTTCGTCATAGTCAACACCTTGAATTTGTCGAAAACCCTTCGCAACCAATCTGCCTTTATAAAGTTTGCACATTGCCATCCATGTCGGTCTTTTTCTTAAAGACCCACTTGCACCCTATGGGTTTTACCCCTTCGGGTGGTTCCACCAAAGTCCATACTTTGTTGGAGTACATGGATTCCATCTCGGATCTCATGGCTTCAAGCCATTTCTCAGAATCTGGTCCCTCCATAGCCTCTACGTAGGTAGTTGGATCATCATCTATGATCAACTCTCCACCTTCCTGAGTTACAAGGTATCCAAACCTCTCAGGTTCAAGGTGAGTTCTACTAGATCTACGAGGTCCTTGTGTTACCTGAGGAGACTGAGATTCCACAATACCTTGTGAATCTACATTTTCCTTTGGTACATCTATCGGTTCAATGTTCTCTTGTTGGGCTTGAACCTCTTCAAGCTCTATATTCCTCCCACTATTTCCTTTGGAAATAAATTCCTTCTCTAGGAACACAACATCCCTGGAAACAAACACTTTGTTGTCAGTAGGGTGGTATAGATAGTATCCCTTGGTTTCCTTGGGATATCCAACAAAGTAACATTTATCAGATTTGGGTCCAAGCTTATCAGGAAACATTTTCTTGACGTAAGCCCCACAACCCCAAATCTTCATAAAATACAAATTGGGACGCTTCCCAGTCCATATCTCATATGGTGTCTTTTGAACCGATTTAGATGGTACACGATTAAGTGTAAACGCGGCGGTTTCAAGAGCATAACCCCATAAAGAAATTGGAAGATCAGCAAAACTCATCATAGATCGCACCATATCTAACAATGTGCGATTCCTTCTTTAAGACACACCATTATGTTGTGGTGTTCTAGGCGGAGTCCATTGTGATACAATACCACAGGCTCGCAGAAGGTCCTCAAACTCCTGGGTCAAGTATTCTCCACCTCGATCGGAACGAAGTGCCTTAATACTTTTACCAAGCTGGTTCTATACTTCATTCATGAAATCCTTGAACCTTTCAAGGGTTTCTGAATTATGTTTCATCAGGTACACATAGCCATATCTACTGAAGTCATCAGTAAAGGTAATGAAGTACTGATACCCACCTCTGGCATTAGTTCTAAAAGGCCCACATACATCAGTATGTATGAGTCCTAATAGATCACTAGCTCTCTCACCTTTACCTGAAAAGAAAGTCTTGGTCATCTTGCCCAACAAACAAGATTCACATGTCTCTATTGATTCATAATCAAAAGAGTCTAGATAACCATCCTTATGGAGTCTAGAAATGTGCTTCTCATTTATGTGCCCTAGACGACAATGCCAGAGATATGTTTTGTTTGAGTCGTTGAGTTTTTGCCTTTTGGTGTTTACGTTGTATACACTTGTCTCCAAGTCTATCAAGTATAGACCATAAGACATAGGGGCACTGCCATAAAAGATCCCATCTTTAGAAATGGAACACTTTCCATTCTTAATAAGAAATTCAAATCCATCTTTGTCCAAACAAGAAACGGAAATGATATTCCTATTTATGGCAGGTACATAATAGCAGTTCTTCAACTATATTATTAGCCCACTGGGTAGAGTTAACTCATAGGTTCCTACGGCACTGGCGGCAACTCTTGCCCCATTAGCAACTCGTAGTTCAACCTCGCCTTTCCCCAAAGGCCTACTTCTCTTAAGATCCTTCACATTTGAACAAATGTGAGATCCGCATCCGGTATCAAGTACCCATGACGAAGAAGTAGTAAAGTTAATCTCTATCACGTATACACCAGAAGTAGAGATCTCTATCTCCGACTTCTTCTTCCATTGTTCCTTCCATCCTCTCCATGTAGAAGAAATTGGTTTGGCGAGAGAACACTTCTCTCCCTTACCTACTTTCTTCTTCACCAACACATTAAGCATACATAGAGTGGATTCTAAGGCTCCTGGTATATCTGGATTGTGCAGAACACTTCTCACAGTCCTCAACCAGTTATGGAATTTATTCTCAATTAATTTGCCCATTTTAAAAGATGATTCTTTTGCCATTCTACAAGAGAAAATTTGCATTTGTCAAAACCTTTTTGATTTGATTTGAATAAAATTTGACGATAGTTAATTAGGCCTTTAATTAATTACCGCTCCCACTATTTTGACTCAAATTGATAGCCCTCACCATCAATTCGGAAGATTGCAGCGTACAATCTTCTAGTGGGTCAAGATCCTAGAATCCTCTAAGCCATGGACCAGCTTTGGCTGTCACCCATAAATCAGATCTTTCGGGTAGGCAACTCTTGCCAATTGCATCATATGCAACTCTTGATGAATGAACATGCACAACACCTTGCCATGAACATTCCGTGCCTCTGGGCTTAGACGCTCTAAGAATCACTAGTTAAGTCAAACCCATAAGCCGACACGGTAAACATGCACCCTGCTTTGGCAGAACCTACATGTCGACCCTTCACACTTCCACAAGATAGACGGCGCACCACGCTTTGGCGTAACCTATGCTTGGTCGATCAAGTTTTCCATGTGTGTCGCTAATGGAAGGCATATAAGACTTAATATTTTAATGAGGGATTTGGTTTTATATACATATACATATCCAATCACCACAATATATAGTACGTATCATATACATGCTATATCCCACAGAAAACATGCATAAACGATAAAAGCAATGATTATGGCCATCCTATTTGTGATTCCTCGAGCCAAGAGGAATCACGGTCATCCAGGTCTACATCACATGCAACCTGTACAAGATGAAATCTGTGTCTGCCTTTCTGGGTTTGATCAACTCATCTCCATGATTGATCGGCTCTCCATCAGGTAGGTTGTCCGGGTGCCACCAGCCGATCGACTGGCGCCTCCAGCCGATCGGTTCACTGGTCATCGTGCATCTCCTCAGGTCGCCACCCGCACATCTCGTTCCTCGAACCAGCCATCTGGATCACCAACCGATCGTCTTCAGGTTGTCCGCCGTTCTTTGACATAACAGGAAATAAAATCTATCCTATTTTACAATTGAATTGTGAAACCCCGAGTTACATTCAGGGGGAGCAAAGGTAGGAAAAGAATTCTCGAATTATTTCAAGTTACATCAGGAATATGAGAAAGGGAATCGGTGCGCAGACCGAGATGCAAGCAACCACACAAACAACCACACACAGATATAGGGGTTTATAGGCCATAATCATGCTACACATCCACCACAAAACTCGTTTAAGGGCGACGTGTATCGTGTGCATTAATATTACATATCATATATGTATATTAGGGATTTGTGGATTGGACATGTATAAAGCCGATATTATTCGCATCGCATGCAATAAATAAAGGCGACAAACCAAAATTGATCACATCGATAATCCTAAAATATAGAGAGGTTGACGTGGCTCTGATACCACTGTTGGGTTTTTGAGGAGGCAGAGAAGCAGCGGAAACAAAAAATGTTCTCCCCAAACCTGGAACAAAATGAATCGCGTCAACATCTATATAATAGGAAAGATCGTTTGTGAATCATACCTTGTCCCGAGGCTTGCTCGGCGACAATACCACGCGCCTTGCGTGGTCTTCACCTCCGGTCTTGGACGGTGTCTGTGCAGCTCCTGGTCGCACCGGGACTGAAGACTCCTCCTCCTACCAGACAGTCGGATGACAGTTGTCCTCCTAAGTGGCAGTGTCCTCCCGCCTCTAAAGTAGTCCACACGGACCACCCGGAACTCCACTCTCCTTGTCCCACAAGGAAGTGGAAGGAGTCGCACCCTCCTGTTGACGTACTAGTCGCCAACACACTCTCCTGCTGTCAATTGCAACTGCAGTTGTCCTTCCCTTGCTGCACCTCCCTTTGCGGTTAGCACTTGCTCGAGCTCTCTCTCGGTTACCAAAACCAGAGAGAACGACAACTTTGCAGAGCAATCAACTTGCACTGAGTTGTATCTTGAGAAGCCCCCAATACCCCTATATATATAGGCGGGTTATGGGACAGGGTTCTCTGTGCCCGGAAATACGGGACTAATCCAGGAGTAGAAGGGTTCGAGAATTTTCCACAAAAAGCAACCGGTTCGCAACTTGAAATGATCGGTTCACAAGTGAACCGATCGGTTCGGCCATTGAGCCGATCGGTTGAAACTGAGCCGATCGTTTGGGGCACTCCAACCGATCGGTTGGTGCCCTGAACCGATCGGTTCATAGTCCTAATCCGGCTCAAAAAGACTTTCCTTGTTTCGTTCCCAATTGGTATCGAATACCAATGTTATTCCCAATCGAATTGGGCAATTTGAAACCAAACGAAAATTCTTGCCGACATGATTTTTCCCAACTGGTCGGTTGCACCAGTTGAGCGGATCGATTCAACCCTTGAACCGGTCATTTCAACCTGGGCATGAGCCGATCGGCCTGGACACTCCAGCCGATCGTTTCAGCAACCTCAGCCGACCGGTTCATCACATGAACCGATCGGTTGGGAGCACAGGTTGGGCAAAAATCAGTCAATTGCGATTTCAATCAATCTGATACTCCAATCAATGCGTCCAACATCTTGAACCATATGATATTGAGCCATCGACTGATTGAGTGTTTAATTGAACTACTAAACTCCTTTAGTAATCAATCTAAACATTGCTTGTGGACAAAACTCCTCTTCCAGGTTGAATCCTATGTGTGTGACCCTGTAGGTCCATTTCACGTTGGCAGTGAAAGTCCATAACACTTATGACTTCACAAGCAAAGAGCGGTGCCTAGTCACACATCATTGCTACCCAAGTGAAAGTAGAAAGTTGGAGAACAACTTTCATCCTACAATCCGTGAATGGTGTTACATTGAATGTATAATTCCTTTGTCACTGATATCCAGAATGAACTCGAGGCATGGAACAGTCATCCTGTCAATGTTCATTCATTTCCTTGATCTCAGAGTAGACCGAGTGAGATGTGTATGACATCAATATCACATATTGATTCACACGTGCATGCGCATGCCTTTCTCAATCCTACTCATCAAGTGGCCAAGGATATCAAACTCCCTCAGGAGGGACAAATCCCATATCTATCACTCACCCCTCAAAAGCCCCATGTGTCAAAGCCACCCAATCATCACCTTTATAACAACCCATGTTTCAGGACTGCGTTTGATGATGTCAAAGTGTACCCAACGACATGTGTTGAGTGCAGTGATTTCAGGTCTAAGAATCACACTCACCACCATCACTGTGAGAGCTGACTGTGACTACCATGCCATGGTTCCATGTGTCACTCTCACGGTGGGTCTGTCCGGTACCTTGTTCTCTAACAAGTACCTATGTGCTTGGTTTGATATCACCATATCATGACTAATGAGATTCTGTCATCAACCAACACACAATCTAGTCTTTAGTGTTATTGATGTCTATGGTTATTTCCACAATAACAACCGACTAGGGACTATACAAGAATGTATACTCTTAACAACCGTATGATCTCATCATTTAGTTCCTCAACCCAAAAGCATACGTCATTGAGTAAAACAATCTTTAGACATCTATCATGTTACACCATCATCTCAGAAACAGTTTAAACATATAGATTGGAAATTGCCTTTATTATTATTCAAATCATTTACAAAGTATCCCATTACAATCATCATATGACTTTCTCTATGGGCATACATACCAACACATAGTGCATCATGATGAGAGACTGTTATACAAATGTTGTAAAAAGTTTATGAAGTTGAGCATTGTGTTGAGATTGTATAATCTGAAGTCAAACAATAGATGGAGAGACAAAAACTACAGACGTCTTCCATTCAGCAGTGTACTGTTGAGACTACTGAGTCCTCTACTACTCCCACAACTCTACATCACAATGATGTGTGGATAGGTGGGAGGAAAAATAAAAAAGGAGATATAACCAACCTCGCAACTGCTGAGGCGGTTGTAAAAATTGTAAAATGCAACTCTCAGAGCAATTAGTATTGATGATTGTTAAGTTTTGTTACCAATTTCTGATGATGATGATTAGCGGGAGCTTCACGAGCAGAGGAAGCAAGGCTCATTTATCCATGAGGGCACAAGGGATGAATTGACAGTTGCTCCTAATAACCCAAAGCATCCTGGATCAGTTAGGACTATAGGTGTTGGTGTGGGCCTAAGAGCGTTCTTTGGGCCATCACAATGCAAATATGCCCAAAAAGGGGGATTTTCAAAAGCTAAGGTAACTTATTCTTTTGTAAGAATGTTATTGCAAAGGGAATTCAAGAATCAAAACACATTTATTTTGTCCATGTATAGGTAGATGAATTAATTGATAAGAGAGTCCAGGAAACAATAAGCAAGTGGCAGGCATCTCAGGCTACCACTCAAATAGTACATGTGGCGTGTTGCTCTTCCCCTCCGATAGAGGTGGTTGGGAGTGATCCTGTAGAGGTGTTTGGGAGTAATCATGTAGACCCACCACCTACCAAGTCCGCTGTAAGTATGACATAGTAGCTAGTCTTTAGAAGATGGCATATTTATGTTACAGCCCCAATTTTGGGCTTATATGATTTGAAATGTAATTTCTCCAATAAAATGTATGATTATGAAAATTTTATGATCAATGTGTAATGAATGAATTTCTTTGATAATATTTCCTTTAAATGTATGATTTCTAGGACCCTATTGAGTTAGTGATTCCAATGTGATAAAAAGAAAAGTTGAAGGAAATCTAATAATGCATAAAAGGAAAGGAAAAGAAATTAAGACAATGATGAGAATCATTTGGAATTCTCTTGAAAGTGGTGTTAATGACCTTCATGGATTAGGTTTAGAATTCGCTTGGTTAATAATGGTAGAAGGAATCCAAATAAAGGAAATAGAAGAGAAAGTGAGATAAAATATGAATAAAATATGCCTTTTTAAGTGATAACTTGCATATGAAGATGTAACGACCCCACCTCCCTATAACCCCCAATTAAGGGAGAACAGAAGGTCAGAGCCATTATCCCAATTAACAGGATCAAAGGTTTGACAAATAATCAATAAAAATTATTAAATTCTACCAACTATACTAAAATATGGTAAAAATAAAAACTTTGCATACCTTTTGAAAACTTGGATCTCTAAACTTCTATCCACATATGAATTCTACTCTAACTAATCCTCCTTGTATTTTAATTCATGTATTTCACAATATGACAATTTACTGTTTGTCCTTTTGGCTTGTACCTAAAATACCGACAAACAAAACGTCGGTTAGCATAAAGCTGGTATATGGGGGAAACAATAATCATTCAACTATGATAACAATGTCATCAGTCAAGTATGATTTAAACAAACAACTTTATGTTTTCCACATAACTACTCATACCCTAGCCTCTGTGATGTCCCTGCAGTGGACCTGGATGCTATCTTCCTTATGGTAGATCCCTATTAAATCCCTCATGATCCCACCTAACAAGTGAACCCATTTCTAGAGTTGAGTCACATGTCACTACCCTTAGGTAGTCCACTCCTTAACTCATGGCATGCTAAAGAGTCTCATGACACTACACGTGGGTAGCCCAATTTCTAATTCACGATAACCTAGACCTTACTCTAGGTTACCCCTTTTTAGCCTTTACACAACCACACATCCACAGAGGTGGACCAGGATCTGAGCTAGTCATGTATGCACATTTATAGTGATAATCATAGTCACTTTATAGTTGCATGAAATAAATAGGCATCCAACAGTTATTTCCAAGCAACCGATAAAACATTCAAGAATCACCGTGAAACTAAAGCGATTATTCATAAGTGTAACCACATACCTGTCAAACTGATTTGATACAGAATAATCCATGTAAGTAAGAAATCCAAGCAAGCAAGCACACATAATAAGATCCTGAAATATGCATACAATTTCCTATTATTAATCATGCCATCAAGATATACTAAACCTAGCTCGCTTCCTAGGGTTTCTAGTTCACTTTTAGGGTTTCCATTGCAATTAGGGTTTCACTTCATTTATACTATTTTAAACCCAAATTTTATACAATTACTCAAAAACCCTAATTATCTCATCTATTCTTCACAAAAAATATTAAGGTTATCCTTTTACATCATATAACCCTAATTTCATTTTAAGGCACAATTAAACGTCCATTAAGCCTCTTTTACATTAAAGCTACTATTTTTATACTTTTAATCCATGACAAGATCATTATGCTCATTTATAATCAATTCATTGTTCATTATAATCTAAATCACATATGAGCTCTATTCGTCATTAATTCTACCTTTTTATTCATTATAAAACCCTAATTACTACATTAAGGGTATGTATTCACAATTAGAAACTTTTATACTCAAAATAGTTTAGAATTATCATATTTCGACTTTAATCGTGATTTTGAACATTTAAAGCTATTAAGAGTCATAATTACCATTATTAGGGTTTCAAGGCCCATTAAAGCATATTTATGCACATGAAACTCTAAATGAACCAATTACATGCAAAGTTCATCCTTTTTGCGTTTAATGTACCTTTTTACAATTAACAGGTTAATGTCAACTTTAATCATCCATTACACCCTACTAATCACATCAATCATCTCAAAATAGGGTTTCTTAATCATTAAAGTATTAAAGTTGATAACTTCCATTACTTTTTCGAATTGCAATTAGAATCAGGCTTCAATTATATTTTTAATGGATTCCTCATGTTCTGCTGAGAAAAATTCATGTATTATGTATATTCATCCGCACTACGGTTAAAGAGATATGAATTTTGCAAATTAAACTTACTTTGGGCCAATCGGAGGGTGCCACGTCACTCTGTTCCATGCAACATTGCTTGGCTATTGAAAATATAACGAATTGTCCTTCTTACCCTCAGTTAAGTTGTATCTACTTTAGCCCGCGGAGGGGCAAGAATGTCCAATGACCAGGGTCGTCTTCTTCCTCCGCGCTGCCCTAGATGCACGCGCCTGTAGCATCTCATGGCACATGCCCTCTCCTCCCTAGGGTCCGAAGGTTGCCGCCCATGGCCGCCCTAGCTCTGCCGCTATCTGCCGCAGCTAGTGCACCGCCAAAACCACGACCTAGCAGGTCGTTTTCATGCACGACAGGCCTGCAACTGCGGCCGTCATTGCAGCCGTGCGACTGCAGTTGTATGCTGGTTCGAGCGAAGGGATTGCCACTGAGCATCTCGTTGATAACGTGGGATCATCCAACATCCAGTGAGTGCATCGAATGGTTCATAGTTGCTCCGTTGACACTCTATCCCTCTAGCCTAGGGTTTGCTTGCAAAGAATAAGATGGGAGAGAGAGAAGGATGCTTGGGTTTCTCTAGAACTCAATCCAGGGGGTCTACCCCTTTTATAGGGGAGGATATCCTTGCCCTAAGATGCCCCTCTAAGAGGAAACAAGTCCTCTCCTATTAGGAATCATATTCCTTCAATGAGAAACAAGTATCTTTCTCTCTCTTAAATAACCTTTTGATATTCATTATTTTTTAGATGTTAGAATTTCGAAAATCACCTCCTTTATCCACTTAGTACTTGCCTTTTAATTACTTGTCACGAAATAATGTTTTCTTTTAATAGAAAATACCACCTTTTTAATAATAACACAAAATTCATTCATTAATCATCATATTATCTTCTTATTTTCTATTATTGGTATTTTCTCTTTATTTTTCACCATTGGGGCTCCTTGGACCCTAAGAAACTCTAAGATTTCGAAATTCCTCATTAAAGATACTTATTATCCTTCTAGAGGCATTTATTTCCATTACTTCATATTATCTTGTTTATTTCTTATTAAAATATCTCTTTTTGAGGATTTCTCTTTATCTTTCTTTTTATTTTCCTCATTGGCATTCCTTTTAATATTAGAAATCCTTTGGATACGAAAATCCATCAAGGATAACTCAATTATACCTCTTTTCACTTATTTTCCACATTTTATCATTGTTTTCAATTTCTTTCTTAATAAGGAAATATTTAATTGATCTTTTCTTTTCTTATTGCTTTCTTTTTGCAACTTTGAACTCCTTGGAACCCAAGGAGCCCAAGAGGCACGAAATCCACCTTTGGATTATATATTTCTTCCTTCTAGAGGTTTCTACATTTTTATTTTCTCCATTTCTTACTAATAATGGAGTTCCTTTTGTCTCTTCCTTGTTATTAGGCCCAATAGCCAATAAAGCCCACAAAACAATCATCAAGGCTATTGTAAATGGAATCCATTTATTCCAAACAAATTATATCATTATTTGTTCAAATATCTTTCATACAAGAAATTACAATTCTCACCAAATGAACCAAAAACTGAGGTTGTAACATCCTGCCCCTCTTATAGGAATTTTGCCGTCAAAATTCCATCAAGCAAACAAATAATTTAGGATAAGACTTTTACATGTCCATCATTGCCCCCTATGTGGCTTTTCCCTATCCATGGCGCTTCGAAAGAACCTTTATCATCACATATTCCTTTCTCTGAGTTCTTTCACCTTGGCATCTATAAACCTCACAGGTGACTCAGGTCATTTCACCCTCCCTTGGGGCTCACTAGGTTCATTGGTCTGCACATGGTCTGGGTACCTCACATAGTGCTCTAAATTGGACACATGAAACTCATCACACATCACATTATCCTTAGGGGTAAGGGCAAACTTAACTTTCCCCACCAAACCATGTCAAAAGAACCCATGAATCGGGAACTCAGCTCTCTTAGCTATAACTTAGAGGGGTCGGATTTTCATGTCACATATTCCCCCATAGTGAACTGCATGTCAATCTACTTTGCATCATCTTACAACTCATGTCATCTCTGGGCTCCTTTCAGCCATTGCATGATCAAAGTGACTTCTTCTGCACACACTATGGTCCTTTCTTGACCTTCGTGAGGTCCCTTCACCAACATCATCTTAATGAAGTGGTGACCGACACAACCTCTCTTACAGAGCTTCTTTACATCCCGATATTGGATATGGTGGTTATCATCACATCTTACAAAAGACAAGAATTGTCTCTAGATATCACCATGAACGAGCACACATGCTCTCATCAGACCCCCTAGTCTGGATCGTACTAACCATTAGTTAGGGGTGATAAGCGGTTCTAACATCGAGTTCTTCATGTATCCACTTCCACCTTATGGAAGTGAGTCTTTAGGTTATACTCAAGAACTTTTGAACTCACATCCTGGTGTAGTTGAACCATCTCTCTCTAAGTAGTTCAACCGGATTTGTCCCTTGACAGTACTCTTTCTTTCTCATGTCATGTAGGTAAGGCGATCTACCATAACCCATATTGCATCTTGACCTTCCTTGGTCTAGGGGAAACTTACAACATCCATAATGATGATCTCCCATTCCTTCTCAGGGATTCTTTATCCTCTATGTCAAAACACTGGGTTACTGGTGTTCGTCCTTCACCTCCTGGCTTGCATGGAAACTTACCCCATGCAACTTCATCTTAAGCATTCAAAGTATTATTGTCACTTATTATCTTGGTAGTACCAGGGTATATGGTGATCTTAAATCATGATCTCCTGTATTGTCATGATTCCTTAAGATCAATTACTCAGAAACCCTAAACCACCCTAATCGGGGTTTCATCACTTCCTTTTGATGTTTACAACCTTCTTATCATTGCATCAGGGACTAGGTTGGCTAACCAAACAACCTTTAACTTGATCACCCAATATTGTTACATCTGTGTGTTAGTCAAACTTATCTCTTTTCCAACTGAGGGTTAACCTACCAACCTCTTCTAGCCTCCATCTAAACTAGGCATATGTATCTTGTTGGCTAAATGGATATCTATAAATCCCTTTGTTTTGATTATGACAAACATTTCATTCTTATTGATCTAACGAGCTACTTGAGTGTGCAGGAACAAGGTGGATGACAAAGCACTAGGGAAATCCATATGCTTACATATTTATATTTTCATGAAATGTAATCGCTTTGTAAAAACTTGTACAAATAAATAATGTACAAGTACTTAGATTTCATGTAAATCAAGCGTTAGATCTTCCCTAGCTAAACACCACATTTAGATAAGTCATCCCCTTCAAATA
Source organism: Alisma plantago-aquatica (assembly GCA_963693085.1). Taxonomy (NCBI): domain Eukaryota; kingdom Viridiplantae; phylum Streptophyta; class Magnoliopsida; order Alismatales; family Alismataceae; genus Alisma; species Alisma plantago-aquatica. The sequence goes on along the minus strand of OY856415.1, from coordinate 31,236,102 downwards.
GGATCACATATGCACACATACATATAATTAGTGCCTAAATTGAAACATTGAAACAGGATCAATCTCGGTCGACCAACTCCTCGACCGAGACACTCTCGATCGACAATCTTCTCGACCGAGAAAGATCCAAAGTAGCTGTTAGACACAACTGACAAGGTAGTTGGGAGTTGGAGATAAACGTTGCAAAACACTTGATTCAGAGAGCCTGTCGGTCGACAAGAGTTCGACCGAGTAGGTGTCTCGGTCGACCATTCCTCGACCGAGATAAACTCTGACAGCAACTGCAGAGTAAATTAATTAGCCGTTGCTAAAGCAACAAACTTGTACCTAACGGCTAGTTAAGCACTTAGAAACCCATAGAAGTTGTCTAGAACGTCCTTAAGCATCCTTAGGCCATTCCTATAAATAGGACAAGCCATAGGACACTCAAACACACTTGTTACACTTGAGAAATCCTTGAGCATACTTTGAGCAATCTGTTTGTGAGCAAATTGAGCATTGTGACAATTGGCTACTTCCTTCCTTAGCTCATATTTCGTGTCCTATAGGCTAGCATCTCCTATCCACTGCAATTACAATTCCATACACTTTGGTTAGGAGATCTATACGCTTGATCTAGGCAAATCAAGCCTTGTGCTACAAAAGGATAAGTTGTAATTTCCTTTTCCTTTCTTGTTCTCTATTATTGTTTGTACTCTCCTTGCTACTCCTAGGTTGGAGGTTGCGAATTGGAGAGGGTGGAGATCTTCTTGGTGAAGAATGAGACCTTGAGCTACTTCAAGAAGGCTGGTGCAACGGGAGGTTACTTCTAGAGAGGAAGGCTACTTCAAGGGGGAGCTTGGAGTTACTTCAAGAAGGCTACCTCAAGTTGGTACATCTACTTCAAGTGAAGGCTGTTCAAGGGGTGTAAAGGAAAGTATTGTATTTTGTATACATCCTTGTGAAGGTAATAAAATATATACTTTCAAAATCCCGGTTGGGTAAGAAACCGGGTAGTGGATTGACAACTTTAGTATTTGCTAAAGTTGGAACCACTCTAAACACCTGTCTCCTTCTTCCAATTTCAATTGTGGTTGTTTGAGTTCAATAATTGTTAAAATTGTTTTAAAACTCTATTCACCCCCCCCCCTCTAGTGTTTTTCAGTTGGTATCAGAGCAGGCTTCAAGTAACCCTAACCAGGTCTTGAAGAATGAAGGGTAATGGTGATTACAATTTCAACAAAAGGTGCAGCTTGGACAAATCTACAACATGTTGCAATTGGTGCTTAGGAACAAGCCACACAACAACTAGTTGCCCATGGAGATCAAAGAAGGAAGATGAACACAAGGATTGTCTTATTGCTACAACTAGTGAAGAAGAAGAAGAGGTAAGTCTTTTTGATTTATCTAAAGAAGAACTAGTTTCTAGTCTTGAAGAGACACATAATAAATATGTTGAGTGCAAGAAGAAATTAAAGAAATCTAATAAAGCAAATGATGAATTACATGCTAAGCTTCTTTCTATTACATCCGAAAATGAAGATCTTAAAAAGATCATTGAAGATCATGATATTGAGATAAAGTCTATAGAGGCAAATTGCAAACTACTTTCTTTAGAAAAGATTAATTTGCAAACTCAAGTGAATGATCTTCAAAAACAACCCATCTTATGCAACCATCTAGATTATGATTCTATTGTCAAAGAAAGAAATTCGTTGTCATCTAACCTAGATCAAGCAAAACTAGATATCAAGAAGATAATGGATGATATTGCCAAGTTACAACAAAAAGTTAGTAGTTTAAATAATAATGGCATTCTTGATCAAATCTTAGATAATCCCTACCATCAAATTGGGAGAAGAGGACTAGGTTACAAGCCCAAGGGGAAATCCTATCAACAACCTAGTTGGAGAAAGACACAAGCTCATAAATCCATATATGTACCTAAAGGAACATCTTCACCCAAGAACAACTCAGAACACAACCATAGAAAAAGATATGAAGTTGACTCGATATGTTGTCATTATTGTTTGTGCCTTGGTCACTATTCCTTTTCATGTCCTTACAAGAGAAAGGATGTCGAGTTAGTTTGGGTTCCAAAACCTCCAAACTAAATAACCGGAATTAAGTTGAGATATGACCAAGGACCTTAGTTGCGTATTTCTATGTCTATCTCGACTCAACAGAATGGGATAACAAAATTCAATTCAAATTCCTAAACATCTAGCTTGCTTAATCATGTTTTACTTGGAAACAGTAAACATTTCAGAAATCTTGTCGGTCGAGAAAATGTCGACCGAGAGGACCTTCGGTCGAGAAGTTGTCGACTGAGCAGGTCACTGATTTCCAGTCTGATGTAAAATTGCTAAATTCCTTTTAAATTGATCAAAATTGCTATCTACTTAATGATTAATGATTGTATACAATTCGGAAATCATCCCTGAAAACTTATATGAGATTAATTTGGTTTATTCTCTAAATGATTTAAGTTAAAACTGAAATTATGCTTAGTTTAATAAAAGGAAATTTTTGTTTTATCATTATTCACATGATTTTTTTTTTAAAAAAAGTATTTTCTGGTCTATCCATATAGAAATCATGTGATTACAATCATGGAATTATCATTATATGCCTTATTGCTTTATCATTACATTGTTCAGCTCATAAAGATAATGATGTGTTAGCACGAATAAATAATGATAATTGTATGCATGGATCCTTGATGCTACATAGGCAAGCAAAATGATTCAACAATGATATATCTCTTAAGAATGCTTGCAACATATAAGGTAAAAATTTCTCAATTGGCATTTTTAACCGCGCTTTCATTTTTAAGAAGATGTTTTCATATTGAGTATCACTTAACATGCTTCAAAATTGATACTTCACATATGAGTGCTTAAATTGAAAATCTGCAATTTTTGCCTCTTGGTTGAAATCAAATTCGATCAAGGGGCGCTATGGTCGTAGTCAAAGTCGACCTAAAATAAGTTTGACACAATACTTATTTGAATATTATTTTCTATTGTGATTAAAAGAACCATAAAGTTATGATCACAAAATTTTCCAAATATTGGTAATAATATTCACAATATTACTCCCTTAGAAAATATATATATATATGCTCTACAAATTTAGTCTATCATTTGCATTAATCAGCTTCAAAAATTCGTACCCAGTAAGTCTGTCGGTCGACGTATTTTTCGACCGAAAACATCTCGGTCAGCCTACCTCTCTTGACCGACAGAGCCCAGGCAGAATTAACACCGGACACACTTCCGGTCGACAATTGTTCGACCGAGACAGAGTCGGTCGACAAATGCTCGACCGAGAATCAACCGCTGGGATATAACCGTTGAAATCCGACCGTTACCGTTGGGCGGCTGACCGTTGCAAGTCGACCGTTGGACGGCCGAGTGGCGCGTCTGGAATATGACCGTTGTGGACGCTCGGTTGACAAATTGTCGACCGACCCGATCACTGGATTGCTATAAAAGGGACCAAAAACGGGTCATTTCTTCACACTCTCACATTCTTGCTTCCATAGGTTCTCTCTAGTGCATTCTTGTGCAAATCTTTAGTATCTTCATCCCCAAGACTTCCTTCCTTCTTCTCCACCTTCAAGCAACACAATGGCATCATCCTCTGCTCGTGGAAAGAAGAAGGTCGCTGGCAGGAAAGGAAGGGAGGCTACTCCACCATTGACGATCATCAATGACATTCCCTTCGTCGACGGAGATGCTGGTGATCGCTATCTACGGCTCTCCTCCAAAGCTCCTCTCCCACGAAGACCAGTTGAAGTGTTGGACTTCCTCAACATCGTCGACTTGGAGGATCTTTTTGAGGTGCAAAAGTTGAAAGAATTCCTCAACCCTTCTTTCCCTTCCTACTCCTCCAAGGTAGTGAATGAATTCTATGCTAATCTCATCTCCCATTCTGAAAATGAAATCAACTTCTTCTATTCAATGGTCAATGGGCATAGCTTTCGATTTACTGAAGAGGATATTCTTGACATGCTAAATATTGACCTAGATGAATATCAAGACACCCTTGACCTTACCACTGGAAACCCACTTAATCAATTTTCCCAAGGTGACCATATCGTTAGTCTTAGCGACATCAAAAGAGCTATTTTTCAATCAAATACTACTTGTCACGAAGATAGGGGAACCTACTATGCCATAAATCTTAAACCTGCATGTAGGATTGTCAATCTTATTGTTTCTACAAATATACATCCTAGAGCCAATAAGTCTGAAGTTCCAATTTTTTGTATGTGTCTAATCTATGCCATTATCCAACGTATTCCCACAAATTTTATCTGCATCATTCTTAAGAACATGCTTGAGTTTTCTAGCAATCCCCCATATGCTGATTTTGTATGCCAAATTACTCAACACTTTCTTAAGACACAAATTGAGGATATGGGATACACATGGGAAAGAAGACCACAAAAAATAAGCAAAAACACAGTAGAGAAAATGGGTATTGATTTTGGTCACAAGAGGGCTAGGACGGAAGGTGAGACATCTACCCAAGATATACCACCACCACCTCCTCCTACCAACCTACCCTATGATCCCATCCAAAACACTCTAACCTATGTTGCTGGGTCACAATATCATCTTAGTAAACAACTAGATTATAACCATCATGCCATGACTTATCTAAACCAAAGAATGCAAAACCTTTCTCCAAACCAACCAGATGAATATCCTTATTCTTTAAATCCTGGCATGCTCAATCCATATAATCCATCTTACAACTACTATCAACCTCCACCTCCACCATCTACAGATCTCACGCATACTCAGTTTTCATCAATGCAACTACAAGATATTGCTGCTCATTTCCGATTTGATCGGGTTCCTACCTTCTTGGAAGTGTATGCCTTAACCAAGACAGGTGCTCTGGAGTGGCAAACTTTGGTCCAGTATTATGGAGCTGAGCCTTTTCTTGGGAAAGACCCTGATGTTGATGTAATTCTTAAGTCTTTCCAGTGAGATTTGGAGTTGTATTAGTTGTAATGGAATCTTTGCATAATTGTAATAAAAGGGTTATCTCTACATGATTTGGCTATCTTTTCATGCTTGTAATGAAATTGGTTATCTTTATTTCCTATAATGGATATCTTTTTGGCATCATTTGAATATGGATTATAAGACTATTGTAGAGCATACAAAATAAGGGGAGTAATAAATAAAAATAAATAAAAAAGGATGCAATCTTTGCAAATACCTAAAATTTAAAGTTATGGCTAAATTGACATCTATTGCAAAGCATTTATACCTTAGGATATCTATCTAAAGGGGAGCATAGTATAAAATTGAGGGGGAGAAGTAATATCAAATATTCAACATGGATATCTTTTTGAAATGACAAAGGGGGAGAAAAGAATATAAGAATAAAATAAAGATCAAAACTATAATAACTAAGTTTCATAATGAAAAAAGCCAAGCACTCACTTGCAAAATAAGAATGGCTACAAAAGGCAATCTTCAGGTATGAAACTCATTTGTTTTATAATTCCTTCATTTATATTTTGGAAATGTTTGTCATCTTCAAAAAGGGGGAGATTGTTGGCTAAATGGATATCTATAAATCCCTTTGTTTTGATTATGACAAACATTTCATTCTTATTGATCTAACGAGCTACTTGAGTGTGCAGGAACAAGGTGGATGACAAAGCACTAGGGAAATCCATATGCTTACATATTTATATTTTCATGAAATGTAATCGCTTTGTAAAAACTTGTACAAATATATAATGTACAAGTACTTAGATTTCATGTAAATCAAGCGTTAGATCTTCCCTAGTTAAACACCACATTTAGATAAGTCATCCCCTTCAAATAGGATCACATATGCACACTCATACATATAATTAGTGCCTAAATTGAAACATTGAAACAGGATCAATCTCGGTCGACCAACTCCTCGACCGAGACACTCTCGGTCGACAATCTTCTCGACCGAGAAAGATCCAAAGTAGCTGTTAGACACAACTGACAAGGTAGTTGGCAGTTGGAGATAAACGTTGCAAAACACTTGATTCAGAGAGCCTGTCGGTCGACAAGAGTTCGACCGAGTAGGTGTCTCGGTCGACCATTCCTCGACCGAGATAAACTCTGACAGCAACTGCAGAGTAAATTAATTAGTCATTGCTAAAGCAACAAACTTGTACCTAACGGCTAGTTAAGCACTTAGAAACCCCTAGAAGTTGTCTAGAACGTCCTTAAGCATCCTTAGGCCATTCCTATAAATAGGACAAGCCATAGGACACTCAAGCACACTTGTTACACTTGAGAAATCCTTGAGCATACTTTGAGCAATCTGTTTGTGAGCAAATTGAGCATTGTGACAATTGGCTACTTCCTTCCTTAGCTCATATTTCGTGTCCTATAGGCTAGCATCTCCTATCCACTGCAATTACAATTCCATACACTTTGGTTAGGAGATCTATACGCTTGATCTAGGCAAATCAAGCCTTGTGCTACAAAAGGATAAGTTGTAATTTCCTTTTCCTTTCTTGTTCTCTATTATTGTTTGTACTCTCCTTGCTACTCCTAGGTTGGAGGCTGCGAATTGGAGAGGGTGGAGATCTTCTTGGTGAATAAGGAGACCTTGAGCTACTTTAAGAAGGCTGGTGTAACGGGAGGTTACTTCTAGAGAGGAAGGCTACTTCAAGGGGGAGCTTGGAGTTACTTCAAGAAGGCTACCTCAAGTTGGTGCATCTACTTCGAGTGAAGGCTGTTCAAGGGGTGTAAAGGAAAGTATTGTATTTTGTATAAATCCTTGTGAAGGTAATAAAATATATACTTTCAAAATCCTAGTTGGGTAAGCAACCGGGTAGTGGACTGACAACTTTAGTATTTGCTAAAGTTGGAACCACTCTAAACACCTGTCTCCTTCTTCCAATTTCAATTGTGGTTGTTTGAGTTCAATAATTGTTAAAATTGTTTTAAAACTCTATTCTCCCCCCCCTCTAGTGTTTTTCATATCTCACCCAGAGAATTCATTACCTCTTCACATCCTTATGTGTTATGTAAAGTTGAAGACATACACCTCCATGTATTCCACTTATTATCTCATCTCAGCTCTAAGTCTATCTTCATCAAAAAAACTCTGAGCTTATTCTCTTGGTTTTTCGAACTCATAGCTCATGATAACAACATCCTCATAAGATGACTACCTTGTTTCTCTTAATGTTTGTAAACCATCCATGTTTCATTCACTCCACCATGGTATGTTATCATCTATGTCCTCATACCTCGTTCCAACTCACATCACTTTTATCCTTGGTGTATGGCATGTGTATTGTCCTATCTCTCACTCCCATAATAAGAGGAAATAAGCATTTGGCTGCAGTCCAAATATAGAGTTCTTCCTATTCCAAGAGTAGAGATGGTACATACCACCTTCCCAGTACACCTTTAAATCTAAGTTGAAATGTGCAGCTTATGCCTCTATAACACAATCATCTTGATATCAAAGTTACTTTTATGGAAAACTGGTCTCAAACCTACTTGGGTCCATACACAATCCTTTGTCATCTCCTCTAGGTCTATAGGGTGTCGATACTTTTAGGGTCATCCCTCTTCCCTTATGCATCCAAAGAGTGCCCTACTCATCTACCCTTTGGGTCCCATGAGTTCATGAAGGTGATCAATCTCCTAACCCATGGCTCTTAGGAAATGCTAGTTGTTACCTCCTGACCCTATGGTCATGTGCAACTAGGGAATTAGGCATCTCCTACTTCCTGACCCTAGGATAGACTTAGGATTCTATTATAGTACATGTCAACTTGGAACCTTGCCCAAGCCTTCACCATCTCTCTCTACATTCATGGGCTGACTCCCATCCTTTCATAGAGTCATGGCAACCTACCTACCTTGGTCAGGCCCCATACCGGTTACCTCCATGGTAACACATCCACATGCACTTAGAGATGGTTATCTATGGGTCTATAGGTTCATTCTCATGCCATGTACTTTTCACTTTGCTTCTCAAGATCCTATGAGACCTCTTTAGGTTTCCCATAAAACTGGTATACTCCCTACCAAAGGGTCCCTCTCCCCAGATGGGAGGAAACTACAACTCTTGACAACAAGGTCGTAAACATCTTTAGGGTTTATATTCACATGAGCATGCTTATCCCAGTAGCCACTAAGGCACAAGCAGACCACCTACTAAACCATGCTAGGTCATACTTGTTCTCGTCCTCAACATTGTATCAAGATCATACCTTCCCATGTCATCACTTAGTTGTGGGGGTTCATCCAACATACCTTAAACTCAAGGGCTTTCCCTTTTCTCTAAACATGAGGAGTATCATGCTCGAAACTATAGAAACTCAAATCTTATCAGGAGCATCAAGTACACCACTTCCCCTCTTAGGCCTAGGAACCCTAGGTTCACTTTTGGGTGTCCAACTGCATGCTCGATCTCTTAACCATGAATCAAGCATGTATACGGCATGACATGCACTTCATGTCATCCTTCTACTCAGGCAACACTTCAGAGTTGAGTCCTCCTCAAGGGCAACCAACTAGGTATAAAGCCTCACAACTGGTTACTTAAACCTCCTCAGGGTCTAAGGTACTCTTTGTCTCATCTCAATAGGTAAATGCCTATACCATAGACACATAGGTACCAGAAGCCTCATCCTCTCTCTAGGGTTTGGTTCCTCTAAACAACCACAATATCATCAGCCTCCAGGGAGCAATCATGAGGCAACCACAAACATCCACTTAGGTCTCATCATCCTCAACTCCCCACTTTTCCTCATATCTCGTGGTCTAGGCTTCCGACCTTCTTGCAAGGTTCCTGCTCTCTCTCTCTCTAGAGCTAACCCTACAAACAGCCTCACTACCAGAGGTCCTCTCTCCATGAAGGTGGACCAAGCTCACAAACATACCCCTACATGGGTGATACTTATGTTCAACTTATGTTTGATCTAGGTTATCCCTAGCCCTTTATGCTTATCTCATTATCTATCTAACATACTCCCTTAGCCAGGGTTTCAACCTGCTACTCACACTATTGGGTGCCTACTATGCCATGCTCATATAAGCTCATGGGGTTTCCATAAGTTCTTCCCTAACCTCATCAACAAAGGAGCTATCCTTCTCTCTACTATGCACGACCCCTTCCAGGGTTGGGTCGCCAAAGGCACTAGGTCATCCAACCTCATAAGGCTCACAACGTCATGGGCATCCAAAGGCATGCCCACACACCTGGTCTATCATGAAATCTAACTCATCATGTCAAGTCTCTCTCTAACCACCACTTAGGGTTAGGGTTAGCATCATCCTCAAAGGATGTGTCAGGACTCTACTTATACTGAAGATATCTACCTCCATGACCAACTTTCTTTACTTATCCTCCTGACAAGAAGGTCTAGCCTCAGGTCTCTCCTGAGGGCATGAAAACTTATGTCATACGACCTAAGCATGCATCTATTCTTTTACTCTTAATCTATTAAGCTTATGTCCATGATATCTTATTTACATGCTTTTTATTAATTTGGTGGAGGATTCCTTAAACCTTATCAACCTTACCCATACCTCAAGAGGGTGAGGAAAAGAGAGAAAACCCTAATCCTTATGGTCCTTAATAGCATTTGAATTGAGAAGGGATGAACAAGATGAGAGAGTCCTAAAGGTATCTTATTTCGAGTTAAATCCTAAGACTTTGGCCAGGCAGTCACACGGATCCGGGAGTCCTCATATTCCGACTAGAGGTGTGGAGGAAAATCTTTCCAGCCCCCAGGCGTGATCCTTTTCTAGACACCTCTACCTTTTGGAAATTCCTCTAATAACTCCCTTGGTTTCTACAAAATTTGTAAAATTTAATAACCTTAATTGTCACTCTTAAACAAAACTCATATATACATGTTTCAAGGCCCACCTCGTGATCCTCCAAAATTACTTCCTAGTTTGTTGAGACCTTTCTGTAATATTGTGAATAAACCCACCAAATGTCCCTCAATATTCCTCAAATAATGTTTGCTCTTCTTTTGGTCACCTTCCTAGAAAATTTCTAGGGAGTTTTTAATAAATCAGCTTCATGAACTCTCCTATAGGTTTGTGTACCATACTTCTTTGGATACCCATATGTCCATTATTTAGTTACTTAGAAAGCAAGGAACTAGGACTCGAGATTCATCCTCCTTCTTAAGTGCTAAGTGTTTTATGAAAACTCAAGATAGTTTTCCATCCTATTTCCAGGGTACATGCTTGCCACCTATATATGCCTTAATGATCCAAAGGACAATAAAAGACATGGTTCCTCTTTCTAGACCTATTTAACTCTGTTTGTAGGCTAAGGCCCAACATCCTATAAGAGTGAGTTCAAGGGAATTGTGTGCAATGGTTGAATTGTTTGTTAATATCTCTTTTTCCTCAATTCAAACTTTCATGGATGCCTCTGTGTTGAGAAATATGTAATCCTCAGGTTCTTCTTCACATGAAAAATGAAAAGTTGCTTTTTGACAATATTTAAATTTTATAGCATCCAACTATTGTTATTTCTTTCTTCATTACATATAGATATCTTAATATATTGTGTATCTTGGAATACCCATTTGATCTTAGGATGTAATTCAACTATAATTGGGATTTCAGTTTCCACTCTGCAAGAATGGTTGCCTTCCATGCATGCTATCTAGCCATGCTTATGCTCCCCACCCTAGTTGTATTACACAAAAAAAATTGAAGGTAAGCATATTCACTATATCAATTAAATCCATGCAAAATATACAAAGAAAAGAGGTTCAAACAATCTTGGAAACATAGTAGGTAGACCTACAAAGACGTTATACAAGTTTGATCGGGTAGAACTAGGATGCTTTTGTATGAATTTCTCCCCAGCATGCTAGACAAAGCATCTTTCAAAAGAAATTCTTCCATGAACATGGGTAGGACTTGTATATATGAAATGCCAATTACTAAGGCCAAAATCACTAGAACAATAATCCTCATAAGTAACATCACCTTTCCATAGATGACACGGAAGAATAAGGCCACTAACAAATACAAGAAGGCACATCTTGAAAGATGAGGATAAGACTGGACAAAAAAAAAGAAAAAAAAAGAAAACCTAGACAAAAAAAGACAACATATACAACAAAAACACCGCCAACAGACATATAACATATAGATAGAAAACAACATTAGCACAGTTCAGTGAAATCTGAAAAGCAAAAACCATGTTGATAAGATTGTGCAAAAAGAAATTGATTAAAGGAAAGCATGAGGAACTGCTAAGGGAAACCCCACCACTACCACCAACCCATAACAGTTTTCCTATCTCTCAATCATAAATTCAAGATGTAAAGGGAACAAATAGAATAGGCAGAAGTATCCATCACCAATAACTAAGACCCTACAAAAGGTCCTCCTTCTCTTGCAAGACAATGAATTTGTCCAAGTTGATCCATCACCACACCAACACAAACTGAGATCGGAAGGAGGAAGAAAGAAAATAGAAAAAGTAACAGAGTTGGGTGAGAAAGGAGTCGTGCCACCACCAAAACTGTAAAATTAGAAGACCAACCACCATATCCACAATTCCACTAGGATCTAGGACATGACACAACCTCACGAAAAGGTATGAAACGAGCCACTCCAATCTAAGCACTCAACTTCATCAGAAACTTCTCCAATGATTATATCCTTTCCAACTACTGCTGAGGGGTGAAGAAGTTGGGAAATCAGATATCACCCCTATAGTAGAACACTAGAGGGTTGATTCAACCCAAGGATGTGTCCTAGGGGAGAAGGATAGTGACCATCAGACATCGGACCCCCAACACCAACCTGGTTCACTCATAATGGGAAACATAGATAGCCAGGGAGGTTACTGATGAATGTGTATTAATCATGTTTTAGTTACATTTTAGAATTTTTTGTATTTTATTAGTATTCTAATCCATATTTCACAAATTTTATATTGTGAATATTTTAAACAATTTCTTTGGTATTTAATATATTTTCTAATTTTATTACTAATTTGATGTAATAATACAAAAGAAACAAATTATCTCTCAATGAAAAGCCCAAGAGAATGATTAAATATTACATACCCTCACTCTCCAACTCTAAGAATTGTAGTGAGAATCATTAAAGTATAGACAATCACCCAAATGGCCACTATTGTTTTGTATAAACTCAAAATTAGATGATTTATAAGCCATTAGATGAACAATTGAATTATAAATAAAACAAGATATACTATTATATGATGGATGGATGACCACTAAGTATAGTAGGTTGATTGGGAATTTTTAGCACAAACCACAGTAGCCTTGTAAATAAATATGTCCGACATTAAAATGAATATAGATTCCACATCCTATGTCAGAATTGAGTGATTCAAGTTGACTTTGAAAGGTAATCCTATTATATACAATTAGTATATTTAATGACTACTTTGGGTTGGATAGTCATCTCAATAGTCTTACAAATCATCTATGATGGATTTGTATAGAAAATGGATGACATATGTTTGCTTTGTTTGGATAGATCTGGTAATTTTTGGGGCAGCTACACAAGTACTTTGTAGACTTCTAGGAAAAGGGTTCATGACCTATTATATCTCATACACAACCCTATCTACCACCAAGGAGAGTCAGAGATGAACACAAACGACATGACATTGAGACATGTTCCGTAGATCTAGACCAAAGACTGAAGTTATCATTCAGAGTTGTGATGAGGTCACTGATATTTTCCTCTAATCTATCACATTTTATCTATGAAAGTTTTCTTGTATCTCTCTATTTTGTATCATGAACATATTTAGAGAATAGACCATTTACTAAGACACTGTGACTAACCCCGTTGCCCATGTTTTGTCTTGACATTGTTAATTATTGTTTATATGAACATCTAGATTGATAATAAATAGTTTTTTATTTCTTTATAGATTGATCATCTATCTTACATAATTTTTAATCATAGATGTAAAAACCTTAAAATATAGGACTAGAACACCAAACAGTATTGTTGTTGAACCTTATATGAAATCACAGAAGGGCGTTCTCTAGGGAGGCATATTTAAAAATATGTAGGTGTAAAGGACCTCAAGTCTATGGTGAGACAAGTCTATCTTGATTTCATACTCTAAAGGGATATAAATCCCTTGGACTCAATCGAGTATTCATGTAAATCATTGACTCAATAATTTGAAGAGTTACATACGTAATGATGGTGAACTGCTTCATCCTGGAAATTTATCTTAGCGTAAATCATTTCCTTCATATTTGATTTCATTTCTTGATTGTTAGTTTAGTTAACCAAACAAAACTTCAAACAATCATATCAGTTATTTTTTCTTAATTAGGAAAGGAATCGATTTTGTTTTTAAAAACATTATCCTTCGGGTTCTATCCTAAATATATATTGTGATAAGATCCCACCACTTGCATGTGGTGATTATTTCATGATTATTTAGGTAAAATATATAAATTTATCCTTAGGTGAATTTCTTGTGCTATAATCTATCACATCAAATTTTGGTGTGCTTTCGGGGAAAATGAGATATTTTAGGATGCAATCCTATTGAGATAAAGTTAGCAATCTTTTTTCCTTTCTTAGTTGATTTTCACAATTTTACTTAGCTTGCTTTTGGAATTTTTAGTTTTGTTTTAATTTCGTAGATTGGTTTTGTAATTTTTATTTTATTTCTAAAAATTTTAGTGTAGTTCTATAATTTCTTTTATCTTAGATTTTTCTCTATCTTAGATTTTTATTATTTATTATTTCCATAATTTTGTAATGAAAAAAATCTATATTTTCGTCCATTGAAGGAATTTTTCTGTTGACCCTGATAGCCAAATTTTCTTTATCTCATGAATTAATTATAAATTAAGGGGTCAGCACCAAAACTCATAAAATATAAAAAACATGACTCTATCAATCATGATATGTGGGGCTTCCAAGAAAATACTTTAAAAGTTAAAGTATTGATGTGTAGGATCATTGGCGCAAGGGATTTCATAAATTGACTCCATAAGCCAAAGCAGCCATCTGGAATGTTAACATCAAGAATAATGTTAGAACCCTTAAAAAATACACGAAGTAGAATTCAACCAATAATATTTTAGAGAATACTATGAGGAGCTGATCTATGAAGATGATTATCTAGACAAGGCATACTACATTCAAAAATATTATAGGAGTTACGGTGAAGAACCTTATTATGCAGATCAATATCCACCTAAAAATGATGAGAGTATAGAGGCCCTCCAAAGATTCAATTTTCCCAACAATCAATACTAGCTAACCAACAAAAAAATTTAGCCAATGGATAAGCTTGAAGAAAAAGAACTGAGACACAATGGGTTCAGCTCAAAGCACAATTCTCCCAACCAGTCTTGAAACTTGAGAATCAACCATAGAGCTCCTTTGGGAAGACTGGTGATATATTAGTATCATCTTGAGACGGAGATGTAGAATGACTCTGGCATGGCAACTAATGATGAGGTGCAACCCCAACAATTGACATACAACCACTAATTTATTTTCCTATCTTTCTCTAGTACCAATTCTTGCTAAACCCATGGATGAGATGGGTGAATTCCATGTGGAGGAGCCAGGGCCACATATTTATATAGTGAAAAATCCAACTCCCTCTATTAATTTTTTATGTTGATTGGGTAGAAGACTAGTAGTTTATATGTAAAGCTACTCTAAAATATTTTTCAAGTTGATTTTAGTAATGAGACAATTCCTCTATGCTAGTGTCACATATGTTACGTACTACATTAGACACAAAAGACGGTAGTCCAACTCTAATCTTTACATAAAAGTAGATCATGATGCCACCAAACGGGCAATAGTCCTACACTTCTTCCTAATCCACACAGTGCTACTACACTTCCTCTACTAGTGAAGAAGTATTGGTGGATCATTCAAGACAGATTTGGGTGTGAAAGACAAAATTACTTCAAGCATCTTGACAATACCTTTGAGCTACCACAAGCACCATATCACATATTTCACCATTGATTTATCATGTCCAAGTGTCAACCTTTGTCCATATTCCTTTCAATTGGACCATCTTTGAGTTGTCCAGACCTAATGGATCAGCATCAAGGATTTCTTCCCCTCCATCTTAGGTTTAGTGTTTGCTCAAGGATGAGAAAATGTTTATGTTTGGGGTCGAGGATGGGTGGTATGTACTAATTTCCACCCACACCTCTATCTTTGATTTTCTAATTTTATTTCGAAAACATTTAGCTTTTCATGCATCCATTGCATTTAGTTAACTTGCATTGTGGTTAGACGAAAATTGTCTTACTTGAAGTTCATAGTTCTTACAATGTTAGTTGAAGACATTTTTTAGTCAGCTTAGTTTATAGTCATCTTGCATTGCATATATAATTTATCATAAAATCCCCTTGTTTGAGGTGAGTACTTGATGTTAACTATATTTCTAAAACATGTAGATTGTTAGATATAACCCTTTGTAGCCAATTAATATAAGTAGTGTGTTTCCTGGAAATTATGGCAAGTCATACGGAATTCAATAGAATCAAACATAATGTGCCTCTTTAATAATTAGAATAGAATGGTGTGGAAATGTCTTACTCATGCATGTGACATACTGTGATTGAATTGTTTTGTAAGATTATCCCTATGTTCTAAATTTTTGTATATAGATGCACGAGTTCATTCCTACTCTATATTTCTTATATCACCATCTTATCCCATTATTTCACAAATAATCAAAAAGCCATAAAGCGTGCAAAACTCTAAGCTCAGGATGGCACACTCTCCTTCTCTATATTAATATAATCTCTTCTACCGTGTCATTTCTATGTAATAGGAGTATATCACCAGAAGACAATTCAATGTGCATAAAAAGAGAAAAAAATGTACAATATATGTATTTGTACCAATAAAAAGCATCCTCGAGTCAAACAGAGGAGAGATTCTCAATTCTTCTTTGATGCTCCCATTCACTCTATTTTCTACTTAGGGGAAGCAAGATATCCCCAAAATAGCCTTTGACAGTCTTGTGAAAAAATCTCTTACACATATGCCAGCTTACCTAAAACATGAAGAATATTGCATCTTGTTTACACTTAAGGTTTTTGATATGAAAGTAGGTGGAATAAGAAAATTCATGATAAAATATATGAGAAGGTGTGTTAAGTTATTTTAGGAAATTGGAGTTTTTTGTCCATGCTTAGTGGTAGGGGTTCAGACATGATGTGAGTATGAGGTGTAAGCAATAGTTAAAAGTATTTATTTGAAGAGTATTTGGGATTTTGTATTATTCAAGGACAAGAAACATTTAAGCTTAGGTTTGTTGGATTAATGGTCTCTCAAAGGGTGGTTGAATAGATCTAAAACACTTAAACCAAATTCAATAGACCTTCAAGTTATATCAAGTGATAAGGTTGCATATATGGAATTTAAGTGCAACTAGACATACAAAGCAAGGATGAGAGAGATTGAATAAGAATAAGAACACAAGCTAGAGTGTATTTACACTACCTAGAGGGGTCAATCCTTATTTTTTGAAACCATTGCACACTTCTTATATTCCATTATAAGAGATACAATATGGCCTTCCTTATCCAGGTCTAGAATACCTACCCTTACTTTCAAGGATTAAAGGAGACAATAACCTTAAAAGGACTTACCTTACCTAGAGAAAGAGTCTTCTACCTCCATAAGGACTAACCCACTTGTGCAATGAGCTAGCCACCTTCACCAAGAAGATCTCCTCTTGCATCAAGTATTTGGCCATGAAGGAATTACCCACTCTTCTCTTTGATCTTCAGCCTTCAACTTCACCTTTTCTAAGGAGAAGCTTTCACTATCTTTGCTTGAGATAAAGGGAAAGGAAAAGGGATGATTGAGAGCTTCACAATGGGTACAATGAAGCAACACTCTCACAAATAACCTATCTCACACATATTTAGGTTTATCTATAATAAGCAAGAGAGAGAGAAAGAGTGTCTTAGTACACTAAACAACTAATCTATAGCATAGAATCATAAGAAGCAAACTTAGAATGAAGTCCAAGGATGTCTATCTATTATTGGGGGTGTCTACAAGCTAGTAGATTCACTTGGGAACAAATTCTAGCCATTTGGGGTGATGCAACATATCTATTTTTTGTTTTTGCAACACTACAATGTTTAGGAACACTTTTTCTGCACATTTTGTACAATGCAGTCAACCGAGTTTCAAAAAAGGTAATTAAACCAATAGGACTGTGCTATAAGGAAACTTTGAGTTTTTGGTCGAGATTAACCTAGATGAAACTCGACGATGACTCAAAAATTATTTGCTTGTGCAGGGGTGTCAGTCGAGTTTGTCCTGGGGAAATTCGATTGACCCTCGTTAATTACCAAGACCCATCCTAGGTGTCGGTCGAGTTTCATGTGAGTGAAACTCGATTGACAAAAGTTCAAGTGATGAATTTTTAAAATTTCTATAGAAGTGCTTAAATATTCATTTTAAATGCATTTATATTTTTCTCAGCTGGGTTACCAGTCATGGCATCAACACAAATGATTTATGAAAGTGTCCTAAGTGATTTAGGGTGTTTTCCACAAAAGTGCATTTGCATTGATTTTGGCTTGTATTTGGTCAATCTATGGATTGATTTAATTCTTCCTTTTCATGTACGTCATACCTGAAATCAATATCAAATAGACATATTATATACATATAAATGAAATGGTTAAATCATCATAAAAATATGGACAATGTGTAATTATTAGAACAACATTTTCTGCCTCTTTGAAGATGACAAACCATTCCTCAACATATTGAAAATAACTTAGCATTTAAACTTTTACCTTGGTAAATGTAGGGGGTTCATGATTTTGAAATAGAAATTGCTCCCCCTCCGTCTATATTTACCTTCATGTATGGTTTGTTCCTGCAAAAGGCATAACCATAGCACATATATTCTATTTGAGTCCACTTTCACAGCCACAAGATATTTTAGAGAATCAACTAGAAAAGGATCTAAATTCAATATGTTCTAATCTCATTTCTTCCCCTTTGTCATATTCAAAAGGGTGGGGTATAAGAGCTAAAACAGGTCATATCCAAAGGCACAAACACCAAAAATAACCACCATTTGCAAGCACCACACATAAGCCAGAGATAGAACAAATATACTAAAGTCATAATCAAAATATGGAACCAGACATCAATAACTCATGAGATATAGCAAAACATAGAGTTAAAGGTATGTATAATAAGATTGCTACAAAAGTAATTCCTCTCGATATGAAAAACTACAAACAACGAAGATAAACAACGAGTTATGAAAATAGTAGTCCTCAAATATAGTGCCCTATGTTCAATACATGAAAGCCTACAAAAACATATATATATATATATATATATATATGTGTGTGTGTGTGTGTGTGTGTGTGTGTGTGTATATGTATACATATATATACATATATATATATATATATATATATATATATATATATATATATATATGTATGTATCTATATGAATACATATATATACATATATATATGTTTGTGTGTGTGTTTATATGTGTGTATATATATATATATATATATATGTATGTATCTATATGAATACATATATATACATATATATATATGTTTGTGTGTGTGTTTGTATGTGTGTGCGTGTGTGTGCGAGCACTCTATGCACGAGGAACTAAATGTCAGTCCCATCAATGTCAAACTCCTCTTCAGGATGGTAGTCCTCATTGTTGATTGTCTCAAAAGGTGAAGCAGTGGTAGTGGTTGTCTTCATCACCATCTCCATCATTATCCGAGCCATCATCCTCGTCACCATCACCCATATCTTCATGACCCTCTTAATCATCATCCTCTTCATCCATCTATGTATTCTCCTCAAGAATAAAAGAGTGAGGACCAGGCCACCTGTGGTTTTTCTCTTCTTAGGAGATGCCACACTCGCGCAATGCCTTACCTTGCTCAAAGTTGGGTTATATATATATATATATATATATATATATATATATATATATATATATATATATATATATATATATATATATATATATATATATATATATATATATATATATATATATATATAGGGCTGACAAGGAGTGCAAGTAGTTGAGAGGTAGCAGGCTGAGAGGAGCCCTCACCAAAGGTAGGAGGTGGAGCAAAAATACCAGTTTGGTAGTCTGAGTAAACCTGATCATATACATAGGAAACATAATCAATGGTTGGGAATGACTGGTAAGAGGGATAAGGGTGTGAACAGGACAAGTTCATGTTGGACATGATTTGAACAAGGTCATGGTGTAGGTTCTCCTAAACCTACATCTAGTAGGCATTCTAGTGCATCATGTAACCCATAAGAGTTTCATTAGACATGGATAATGAGTCCCATGTAGGTCTAGGAGGAGTGGTGGATCTTGGATGGAGGAGGATGCATCAGGGGTAGGTGTGGAGGTGGGGTAGAAGGAATTATCGACAATGGTATCACTGATGTAAACCCCTTTCCTACTGGCTTTGTAGCTAAGATCCTTGAAAAGAGATTTTTCAGTCAGATGGTGGAAAAACCACAAATCAAGTTAAGGTAGAGTGAGTGGGAATCCTTGGTGTTCTTCTCTATATCAAAATAGCTCATGTGATATAGAATGTATCTAGCCCATTTGACTCTGACATTCTTAAGAAGACAATACATGAATATTATAGAGTTTTTAGATATATCTGTCTGGTTTTTTTTTGAATGGATGTTGCGGTTAACTATGGGAGAAATCAGGTGAGTCTTAATGTCAAGACAAGAAGACGGTAGGATAGTTTTTCCTATAGGGAACCTCAGGTTTCGTCAGAGTTTTATGGATGTCAGGAAGGTCAAGCTCAAATTTAAAACCCTTGAATAAGATTTCAGGGTCAAGGAGGTCACGGTAAGAGTGATAGGAAGACATCCAATCAGAGAAGAGAAAGAGAGGAATCCATTTAAGAGATACTCATAGATTTGAAATCATACTCCCACAATCATGGATGTCAACACAACTTTACTATTGGTTGGTGGCACTAAGTTATTATAGTTCCATGTGAGATTGACATAGAAGTCATGCACCAGTTTTGTTCTAGATTGGGAGTTTACAAAAGTCAAACACTCAGTACAAAGTGGACCAAAGTGTTGGTCGGTAAAAGCCTTCTTAACAAAATTCAATGCCTCATTCCTATATTCTAGCAAGGCCCTAAAGGATAGGGATTTCTTGGTAACACCTATTTATATGGATTAACATATTGAGGGTTGATAAAAGAGGTGCCATCATACCGAATGAGCCTTGAAGCTGCAGAAGAAGAAGGAACTCTAGCTGGACCCATCTGTTTCCTCCGGTTAGACGCTCTGGAGAAGAGAAGGGATGTTGATGACACCACAAAAGGAAAAAGAATCAACTGATCACCCAACACACTATTAGGGTTAGGGAAGGTGAAACAAGCCAAGAGATGGATAGGAAAGGTATGGGGAAGACCTAGGGTTCAAGGACGAATAAGAAGGAAGACTAATTGGTTGAGTTTTCTCTAGTTGAGAGGGAGAAAACCGGCTGATAGTCCTTCTATATTTCCATAAAATAGTGTTTTCAGTCGATTTTGAGATTTGGGAAACTCGACCGACACTACTTTCAGTTCAGTCCTTGGGCATGTTGTCGATCGAGTTTCCCCAGGGCTAACTCAATAGACAAGAAAAGTCTATCAAAAAGATTTGAAATTTAATTCTAAACCACTAGAGTGCTTTATGAATGTGTTTCTCTAGCCTATCATGCATTTTGACATATTAAGGCACTTTTGACTCATCATTGGATACTATTTTGTGATAAAACATTGCAATTTAAAGTAAACAAACTAAAAAATAAGGCATTGAAACTTTGCATTTGCAGCACAAACAAGTATAAGATAAGCATTTTATTAGCAAAAACATATAGATAAGTGAACATATTGATAAAATCATACCATTATCATTAATAAAAATTATAAGTTATTCTATTCTAATGAAAGTAAACCGCTCTCTAGGTATAGGTTTAATGAAAATTTCTGCAAGTTAATTTTTTGTGTCCACATTAGTGATTTATATATCTTTCTTAGCAATGTCATCACGAAGGAAATGATGGTGAACCTCTATATTATTTTCTCTACTATGAAATATAGGATTGTAAGATCAATTGATTGAACTGGTATCATCACAGTTGATAGGAGAAGCATCGTAGAAAACATTAAAGTCTTGGACCATTTGCTTCATCCATAGGACTTAGGCACAACAACTCCCAATTGCAATGTTCTCAATCTCATTGTTAAAAGAGCCATTGTTATTTGTTTTGTAGAGAACCAAGAAACTAAGCATAGTCCTGGTAGGAAGCAAGTGCCACTTGTGAACTTTCTATCAATTAAGCACCCAACATAATATGCATCACTATAACCTGTGAGAGTAAAGTCTCACTGACTTAGGATACCATACCTAAAATTTTGGGTTTTTTCTAGGTACCTTAGAATCCTCTTAACAAGTATAAGATGGGATTTTCTAAGGCTTGATTGAAATCTAGAACACAAGCCAACACTAAACATGATATTCGGTCTAGAGGTGGTTAAGTACAACAAGCAACCAATCATACCTCTATAGAGATCCTCATGTACCTTTCCACCTTCTTCATCTCTATCAAGTTTGGCAGTGATGGACATGGGAGTATCTATTGGCTTGGTGGACTCCATCCCAAAGAACTTCCAGAGTTCACTTGTGTACTTGCCTTGGTTGATGAAGTTTCCATAATTTGTTTGCTTGATTTGTAAGCCAAGGAATAATGTGGGTTCCCCCATCATACTCATATCAAACTCACTCTACATAAGAGAACTAAAATCCTTGCAAAGATCAAGACAATTCCACCAAAAATCATATCATCAACATATGTTTGAGAAAGATTGTAGAATCAACTTTTCCCATGACATAGCCATTTTCTAACAAAAAAAATTCAATTTATCATAACAAGGTCTAGGGGCTTGTTTGAGACCATAAAGAGCTTTTTGCAGCAAATAAACATGATTAGGAAGCCTTTCATGTTCAAATCAGGGAGATTAATCCACATAAACTTCCTCCTCTATTCGACTATTCAAAAATGCACTTTTAACATTAATTTGATATAGCAAGAATTGTTTATGTCTAGAAAATGCAATAAGCATTCTAATAGATTCATGTCTAGCAATAGGTGCATAAGTTTCATCAAAAACAATACCTTCTATTGATTATAGCCTTGAGATACAAACCTTATTTTGTTTCTTACCACTTTGTCACATTCATCTAGCTTGTTGTGGTATACCCACTTGGTGCCAATGATATTTCGATCACTTGGTCTTGGCACTAAGGTCAACAATTTGTTCTTCTCAAACTATTCTAGTTCCTCTTGTATTTCTAGGATCCATTCATCATCTTTAAGAGATTCTTTGACATTCTTTGGCTCAATTTGTGAGATGAAGGCATTTTTTACATGCTCTTTGTTGAAGCCAGCCCATGACTTCACTCTTTCAAAAGTATTTCCTATGATGAGCTTCTTAGGATGATCTTTAGCAACCTATTGATTTAGATCCTTCTTTTCTTCTTTTTTTGATTCTTTATTTACTAGCACCTCTTTTCCTTTGTTAATGATGTTGAGTTCTTTCAATCTAGAAATCACCTCATCAACAACATCATCATTCACAATATTCTTGGAAATAGAGGAGTTGGTCTCAATAAACTCAACATTGAAATTCTTCAACTTTAGATAATTCAAGGTTAAGTGTTATAGCCAAGAAAGAAAGCCTTACAAGATTTAGCATCAAACTTATTGAGAGAATCTTTGGTGTTCAAGACAAAGCAAGGACAACCAAACATATGAAATAAGTTGATTGAAGGCTTTATACCACGTCATAGGGGGGTTTATTAAGAATAGGATGAGTGAAAACTCAATTTTGCACAAAGCATGTGTTACTAACAACTTCAGCCCAAAAATTCTTGGGAGTATCATATTCCAAAAGTATTGTTCTAGCCATTTCTTACGAAGACATATTCTTCCTCTCAACCACTCCATTTTGTTAAGGAGTACAAGGGCAAGAACAAAATGTGTGTAGAAATTGATTCTTCAAAAATCTTTCAAACCAAACATTTCAAACTCTCCCCCATGGTCACTACAAAAAGACACAATGTGGCAAGAAGCTTAATTTTCAATTCATTTACAAAAAGTCAAAAAGACATTAAATGTATCACTTTTTGAAACCAAAAAGAAAGTCCAAGTGAAATGAGAGAAATTATCAACAATCACAAGACAATACTTACTACCACATGGCGATTGAGTTCTCATTGGTCTAAATAGATCAATATGAAGAAGCTTAAGAACCCTCTTCATTCTAAGGACTCCTTTGGATTTAAAGAAGGATTTGGTTTGCTTTCATTGGGTACACGGTTGGCATTCCTCATCCTTCTCAAAATTCAATTTTGGAAGTCCCTTGACCAAGTACTTTTCACTCAACTTCTTTGAATTATGCATATTTACATGACTAAGCCTAAGGTGCCTGAAATATACATAATTTTATCAACAACAAGGCATTTACCAAGAATATTCTTAAGAGAATCAAGAACAATAATATAAAGATTTCCACTTCTATTTTCGTTATATATGTCATTGTAAGAGAGGGAGCCTATAAGAAAGCACTCACGTGAAGTAAAAAAACAAGATATAGCTGACAAGGAGTGGCTCAAGTGGTCAAGCATGGTGTCCCCTAACAACGGGACACAAGTTCGAATCCCAATTTCCACCTTGATATACCACCCTCCCAGGCATTTGGCCTCCTCCACGGGCGTGGGAGGGGGGATATTTCTCTCTTAATCCCACAAAAAGAAGAAGATATACATTATCACAAAGTTGGCTAGCACGTAGTTACATGGTGATGTAGTCCATACACAAGAAGAAAATTCTTTATGCATAGTGAATCACCTACATCACCCTCACCTATCCCTTTACATTTCTTGTTGTCCCCAAATGTCACCAAAACCTCCTTTCTCCTTAGTAAGAGTGTTGAAATGGTCTCTATCACCGTTCATGTGCTTTAACCATCCACTATCAACAATCCATTTGAGCACAAACCATAGATGCCTTAGATTCAAAAATTTCTCCATGTTACATTGGAGGTCCCTTTATCTTTTTCTTACCTTTTCCCTTATTCTTAGGGGATTCCTCATATGCCAAACCACTTCTATCCACTTATTTGGTAGAGTGTTCTAGGACAGTATTTAGGGACTCTTTCCCTTTGATTAACTTTTGCAAGGTCTCTCTAAGTCTATGGTTAACATCACTAAGAGTAAAGACTATAGAAGAAATATGATCAAGATCATCTTGAGATTGCAAAAGGTCAGCCTCCAAACAATGGGCTTTAGTTAAAGAAGAATCTTTTTCAAGATTTATACTAGCACCTTCATTACTAGGCAAGATAGGTCTAGATTCAAGATCATTAATTCTAGCGAGAAGTCTAGCATCTTCATTTCTAAGCATAGTAAGCCCAGCAAGATAGACTATATTTTCATCATTAATACCAACACATAGATGTCTAAGATCATTAAACTTGGAAACAAGCTTATCATTTTCAATTCTAATCATAACAAGTTCATTAAGTCAAGTTTGAATTTCATCTTTGAGACTATTGATGTTCTTAAGATAAACATCATTTTTAATTTCTACTCGATTATATTGAAGCTTGCAATGAAGAAATTGTCTTTGCTAGGAATCTATGCTATCAAGATGAACTTTTTCATTTTTCTCAAGAATTTCAATTAGATTATCAATGATTTTTCCTAATCTTTTCTTCTTAGATTTGTATTTAGAGTGAGAAGAATAGGAATCATTAATGATATCAATGAGAGCATCTTTACATAGTTAATTCAAGCTCACCTCACATACATCTTCACTAGTTGAGGTCATGAGAGTAAGGTATCACTCTTCTTCATTAGATCTCGCATTACTTGAAGAATAGTCCTCCCAAGTGACATAGGCATCATCATTGCCTCTTCCTTCCTTCTTCTCCCTCTTCATGAACTAGCTCTCCTTGTTGTAGTCCTACTTATTCTTATAGTTTCTTTTGTGGTAGGACTTCTTTGCATTAGGACAATCATTCTTGTAGTGTCCATTTTGTCCAAACTCATAGAATCTAGGAGTAGAGGAGAAGGAGGGCTTTACCTTGAAGTGTTTCCCCTTGGAGTAGTTGGCTTCATGATCACTAGGGGCTTCATCTTCACTAGAGGGCGGAGTACGTTGGAAAGCAAGTTGTTATTGAAGAACAATGGCCTCCACTTGAGCTTTGAAGGATGCATCCTTGATCTTCTTGGATTCCTTCTCTTCTAGCTTGTCTTCTTATTTTTGCTTATCAAGTATCACTTTAAAGGCTTGGAGATTCCCAATGAGCTCTTCAGTAGCAAAGTCACCAATGCTTCTTATTTATTCAATGGAGGTCACCTTGGATTGCCACCTCTTGGGGAGAGATATAAGAATCTTAGAGTTGACCTTCCCTTGGTCCATGGGTTGTTTTGAAGATGCAAGCCCATTCACAATGGTGTTGAGCCTAGCATACATTTTAGCAATTCTCTATTTCCTTCTCATCTTGAAGTTCTCAAGCTAAGCCACTGAACATGTATACCTTTAAATCCTTGACTTTTTTTGGTTCCTTTATAGGTAACACAAATCATATCCCATATCTCATGTGGTGTATCCCAAGCAGAGATCTAGTGGAATTCAGTGGGAGTGAGGGTTGAGTAGATGATGCTTATTACATTGTCATTGAGTTGGTATTCTTGGTGGTAGCTTTATTCGAAGTAGCCATGTCTCCCTCTGGTTCCTTGTATGGACAAGAAACAACTCTCCACATGTTGTAGATCATCCCTTGAAGGTAGAACTGCATCCTTATCCTCCAATAGAGGAAGTTTGTGCCTTGAAATATGGGGGGACGCAGGGAGAATCCTCATTCTATGTTGAGGGACTCCAACAAATTCATGCCCATCTTCTCATCTCGTAGGAGAACTTTCTTGGAGAAGATCAGATGTGATACCACATGTTGGATCAATGGGCTTTAGGAGGGGGTATTGAATAGAGATAAAACACTAAAACCAAATTCATTAAACCTTCAAATTATATCAAGTGATAAAGTTTCATATATTGGATTTGAGTGCAACTAAACATACATAGCAAGGATGAGAGAGACTGAATAATAACAAGAATACAAGCTATGTATAGTGGTTCCAAACTCCAAACTAGGAGAGTGAACATCCATTGTCTATAGGCCTAGGATTTGAAACCATTGCACCCTTCTTATATTCCATTATAAGAGATATAGTATGACCTTCCTTTTTTAGGGCAACAATACCTAGCCTTCCTTTTAAGGATCAAAGGAGGCAATAATCTTAAAAGGACTTACCTATCCTAGATCAAGAGTCTTCTACCTCCACAAGGACTTACCCATTTGTTCAACGAGCTAGCCACCTTCACCAACGAAATCAATTCTTGCACCAAGTCTTTGGTCTTAAAGGAATTGCTCACTCTTCTCTTAGATCTTCAACCTTCAACTTCACCTTCACCAAGGAGAAGCTATTACCATATTTTCTTGAGAGAAAGGGATTGGAAAAGGGAAGGTTGAGAACTTCACAATGGGTACAATGAAGCATGTCTCTCATAAATTTTTGGTATGTATGCCCATAAAGCAAGTCATATGATGATTGTAATGGGATACTTTGTAAATTATTTGAATAATAATAAAGGCAATTTTTGATCTATATGTTTAAACTGTTTCTGAGATGATAGTGTAACATGATAGATGTCTAAAGAATGATTTTACTCAATGACGTATGCTTTTAGGTTAAGGACCTAAACGATGAGATCATGCGGATGTCAAGAGTATACATTCTTGTTTGGTCCCTAGTTGGTTGTTATTGTGGAAATAACCATAGACATCAATGACACTAAAGACTAGATTGTGTGTTGGTTGATGACAGAATCTCATTAGTCATGATATAGTGATATCAAACCAAGAACATACATACTTGTTAGAGAACAAGGTACCAGACAGACCCACCATGAGAGTGACACATGGAACCATGACTTGGTAGTCACAGTCAGCTCTCACAATGATGGTGGTGAGTGTGATTCTTAGACCTGAAATCACTACACTCAACACATCTTGTTGGGTACACTTTGACATCATCAAATACAGTCTTGAAACATGGGTTATTATAAAGGTGATGATTGGGTGGCTTTGACACATGGGGCTTTTGAGGGGTGAGTGATAGATATGGGATTTGTCCCTCCTGAGGGAGTTTGATATCCTTGGCCACTTGATGAGTAGGATTGAGAAAGGCATGTGCATGCACGTGTGAATCAATATGTGATATTGATGTCACACACATCTCACCCAGTCTTCTCTGAGATCAAGGAAATGAATGAACGTTGACAGGATGACTGTTCCATGCCTCGAGTTCATTCAGGATATCAGTGGAAAAGGAATTATAGAATTCACTGTAACACCATTCACGGATTGTAGGATTGAAAGTTGTTCTCCAACTTTCTATTTCACTTGGGTAGCACTAATGTGTGACTAGGCACCGCTCTTTGCTTGTGAAGTCATATGTGTTATGGACTTTCACTGCCAACGTGAAATGGACCTGCAGGGTCACACACATAGGATTTAACCTGGAATAGGAGTTTTGTCCACAAACAATGTTTAGATTGATTACTAAAGGAGTTTAATAGTTCAATTAAACACTCAATCAATTGATAGCTCAATATCATAGTATTCAAGTTGTTGGACGAATTGATTAGAGTATCGGATTGATTGAAACTATGATTGACTAATTCTGCACAATCTACACTCCCAATCGATCGGCTCATGTGATGAACCGATCGGCTGAGCTTGGTGAACCGATCGGCTCAACTGGTGAGTCGATCGGCTCATGGACAGGGTGAAACGATCCATTAAAGTGTTGAAACGATTGGTTCAAGTCCAACCGAGCAAGTTGGGAAAGTAGGATTGTTGAGAAATTTCCTTTCGTTTCACTTGCCCAATTTGATTGGAACAAGGATTGGTATTTGATACCAATTCGAAACAAAAGAAGAAAAGTCAATCGGGAACTGATAAGAACCACAAACCGACCGGTTCAGAAGTGCACCGACCATTTCATGGGTCCCAACCGATCGGTTGAGGTGTCAACCGACCGGCTCAGATCCCTAACTGACCATTTCAGTTGTGAAACGATCGGTTCAAGTTATGCAGTTGGTTGTTTTTGTATAAAATCTCGAACCCTTCTACTCCTGCTTTAGTCCTGCATTGCCCGGGATAGAGAACCCTGTCCCATGACCCTCCTATATATATAGGGGTATTGGGGGCTTCTCAAAGTACAACTCAGTGCAACCAGTTGCTCTGTAAAGTTGTCGTTCTCTCTGGTTTTGGTAACTGAGAGAGCCCGAGCAAGTGCTACCCGATACGGGAGGCACAGCAAGGGAAAGACAACTGCAGAAAGCGATTGGTGGCAGGAGAGTGTATCGGTGACTAGTACGTCGATAGGAGGGTGCGACTCCTTCTGATTCCTTGTGGGACAAGGAGATTGGAGTTCCAGGAAGTCCATGTGGATGACTGCAGAGGCGGGAGACCTCTGTTGCTAGGAGGACAACTGTCAATCCCGACAGTCCCGGTGAGACCAGGAGTCTTCAGTCCCGGTGCGACCAGGAGCTGCACAGATACCATCCAAGACCGGAGGTGAAGACCGCGCAAGGCATGAGGTACTGTTGCCGAGCAAGCCTCGGGACAAGGTATGCATCCACAAACCATCTTTCCTATTGTATAGACGTTGACGCGATTCCTTTTGTTTTGGGTTTTTTGGGAGAAAATTTTTGTTTCCGCTGCTTCTCTGCCTCCTCTAAAACCCAACAGTGGTATAAGAGCCACGTCAACTGCTCTATATTTTAGGATTATCGATATGATCGATTTTGGTTTGTCTCCTTTATTTATTCCATACGATGCGAATAAAATTGGCTTTATGCATGTCCAATCCACAAATCCCAAATATACATATATGATATGTAATATTAATGCACTCGATACGTGTCGCCCTTAAACGAGTTTTGTGGTGGATGTGAAGCATGGTTATGGCCTATAAACCCTATATATGTGTGTGGTTGTATGTGGTTGCTTGCATCTCGGTCTACACACCGATTCTCTTTCTCTTATTCCTGATGTAACTCGAAATAATTCGAGATTTCTTTTCCTATCTTTGCTCCCCCCGAATGTAACTCGGGGTTTCACAATTCAATTGTAAATAGGATAGATTTTATTTCCTGTTATGTCAAAGAACGACGGACGACCTGAGATGATTCGTTCAAGGCGTCAACTGATCGGTTGATGTTCCAGACGACCGGTTTGAGGAGCGAGACGAGCAGGTGGCGATCTGAGGAGATGCACAATGACCGGTGAACCGATCGGCTGGAGGCCCCAGTCGATCAGCTGGTGGCACCTGAACGACCAACTTGATGGCGAGCCGATCAGTCATGAAGATGAGCTGGTCAAACCCAGAAAGGCAGGCACATATTTCATCTTGTACAGGTTGCATGAGATGTAAACCTAGATGACCGTGATTCCTCTTGGCTCAAGG
Source organism: Alisma plantago-aquatica (assembly GCA_963693085.1). Classification (NCBI taxonomy): domain Eukaryota; kingdom Viridiplantae; phylum Streptophyta; class Magnoliopsida; order Alismatales; family Alismataceae; genus Alisma; species Alisma plantago-aquatica. The sequence continues at coordinate 31,206,469 of OY856415.1, read as the reverse complement.
AATCACAATAGGATGGCCATAATCATTGCTTTTATCGTTTTGCATGTTTTATGTGGGATATAGCATGTATATGATACGTACTATATATTGTGATGATTGGATATGTATATGTATATAAAAACCAAATCCCTCATTAAAATATTAAGTCTTATACGCCTTCCATTAGAGAGACACATGGAAAACTCGATCGATCAAGCGTAGGTTATGCCAAAGTGTGGTGCGCCGTCCATCTTGTGGAAGTGTGAAGGGTCGACATGCAGGTTCTGCCAAAGCAGGGTGCATGTTTACCGTGTCGGCTTTTGGGATAGACTTAACTGGTGATTCTTAGAGCGTCTAAGCCTAGAGGCACGGAATGTTCATGGCAAGGTGTTGCACATGTTCATTCACCAAGAGTTGCATATGATGCAATTGGCATGATGGCCTACCTAAATAGTCAAGATCATGGGCGATCAGCCAAAGCTGACTCATGATTTGAAAAAATATGGATCTTGACCCACTAGAAGATTGTGCGCTGCAATCTTCCAAATTGATGGTGAGGGATGTCAATTTGAGTCAAAATAGTGGGAGCGGTAATTAATTAAAGGCCTAATTAACTATCGTCAAATTTTATTCAAATCAAATCAAAAGAAGTTTTGACAAATGCAATTTTCTCTTGTAGAATGGCAAAAGAATCATCTTTTAAAATGGGCAAATTAATTGAGAACAAATTCCATAACTGGTTGAGGACTCTGAGAAGTGTTCTGCACAATCTAGATATACCAGGAGCCTTTGAATCCACTCTATGTATGCTTAATGTGTTAGTGAAGAAGAAAGAAAGTTCATTGATAGAGATCAATGGAACGAAAGGTAAGGGAGAGAAGGGTTCTCTCACCAAACCAATTTCTTCTACATGGATAGGATGGAAGGAACGATGGAAGAAGAAGTCAGAGATAGAGATCTCTACTTCTGGTGTATACGTGATAGAGATTAACTTTACTACTTCTTCTTCATGGGTACTTGATACCGGATGCGGATCTCACATTTGTTCAAATGTGAAGGATCTTAAGAGAAGTTGGCCTTTGGGGAAAGGCGGGGTTGAACTACGTGTTTCCAATGGGGCAAGAGTTGCCGCCAGTGCCGTAGGAACCTATGAGTTAACTCTACCAAGTGGGCTAATAATAGAGTTGAAGAACTGCTATTATGTACCTGCCATAAATAGGAATATCATTTCCGTCTCTTGTTTGGACAAGGATGGATTTGAATTTCTTATTAAGAATAGAAAATGTTCCATTTCTAAAGATGGGATCTTTTATGGCAGTGCCCCAATGTCTTATGGTTTATACTAGAGACAAGTGTATACAACGTAAACACCAAAAGGCAAAAACTCAACAACTCAAACAAAACATATCTATGGCATTGTCGTCTAGGGCACATAAATGAGAAGTGCATTTCTAGACTCCATAAAGATGGTTATCTAGACTCTTTTGATTATGAATCAATAGAGACATGTGAATCTTTTTTGTTGGGCAAGATGACCAAGACTCCCTTTTCAGGTAAAGGTGAGAGAGCTAGTGATCTATTAGGACTCATACATACTGATGTATGTGGGCCTTTTAGAACTAATGCCAGAAATGGGTATCAGTACTTCATTACCTTCATTGATGATTTTAGTAGGTATGGCTATGTGAACCTGATGAAGCATAAGTCAGAAACCCTTGAAAGGTTCAAGGATTTCATGAATGAAGTACAGAACCAACTTGGTAAAAGTATTAAAGCATTTCGATCTGATCAAGGTAGAGAATACTTAAGCCAAGAGTTTGAGGACCTTCTGCGAGCCCATGGTATTGTATTATAATGGACTCTACCTGGAACACCATAGCATAACGGTGTGTCTGAAAGAAGGAATCGCACATTGTTGGATATGGTGTGATCGATGATGAGTTTTGCTGATCTTCCGATTTCTTTCTGGGGTCATGCTCTTGAAACCACCACATTTACACTTAACCGAGTACCATCTAAATCGGTTCAAAAGACAGCATATGAGATATGGACTGGGAAGCATCCCAATTTGTCTTTTATGAAGAATTGGGGTTGTGAGGCTTATGTTAGGAAAATGTTTCCTGATAAGCTTGGACCCAAGTCTGATAAATGTTATTTTATTGGATATCCCAAGGAAACCAAGGGATATTATCTATACCACCCTACTAACAACAAAGTGTTTGTTTCCAGGGATGTTGTATTCCTAGAGAAGGAATTTATTCCCAAAGGAATCAGTGGGAGGAAAATAGAGCTTGAAGAGGTTCAAGCCCAACAAGAAAACATTGAACCGGTAGATGTACGAGAGGAATATGGAGATTCATAAGGTGTTGTGGAATCTCATTCTCCTCAGGTAACACAAGGACCTCGTAGATCTAGTAGGACCCACCTTGAACCTGAGAGGTTTGGATACCTTGTGACTCAGGAAGGTGGTGAGTTGATCATAGGTGATGATCCAACTACCTACGTAGAGGCTATCGAGGGACTAGATTCTGAGAAATGGCTTAAAGCCATGAGATCTGAGATGGAATCCATGTACTCCAACAAAGTATGGACTTTGGTGGAACCACCCGAAGGGATAAAACCCATAGGGTGCAAGTGGGTCTTCAAGAAAAAGACCGACATGGATGGCAATGTTCAAACTTATAAAGGCAGATTGGTTGCGAAGGGATTTCGACAAGTTCAAGTTGTTGACTATGACGAAACCTTTTCTCCAGTTGCTATGATTAAGTCCGTCAAGATCATGCTTGCTATTGCAGCTTATTATGACTATGAGATTTGGCAGATGGATGTTAAAACCACATTCCTTAATGGGAATATAAATGAGGATGTGTACATGACACAACCTAAAGGTTTTGTAGATCCAAAGAATGCCAATAAAGTCTGTACGCTGCAAAGGTCAATCTATGGATTGAAGCAAACATCTCAGAGTTGGAATCTTCGATTTGATGAGGAAGTCAAAGTGTTTGGCTTTACTCAAAATGAAGATGAACCTTGTGTGTACAAGAAGGTTAGGGGGAGCTTGACCACATTCCTCATATTGTATGTGGATGACATACTTTTGATGGGGAATGATGTCTTAGCCTTAGAGAAGGTAAAGACTTGGCTTGGGATACTTTCTCAATGAAGGACTTAGGAGAAGCATCCTACATTCTAGGAATTAATATCTATAGAGATAGATCTAAAAGGCTTCTCAGACTAAGTCAGAGCACGTACATTGACAAAGTGTTGAAGCGGTTAAGCATGGAGAACTCAAAGAGAGGCAACATCCCCATGCTACATGGAGTCACCGTCTCTAGAGCTCAATGTCCCCAATCTTGTGAAGAAAGGGAGCGTATGAATGGGATCCCATATGCATCACCCATCGGATCCATCATGTACGCTATATTGTGCACACGCCCAGATGTCTCGTATGCTCTCAGCATGACGAGCAGGTACCAGTCAGATCCCAAGGATGCTCACTGGACAGTCGTAAAGAACATCCTCAAGTACTTGAGAAAGACTAAGGATCAGTTTCTTGTTTACGGCGGCGAGGAAGAGCTGGTTGTAAAGGGTTACACCGATGCAAGCTTCCAAACTGATAAAGATGATTACAGATCGCAGTCAGGATTTGTATTTTTCCTTAATAATGGAGCTATGAGCTGGAAGAGTTCCAAGCAAGAAACAGTTGCCGATTCTACTACAGAGGTCGAGTATATTGCTGCTTCACATGCAGCAAAGGAGGTTGTGTGGATCAGAAAGTTCATTTCTGAACTTGGTGTAGTTCCCAGTAGTTGTGATGCAATTGATCTTTATTGTGACAATAATGGAACTATTGCACAAGCTAAGGAACCAAGATCACATCAGCAGTCCAAGCACATACTGCAGCGCTTCCATCTCATACGAGAGATCATACAGTGAGGAGATGTGAAGATTTGCAAAGTACCAACTGAAGACAACATAGCTGATCCACTGACTAAGGCCTTTTCTCAGCAGAAAGCATGATGGTCATGCTAGGTCACAAGGACTGAGGTTCCTTGGTGACTAGCTCTAAGTACAAGTGGGATTTTGTTGGTATGTATGCCCATATAGCAAGTCATATGATGATTGTAATGTGATACTTTGTAAATGATTTGAATAATAATAAAGGCAATTTCCGATCTATATGTTTAAACTGTTTTTGAGATGATAGTGTAACATGATAGATGTCGAAAGAATGATTTTACTCAATGACGTATTCTTTTAGGTTAAGGACCTAAATGATGAGATCATGTGGATGTCAAGAGTATACATTCTTGTTTGGTCCCTAGTCAGTTGTTATTGTGGAAATAACCATAGACATCAATGACACTAAAGACTAGATTGTGTGTTGTTTGATGATAGATTCTCATTAGTCATGATATAGTGATATCAAACCAAGCACATAGGTATTTGTTAGAGAACAAGGTACCAGACAGACCCACTGTGAGAGTGACACATGGAACCATGACTTGGTAGTCATAGTCAACTCTCACAGTGATGGTGGTGAGTGTGATTCTTAGACCTGAAATCACTACACTCAACACATGTTGTTGGGTACACTTTGACATCATCAAACGCAGTCCTGAAACATGGGTTGTTATAAAGGTGATGATTGGGTGGCTTTGACACATGGGGCTTTTGAGGGGTGAGTGATAGATATGTGATTTATCCCTCCTGAGGGAGTTTGATATCCTTGGCCACTTGATGAGTAGGATTGAGAAAGGCATGCGCATGCACGTGTGAATCAATATGTGATATTGATGTCACACACATCTCACCCAGTCTACTCTGAGATCAAGGAAATGAATGAACGTTGATAGGATGACTGTTCCATGCCTCGAGTTCATTCAGGATATCAGTGACAAAGGAATTATACATTCACTATAACACCATTCACGGATTGTAGGATTGAAAGTTGTTCTCCAACTTTCTATTTCTCTTGGGTAGCACTGATGTGTGACTAGGAACCGCTCTTTTCTTGTGAAGTCATGAGTGTTATGGAATTTCATTGCCAATGTGAAATGGACCTGTAGGGTCCCACACATAGAATTTAACTTGGAATAGGAGTTTTGTCTACAAACAATGTTTAGATTGATTACTAAAGGATTTTAGTAGTTCAATTAAACACTCAATCAATTGATACCTCAGTATCATAGTGTTCAAGGTGTTGGACTAATTGATTAGAGTATCAGATTGATTGAAACTGCGATTGACTGATTCTGCACAATTTGCACTCCCAACCGATCAGCTCATGTGATGAACCGATCGACTGAGCTTGGTGAACCAATCGGCTCAACTGGTGAGTCGATCGGCTCATGGACAGGGTGAAACGATTCATTCAAGTGTTGAAACGATTGGTTCAAGTCCAACCAAGCAAGTTGGGAAAGTAGGATTGGTGAGAAATTTCCTTTCATTTCACTTGCCCAATTTGATTGGAACAAGGATTGGTATTTGATACCAATTCAAAACAAAAGAAGAAAAGTCAATCGGGAACTGATCAGGACCATGAACCGACCGGTTCAGAAGTGAACCAACCGTTTCATGGGTCCGAACTGATCGGTTGAGGTGTCAACCGACCGGCTCAAATCCCCAACCGACCGTTTCAATTGTGAAACGATCGGTTCAAGTTACGCAATTGGTTGTTTTTGTGGAAAATCTTGAACCCTTCTACTCCTACTTTAGTCCCGCATTGTCCGGGATAGAGAACCCTGTCCCATGGCCCTCCTATATATAGGGGTATTGGGGGCTTCTCAAAGTAAAACTAAGTGCAACCAGTTGCTCTGTAAAGTTGTCGTTCTCTCTGGTTTTGGTAACCGAGAGAGCCCGAGCAAGTGCTACCCGATATGGGAGGCACACCAAGGGAAAGACAACTGCAGAAAGCGACTGGTGGCAGGAGAGTGTGTCGGCGACTAGTACGTCGACAGGAGGGTGTGACTCCTTCTGATTCCTTGTGGGACAAGGAGATCGGAGTTCCAGGCAGTCCGAATGGACGACTGCAGAGGTGGGAGACCTCTGTCGCTCGGAGGACAACTGTCAATCCCGACAGTCCCGGTGAGACCAGGAGTCTTCAGTCTCAGTGCGACCAGGAGCTGCACAGACACCATCCAAGACCGGAGGTGAAGACCATGCAAGGCACGAGGTACTGTCGCCGAGCAATCCTCGGGACAAGCTATGCATCCACAAACCATATTTCCTATTATATAGACGTTGACGCGATTCCTTTTGTTCTGAGTTTTTTGGGAGAAAATTTTTATTTCCGCTGCTTCTCTGCCTCCTCTAAAACCCAACATAAATAACCTAGTAAGAAAAAGAGAGAAAGGGGATCTTAGTATACTGAACCATTCCACTATAGCATAGGAGCATAAGAAGCAAATTTAGAATGAAGTCTAAGGGTGGCTATTTGTAGTTGGGGTATCTACAAGGTAGTAGATGCACTTGGAAATGCATTATATCTATTTGGGGTGATGTAATGGATCTATTTTCAAGATTCGCAACACTCCAATGGTTAGAAATATGTTTTCTACACATTTTGTACAACACATTCGGTCGAGTTTCAATAAACGTAACTCGACCAATAGCACTACGTGACAAAACAAATTTGAGTTGTAAAAGTCAAGTTTATCCTAGATGAAAGTCGACAATGGCTCAAAATTGATTTTCCTATGCAGCCATGTCAATCGGGTTTGTCCTACAAAAACTCAGATGACCCTAGCAATTACCAAGACCCATCCTAGGCGTCGGTCAATTTTCATGTGAGTGAAACTCAGACAACAAAAGTACATGTGTTGAATTTTGGAAATTGCTATAAAAGTGCTTAAATATTTGTTTTAAGTGCATTTTATATTTTTCTCACTTTAGTTACAAGTCATGAATTAATACAAATGATTTACAAAATTTTCCTAAGTGATTTAGGGAATCTTCCCCAAAAGTGCATTTGCATTGAATTTGTCTTGTATTTGGTCAGGCTAGGGCTTTATTGAATTCATCCTTTTCATGTACCTACATGAAATTAATCTCACATAGACATATTAGATACATATAAATGGAATAGTTAAGTCATCATCAAAATAAGAACGATGTGTAACTATTAGGTCAATAGGGGTTTCCATCAATGCTTATTCATCATGTTTTAGTTGTATTTTAGATTTACTTTTGATATTTTATTGGTGTTGTACATCATGTTTCACATAAATTTTGTTTGATTACTTTATGAAATTTACTTTTTATTTCACATTTTTATTGTTTTATTTGTAGGTAGATCTAAGAAGAAGATAGAATCAATCATATCTCCATGAAAATCACAAGAGTTGAACAAATATTGCATATCCTCACTCTCTAATTCTGACAATTAAAGTGAGGATCATATAAGTATAGATGGTCAATTAAATAGCCAAAACTTCCATATTCAAACTCAAAATTAGATGATTTAAAATCCATTGGATGTAGAATTAAATTATCCAAAAAAAATTGTACATACTATTATAGAGTTCGGTCAACCTATTCAGAAGTTTCAATAGAAATCACAGTAACTATGTAGAAAATATACCCAACAAAACATGGATCTAGATTCTGCATGTGATGTCAGAATTGAGTTTTTTTCAGATTTGAGTTACTCATATTGGGTTAGAAATATAATTTTATTATATACATAATTAGTATATTTATTCATCACTTTGGGTTGTCTGACAGCTATTGGATTAATTTGGTTGGATATGATATTTCATGTGTTGATACTAAAGCACTTGAGGGATTTCCATTGAAAGAATTTATGATCTATTATCTCTCATCCACAACCCTACCCGCCTCCAAGAAGAGTCAGAGATGAACTATGATGGCTTGATGTAGAGATGCGCTCCTCCGTAGATCTGGACTGGGGACTAAAATTATTGTTTGGATTTGTTTAAAGACGATCCATTTTTTCATCTATAATGCTACATTTCTCTATCTCTTTTGTAATATGAACACATTCAGAGAGTACATACTTTATTGGGTCACTGAGAATAGCCCTACTTCTTGTACTATGTTTCGACATTGTTAAATTGTCATTTGTATGAATAGTGGATTGAATATCGATTGTATAATACTTGCTTTATAGAATGATCATATATCTTGCATTAATGTTAACTAGATACGAAGAGTTTGAAATATAAAATTACAACACCAGATGATATCAATAATTCTGGATGAGATCAAGGAAGGGTGTTCTTTGGGATGAAAAATTAAGGATCTATAGGTAACGATACCTCAAGCCTACAGTGAGATAAGTCTCTATATAATATATACTCAGAAAGGATATAAATTCCCTAGGCCCCAATCCAATTTTTATATGATGAATGAAATAATGTTTAGAATAATTACATAGGCAGTGACCGTGAGGGCCGCCGTCCAGGTAATTTTATCATAGTGAAATTGTTTCCTTCATAGGTTTATTTCATTTCTTACATTGTTAATTTAGTTAAGCAAACAAATCTTTTAACATTCATCCTTGTTAATTGCTTTTTCTTAATTAAGCTAGCAATCTATTTTGTTCTTAAAAATATTTTCCTTTGATTATAATCCTAAAGCTATATTGTGATACGACCTTCCTCTTATGGGTGCTAAATATTGCAAGTGAATTTAGGTAAAAACTTAAGAATTTATTCCTTGGTGATTCTCTTATGCTATAATATATCATATTAGTTGCCAGCGTGCACCGTATAGAGAAAATCCTAGATCGTAATAGAGGAACATGATGAGCTTTGAATGAGAAATCTCAGTGTGAGCCTGGATTCACCAAGGCAAGCAAATTTGTTCTAGTTAGTATACATTAGTACGTAGGTTGCATCAATAGATTACATAGGGTTGTCAATGACATGACTGAACTCATAAATGTGATATCATACAATCTTAAATCAAATAGTTCTTGGATCTCATTTTGAAATTTTGGAACACTTTCGAGTTTCATCAAACTAATTGAAATTCAGGTCTACATTGGTTCAAGTAATAATATGTACGAGATCGATTCAAGTTTTGGACAAGTTCGGGTTTTCCTCAGTTTTAGATCAAACAAGTTAGGAAGAAATAAATATTGACACATATCTTATTGGTGCTAGTTCTGATGAATTCAAGTACATACTATGAAAAATTGATTGGTTGAAGTCCTGGTCTGAGCTGAGTATGGTTTAAAAATTTAAAAGTCTGATTCCATGTCGAATTATATGAGAATGGACAAAATTCTAGAATCAATTGGTTTCAGATCTGACGAATATTATAAGAGTATTGATATACATCACACAATATATAACAATACTCCCAACCTAGCCTCTGGAATGCAACTGTTGGGATTAGGAATATAATCCAGCCCATGTGTTAGTGGGATTTAGACTTCGGAGGGTTGGTTTGTGCTACCAATCCTAATAGGAGTCAAATCTTGAATAGTAGGAATATGACTTCCTATGTGCAACATGCAATTGGACTAGGATTCGAACTAGGACTAGAATTCCTGGTTGCAATCACATGTATGGAGGCCTATAAATAGAGGCCCCTGGGGAGGCCTTTGGATTATCCACCGGTTGAGGTGTGAGTTCTCCAGTTGCTTGTTGGTGCCTTCTGTGGTAGAGGATGCCAGAGAACAAGAACAACTGGTAGAGAAGCTCTCTTGGTTTATAAGAGAGGGCCAGCGACTTTGCCTTGAAGCAAAGTAGTGGTTGGCGGTTGCTACCCGGATTTAGGGGTAATTAAATCTGGGAGGTGTGAGTTGTAATTTTATTACATAGTGCTTATTAGCGGGATTGCCCCGTGGTTTTTCTCTCCTTATTGAGGGGAGAGTTTTCCACGTTAAATCTGGTATTTTTCTTCTTTGGGTTTTATACGCTTGTTGGTAGCTCTTCTGTGACAACTTTTTGTCACATCCGGGACTGTATCGGTACAACATCCCCAACAAGTGGTATCATAGCGAGGTTGCAGATACAAGTCTAGATGGGGAAAGATGAAGATGCGACGATGATAAAGTTGACAAGCACAAATTGGCATATTTGGAAACCCAAGATGGAGGATATTCTCTATTGCAAAGATCTATACGATCCGATAGAGGGACAAAAGCCAAAGACTACATCTGATGCAGATTGGAAGAAGCTAAACAGGAAAACCGTCGGAACAGTGCGGAAGTGGCTCGACATCTCCGTATTCCATCACGTCTCAGAAGAGACCAATGCCAAAGATCTGTGGGAAAAGCTCAAGAAGTTATATGAGCGGAAGACTGCCACAAATAAAGCTTTCTTGATCCGAAAGTTGGTGAACCTCAAGTACCGGGATGGTACAAACATCGCCGAGCATATGAATGAATTCCAAAGCCTTGTAAATCAGTTGGGGTCCATGAAGATGGTTCTTGATGATGAACTTCAGGCTCTACTTCTTCTAGGATCGCTACCGGACAGTTGGGAGACACTCGTAGTGACAGTCAGCAATTCTGCACAGGAGGGCAAGTTGACACTTGACCAGGTGAAGAGTAGTGTACTGAATGAAGAGACTCGACGACGAGCCTCAGGCGACAGTGGATCAGAGGTGCACTTCACAGAGGGCAGAGGCGTTGATAGAGCGAGAGACCGTGGTAGATCTAAGAGCCGCGGTGAATCCCAAGACCGCGAGAAGTCTCGTGGTAGATCCAAGTCAAAGAATGGTAGAGGGTGCTTCCATTGCGGCAAGCCAGGTCACTTCAAAAGAGATTGCAAGATTTGGAAAAAGAAACATGGGTCTGAAGCCAAAGACAAGCAAGATGACGATAAGAATACTACATCGACGATCTCAGATGATAGGTGCGATGATGACGATGTGGTCTTAACAGTCCAAGAACAGTGTTTGCATGCTGATGAGGATGATTCTGAGTGGGTGGTGGATACTGCAGCTTCTTATCATGCTTCACCAAGTAAGGAGTTCTTCACTTCATACAGGAGGGGAGACTTTGGGAGGGTGAACATGGGAAATTCCAGCTTCTCTAGAATTGTCGGGATTGGTGACATTTGTGTTCAGACAAGTGTTGGTTGCACGCTCACGCTAAAGGATGTTCGTCACGTTCCAGATTTGCGGCTGAGTTTGATCTCTGGTTCTTTCTTTGATAGAGAAGGTTGTCATCTTGATTTTGGTGGCGGCAAATGCAAGATCACCAAGGGGGCTTTGGTTATTGTACGTGGCAAACTGTCTCGCACATTATACAAGACCAAGCTCAAAGTACTTAGAGACGACAGTATACATGCAGTTGAGGATAACCAGACAGATCTATGGCACAAACGGTTAGGACACATGAGTGAGAAGGGCTTGAATCTTCTATCCAAGAAGAGGTTGATTCCTTGTGGCAAGGATAGTGGTCTCAGTTCATGTGATGCATGTCAGACATGAAAGAAACGACGAGTTTCTTTCAAGACAAGGTCTGCGGTGAAGTCAAAGCTTCTACAGTTGGTTCATTCGGATGTCTGCGGTCCGTTTGAGATGGCTTCACTGGGAGGCAATAAGTATTTTGTCACATTCATTGATGATGCATCTAGGAAGGTGTGGGTCTACTTGCTGAAGACCAAGGATCAGGTTTTTCAATGCTTCCAAAAGTTCCATGCCATGGTAGAGCGGGAGACCGGTGAAAAATTAAAGTGTCTCCGAACGGACAATGGAGGAGAGTACACCTCCAGAGAGTTCCAGGCGTACTGCACGCAGCATGGCCTACGGCATGAGAGGACAGAGCCCGGCACACCACAACACAATGGTACAGCTGAAAGGATGAACCGTACTATTGTCGATAAAGTCAGATGCATGTTGAAGACTACAAAGTTGCCAAAGACATTTTGGGGTGAGGCAGTGAGAACTGCCTGCTATCTGATAAATCGATCTCCATCAGTTCCTTTAGGGTTTGATATACCTGAGCATGTATGGACAGGTAAGGATGCATCCTACTCACATCTCCGAGTATTTGGATGCAAGGCATATGCTCATGTTCCCAAGGAAAAGAGGCAAAAGCTGGATGATAAAGCGGTGCCATGTATCTTTCTTGGCTATGGAGATCAACAGTTTGGGTATAGGTTATGGGATCCAGTGAAAAGGACCATGACCAGACACAGAGATGTGACTTTCTGTGAGAGTCAGACAGTGACAGAGCCTGAGGTTGATGATGCAGAGGCTGCGGGATCAGGTGACAGTTCTTCAGACGATGAGTATGAGGATGATTCAGCTTCTTCACAGGTGCAGTCTTCTGATGATGAAGAAGAGCAACATAATCACCATGAGCAGCAGAGTGATAGCACATCAAGTGGTCCAGTTCCAGACGCACAGACGAGTGATTCAACTTCACAGGAAGAGACTTCTGGGCAGGGGGAGCAGGATCAAGACCAGACAGAGTCCTCAGAGCAGTAGCTGAGGAGGTCTGACAGAGTACGTCATCCTTCATCCAGATATCTGGCATCTCAGTATATCTTGCTTACTGATCAGGGGGAGCCAGAGACTTTTCAAGAGGCACAAACTCATAGAGACAAAGTACAGTGGCATCAGGCGATGCAGGAGGAGATGAATTCTTTGCAGAATAATGACACCTATGAGATTGTGGCACTTCCCAAAGGTCGGAGAGCACTAAAGAACAAGTGGGTCTATAGGATGAATAATGACGGCACTGGTAGTGATATTAGATACAAAGCCAGACTTGTTGTCAAGGGCTTTGGTCAAAGACCAGGAGTGGATTTTGATGAGATATTTTCTCCAGTTGTAAAGATGAGTTCTATTATATTGGTTCTAGGCTTGGTTGCTAGTCTAGATCTGGAGCTTGAGCAGATGGATGTGAAGACAGCTTTCCTTCACTGTGACCTTACAGAGGAGATCTACATGGAGCAGCCAGAAGGTTTTAAAGTCAAGGGGAAAGACCACTTAGTCTGCAAATTAAAGAAGAGTTTGTACGGGTTGAAACAGGCTCCTAGACAGTGGTACAAGAAGTTTGATTCTTTCATGCAGAGTCACGAGTACCAGAAGAAAAGTGCAGATCCATGTGTCTACATCAGGAGGTTTCCCAATGACAGGTTCATTATTCTACTACTCTATGTGGATGACATGTTGATAGTGGGTCAGGATCTCAGTTTGATCAGAAAATTGAAGACAGAGCTTTCCAAAGCCTTTGAGATGAAGGATTTGGGACCATCACGACAGATTTTGGGGATGCAGATCACACGTGACAGGACACAGCGCAAGTTGTGGTTGTCACAACAGAGTTATGTTGAATGGGTACTTGAGCGGTTTAACATGGGCAAAGCCAAAGTCGTGGGGACTCCACTTTCAGGTCACTTCAAGCTGAGTAAGAAGTCATGCCCATCTACTGATGAGGAAAAGGAGGAGATGGCAAGGATTCCCTATTCTTCTACTGTAGAGAGTTTGATGTACACAATGGTGTGTACCCGTCCTGATATTGCTCATGCAGTTGGCGTTGTGAGTAGGTTTCTCTCAAATCCTGGAAAAGATCACTGGGAGGCGGTCAAGTGGATCTTCAGATACTTACGAGGCATGAGCAACACGTGTTTGATGTTTGGTGGTTCAGAACCAGTTCTAAAGGGCTTCGTTGATGCTGACATGGCAGGTGATATAGATCACAGGAAATCTACTTCTGGGTATATCTTCACTTTTGCAGGGGGAGCCATATCTTGGCAGTCCAGGTTGCAGAAGTTTGTTGCACTTTCAACTACAGAGGCCTGGGTGGTGAGATTTCTAAGGGAGCTGGGGATGATTAAGATTGACCAAACTATTTTCTGTGATAGTCAGAGTGCCATTGACTTGAGCAAGAGCACAATGCATCATGCACGGACAAAGCACACTGATGTGAGATATCACTGGCTTCGTGATGTTATAGAGAAGAAGTTGTTGACTCTGAAAAAGATCCATACTGAGAAGAATGCTTCTAATATGATGACCAAGGTGGTGACACGAGACAAGCTAGAGCTTTGTAAGAAGCTCTGCGGTGTACATTCCCAATGATGATCGTTGAAGACCACATCTCCCTCATGGGCTGGAGGGGGAGATTGTTGGGATTAGGAATATAATCCAGCCCATGTCTTAGTGGGATTTAGACTTGGGAGGGTTGGTTTGTGCTACCAATCCTAATAGGAGTCAAATCTTGAATAGTAGGAATATGACTTCCTATGTGCAACATGCAGTTGGACTAGGATTCGAACTAGGACTAGAATTCCTGGTTGCAATCACATGCATGGAGGCCTATAAATAGAGGCCCCTGGGGAGGCCTTTGGATTATCCACCGGTTGAGGTGTGAGTTCTCCAGTTGCTTGTTGGTGCCTTCTGTGGTAGAGGGTGCCAGAGAACAAGAACAACTGGTAGAGAAGCTCTCTTGGTTTATAAGAGAGGGCCAGCGACTTTGCCTTGAAGCAAAGTAGCGGTTGGCGGTTGCTACCCAGATTTAGGGGTAATTAAATCTGGGAGGTGTGAGTTGTAATTTTATTACATAGTGCTTATTAGCGGGATTGCCCCGTGGTTTTTCTCTCCTTATTGAGGGGAGAGTTTTCCACGTTAAATCTGGTGTTTTTCTTCTTTGGGTTTTATACGCTTGTTGGTAGCGCTTCCGTGATAACTTTTTGTCACATCCGGAATTGTATCGGTACAACATCCCCAACAGCAACAACTATCAAGTCCAAATGTCGGGCCTATAAAAGCTAATCTCTCCCTTTTCTGCCGAGGTTGCTTCCAACTTTAGATTGTCGCCGCACCTGGCTCAGCACCACGTGATGGCTCCTTTATTGTCTCCGCGACTGCCTCTGTGCCTAGGCTGTAGCACCCAGGCTACCACCGTGCCCAGCCCGCCACCACGCCTAGGAAGTCATTGTGTCCAGGACCATCGTTCCCAGGAAGAGGTGGTACTATCCTGCCGCCTTGCCAAGGTCGCTGATATGATTGTGATGTCACAACACTGAGGCTGAAGTCACATCCTGCTCCCCACCCCCCATCACCCCCCTGTCGAGCCATGGTTGTCGTCACGCCCATGCCGCATCGGTGCCTAAGCCTTCGTAATGTCGTGGCGTTCGTTGTGTCAAGGCCGCCTCCTTGTCTCCATCATCAACCATGTGCCCTGGCAACCGCTTGCATATGGTATTGTCTCACCACCATCGTTGGTGTGGTGGTCGTGGTTGGTAACTATAGTGAGGGGAAAAAGTCTCCAAACTTGATATTCTGATGTATAAAACTTAGACATATGTTGAATATATTTTTTGGTCTCATGTCTGTTGTAAATTAGTTTTTATTTTCGTGGCATGTTATGAAATGTGAGCATGTATGAGTCTTAACAATAACAACGAGTTATGCATAAAAATGTGAAAATTATAAAAAGATAATTATTACTCATTGTGCATTGTGTTATATTTTTTCTATTCATTGCATGTCCCTTATTGTAAGCATTATTTTGGTTAATATTAAGTATAATTGTTGTTTTTTTGGTAATTAGCTCTATTGTTAGTGTGTTTGAGAATAAATACGGTGGTTCAACAACTAATAACTAGGCGGCAGGAGTGCATTGGTCACAGCAGCTGCATAGTCGTATTCCATGTAAATAGTTTTGGTGTTTTTTTGTGCAAAAGACTGTGTCCTACATTGCTAATAGAACAAATTATTGGTTGTTTCGCATGCTCGCGGTGTATGGGTGTCATTTTTAGTGGAGGTGGTTTTGACTAATCTACCATTGTGACGTTCGTTTCCGTCATCCGGCATAACCCATATTTTGTTGAACTCTACGTCATCTCTTGTCATTATGTACCCATAGAGTTTTATCTCGTCTCTAATATTAGCACTGTTTTTATCATTATCTAGGAACACCGTTGTTACTTTCCTACATCCCCTTGCTGCATTTTATACATCAGCTATTGGCCACAATCTCATCCAACCTATCTTTTTCTACCAACAATTATGTGTCTCTTCTCGATGGCTCCAAATCTTAAATTGGCAACACGTCTCATGACGAACATGAGTCGATGGGAATTTGAAGCTCCACCGTTCCCAAGGAACGCGTCCGGGAAGTTTAGCCTTACACTTTCCTTTAAGTTTGATTTTTTTTTTTTAGCAAATTCCTTGAAGTTTGATCATCTCACTTTCCTTGAAGTTTGATCATCTCACTGTCCTATGCGAGAGCGGCTGCTTCAACCGTGTTGAAGGTGTTAGGTGTCCAACCAAAGTCGTTTAGGGTTCCTACAAATCTCTATGAATCACTGCTGAATCCCTTACTCTCCTTAGAAGGATGAGCATAACAGATTCAGGATTTGCCTACATCTAATGCAGAAGACATGAAGCAGTCGGCATCAGCTAGATGATTCTATTTATCTGTTCAGTGTCAGAATCACTTGGACGATGCTTTGAAGATTTTGTTGGCTGGCGCCTTTAAAAAGTCAAAAGGCGTGGTCCATGGTGGAGTCCGGAAGTCTGCGACCATCAATAGAATTGTATTTATCTTATTAGCAGGAGCTCACACATTTAGCGCATGGTTGACGGATTCCTTTATTTTCATTACGTGATTAGTCTCTTCTAATGGATTCTGAGGGATCGGGGTGGGATCAGGATAATCCATTCTTATTGTGAAATCTTCCGTATATTGACCATTGAACATCAATATGAAGGCATCACTCCTCCGCACCCGGAACATTGTGGTTCCAAGAGTTTTGCCAACGTATATAGGAAAATGATTGGTTCTAGCTGTGGGGTTCATGTATCCGGTCGTTTCCTTCAAACCAGTTCTATTGTAGACAATATGCAAATGCCTATATTCCATGACAACGGCAATGCAATCATCAAGTTCCAGTGTGTGAATACTCAGGAGGTTCCCAAGATGTGTGGTGCATATATATGATTGTATATGAAGGTCTTTTCACTTTAGTTGCTGAGTTAGGGTTCTTCCTTCTTCATCTAGGCCGTCACAATAAAGATGGGGCCTTATCCAATGAATAGTGTTATATGGTTCTCCAAAAACAAGTTACGAAATCAAGCCACTTCGTATTGAACGCAATCGTGGAGGAATTTACCGGTGATATCATTCATACTGCATGAATTTGCATGAATATATCAAGAGTTTGGAGTGAGGCAAAGGTATTCTTAGAATATTACCAATTATCCTTTTTTGGTTAGTGGATAAGGATGGAGCTTATATTGCTTCTTGCTTGGGGATGTGTAGATTCTTGTGTCGAGTATTGGAATGGATTGCTAAAAAGTCTCATTGGTCTCTTTGAAATGTTCCTATTGCGGGTCTCTTATTTTTGCATGGCCCTACAAGGATAATGGTTGCGGTCAATTTGAGATCATGGCGTGTGTAAAAGTTCATTAAATGGACAACATTAATCCACTTCGTGAGCTGTTGGCATTATACATTAACCGTTGATATAGCCAAACCAGAGAGTATGAGAGTTGGCTTTCTTCCTGTGTATTGTATCAATTGGTAATTATATTTTTCGTCATCCTATATGTCGTATCAATTCTTAGTTATGTTTTTTTCCTTTGTATTTGTTGCATCGGTTCTTAATTATATTTTTCATCAACATGGATGCATGACTATAGACATAATCGTCCACGCATAATTTTATTTTGAATTCAAAAATTTGTACATGAGACTATAACTACATGTTCTTGGACCTAATAAGGTTTTTTTGGATTGTAAAGTCACATATGTTTATCGTTATCAATCGGATTAGATATTGTTTCTTTCTACATGTCTATAGATTTGCATGGTGGCATTTGGTACTACCGAACATTTGCAGTAATTAACATGTTCAGTCTCCTTGCTAGCTATAGTAAACTTCTTTTTTATTTAGTTGTGTTCACATTCTTTGGAAAAAGTGGAGTGATAACTATCAGAATAGTTGCAGGTCAAGGCAACAACCTTGGGCCATTCTTGTCTAGAGTATTACCTTTTAAGAAATTTAATGATTAGTTATTCAACAATATCTAATCACCTTAAACATTATATATCTGCATTTATTGGTTCGTTGTAGAAGCTAAATGAATGTGACATTTTTAGCACATGCAATATATTATATTGTGTGTTTTGCACATTAATATCAGTAAATAAATTTATTCAATGACAAAAGATTATGTCTCAACATGTTAAAATAAACAAAAATGTTTGTATTCATCATCCATGCAAAAAATTAAATTTTAATTTATCAACATATGTGCAGCTATGGGTGTGTGGGTGTGTGGGTGTGTCTGATTATAAAGATTTCCTTGTAGATTGCATTACAACATTATGATCTCTATATCTTTTAGCGTGATATGACTCATCTCCCTGATCAGATCTGTTGAAAAACATATATAATGTTTGCTACTTCAAAAGCTTTAAGTAATATTATCATCGTGAAGGTTGATTAGTTAAGTATGCTCTCAGCACAATGGGTATCAATTATGACATACTAACTAGAAACTAGGTTTTCCAATAGTAGATCCTGTAAAATGATTTTTCTGTACATATAAAATATATCTTAGTAAAAAACGTTCGTAGGACGTTGACAAAAAAAAAGTTCGTAGGGAGTGAACTTTTTTTAAGAATTAAATATTTATACTACATACAAATGATATCAATTTTTGGGGAAAATTATTACATTGTTGTTCCTTATGAGAAAGAAAATTATTTTTCTATTAGCCATATAAAATGGCTATGCACTCTTAATATTTTCATACTTATTTTGAAGAAAATCCATCACTTGCATGTACATGATCATCATATGTGATATTTCTTTAAATATAAAGAACTTGTTGATTCTAGTAAGATATCGGGTGTATACAAATGAAAAGGGACATATGGAAAAGATTTGTTGTAGAATGGCGTATGTTGTAACTTGGAATGTAAAACAGAGTACGGTGATGCTTCTAGTGATGAAATATGATGAAGGAAATGAAATCAAAAAAATGAAACACTATGAATGTCTACAATAGGGAATGTATAAGCCAATTAGAAGACTTCCATGATTTTCTTGGTGAAGAAAATAAAATTTAATCATGTAAAGTAAAAAAATC
This sequence comes from Alisma plantago-aquatica, assembly GCA_963693085.1. Lineage (NCBI taxonomy): Eukaryota > Viridiplantae > Streptophyta > Magnoliopsida > Alismatales > Alismataceae > Alisma > Alisma plantago-aquatica. Next base: position 31,187,458 of record OY856415.1, on the reverse strand, counting down.
AAATAATTATCATACAAATGAGACAAAGAGGAATAAACCATCTTATAAGGTAGAAAATTTATGGAATTCGTGTCCTCTAAATAAGTTATCTTCTATATCAAGTATTCAATGTAGCAACTAAAAATCATTGCATACTACATGTCACATTAACCAAGACAAACAAATTAAAAAAATTATTAGATAGGACATGCATACATTAATTAAAAATGTATATATACTTATCAACAACATATTCTACAATTTCTGTCTATTTTTATGTTCACTGTAAATGATATCAACGTTTGGACAACATTGACAAAAATAAAGATAGTTGGGGTTAGTAACTCTCAAATTACTAACATTAAAATATCTATGAGAAGTAACTAAATATTTCCATAAATAATTGCAATCTTGAAACATAAAAATGTGTTATATTTACCAAAAAAATAAGTTGTATTGTTTTCAGTGTGGTGAATTATCACGGCTTAAATTTATTTTTCTTTGTAGAATTTTATCAAACATCTATATTAATTTTTGGAGAAATATACATTTTATCTATTGATTACTTATGCAAATAGAATATGAATTTCAATACCTTCTTTCTTACTAGAGCTATTTGATACATTAAAACACTTGTATACATCATTTATTCTCATCGAAGATATCTCAAATTTGTCAATATATCACCCACACCAATATCTTATTTAAAGGTTAAATTTTGTACAATTGTAAAAATAGAGTGTCTATACAAATATTAAATTATTGAATCATCATATGGAGTGTATCTACGTTTTCTTATTTATAAAAAATACTTGAGCCAGAAAATATATTGTTTTCATCCATGGATTTAGAACCAAAGTGTGTAGTAACATCAAAAACTACATATAATTATTTTTTATTTTCCATAATATATATGGCACATCATATAAAACTTCTTCTGGAACTTTTTTACTTCATACAAGGTTTTTTCCATTCAATTGCCTCATAATTAAGTTGGACCATTTTGAAGTTACAATTTATATTAATCTTAAGTCTTTTTTGTAAACAATCTAACTCCAGGTCTTTCAATTGTTGAAGAAAATTTGATTTTATTATTTGTATTTTTCCTAGCATGTTATCTCATCTCTGATAGAAAAAATTTAGAAATAAATGGATTAAACTCTTTACCTAATTTTTATTGTGAAGTATTTTGTCTTTTGCAAACAATAATTTTATATTTATTTCATATAATAAAGTCAAAACTTGTTTTGGAAAGTACAAGTAAATGAAGATCACACATGTGATCATTGATATAATTGAGTTCATGAAGATTGGTCAAGAGCCTTAGGAGTATCTTCAAATTTCAAATAGTGTGATAGATTGGTTAATACATCCCTTATTTATATCTATGAGATTTACATGTTTAAGATTCCTATGGTCACGATTTTTAAATTATAGCCCCTCTACAATATTATTCAATGTTTACTTATCACTATTCCTAATAAGATCAAAATTACATTAAAAAAACACTTCTAAGATTTGAATTTATGTTATTACAATATACACTTTATAAATTAACTAAAATTTGAATATACTTGAATATGTTTAAGTTGCAAATGCCCAATTCTTATTTATTATGATAGTAGTTAAATTTACAATAATTTGGATTGGAAAATCAAATGCAATCATTTTAGACTAACGTACAATATTGAAAAAAAATGAAAAACCTTCTTATTATCAGTCCACTATCATTGTGTCACTCGTTAATAATCATTTATTATCTTCACCTATAAGTAAAATCCCATTAAAGTATTTTTATGCTTCAAATATTTTTTGTCAATGAATTCTCCCTTGCAACATTTTAAGATATTATGGAGGTGGTTTGTTTATTGTGTTTAATTTTAAACATACAATATATAAATATGTCAAGTCTTTTTATCATATAATATAAGTATCTTCACGTGTGATAGGGTGCATTTACTAGTAACTTTCTATATTATAACTAGCCTCTTTCGGCTCAATATCTACTCGAACCTGATATTCTGACAGCCCCAGAATTAATGACCATAAACACAATATCCTGATAGCATGCATCAAACTCCCTCCTACCCCCAAGAGCTTTGCTATATGGACGACCGTCTTAGACAAGAATCCAGACCCATCTTCCTTTTGTGACACCCTATTCAATGCATGTTCCCCAACTCATACCCAGGTCACGCTACACATTGTCTCAAAGGACCGGCTGACAGAAATTGTGACCGGACTGTTGTTGTAAAAGCAACATGAGGGAGAGAGGGGAAAAGAAAGAGAGAGAGTGGGGGAGTGGAGAGAGGGGAGGAGAGAGAGAAAGTGGATGTTGGAGAGAGCAAAAAGAGAATGTATTTTTGTCAATAACTTTTCAATGGTAGTGATTTTTTTGACAAAATAAACACCGAGGGACTCCTCATAAAAAATATTTTACAATAAGATCAAACTCCATACATTTAAAAAAACAATCTAAAAAAGATTAGGTAATGTCATTATAAAAATTTAAACGTTGGAGAGAAAAATTTATTTTGCTTATAACTTTCAAACCGTAGTGAATTTTTTAATAAAATAAAAGTAGTGGGTTATTAACAAAAAATACTTTAAAATAAGACTAGTGTCGACATACTTTGATAATGATTTTTTTTTCAAAATAAGTATAACACATGGAATAACATGTTTTAACATGTTATGACATGGTATAACGCATGGATAACATAGATAATATGGATAACATGGATAATATGAAATAACATAGAAAACATAGAATAACATGGATAACATTGATAAAATGAATTACTTGGATAACATAATATAATATTGAATAATATTTTTAAAATAAAAAAAAATTATAATGTAGATAACATGATTAATATAAATTTTGACATGGGATAACATAAATTTTTTGTTTTAAAGTATTTTTTTAGCGAAGCAATGATTTTTATTTCATCAAAAATTTGATTTTGGTATGAAAGATAACATCGATAACATGAAATAATATGGAATAACATACATAATATGGAATAACATACATAACATGGATATAATGAATAACATGATGAAATAACATTGATGACATGAATAACATGAATAAAATAAAATTTGACATGAGACAACATGGGATAAAATTTGACATGGGATAATGTACAATTTGACAAAGGATAACGTACTCGGTTGTAACCTACAATTGTACCAGATATAACGTCTAATTAGATCGGAGATAACGTATGATATTATTTCCCTCCTATGATATTCTCTCTCTCTATTTAAAAAATAAATTAGACCAGAGTTAACGTACAATTGGACTAGAGGTAACATACATTTGTAATGTAAAATTTATTTTTGTAACATGGATAACTTATTTTTCTCTCTCCTAGAATAGGAGAGAAGTAGTGTGATTTATATTTTTATGAAAAATATGTTAATATTGGTTTTATTTTAAATAGTTATTTATAAGAAACACAATGGTTTTTATTTCTTCAAAAAAATTGTTACGGTTTAAAAGATATTAGTAAAAATATTAAAAACATGGGTAACATATTATAATGTGCCATCTCATGTGTTATATTTATTTCGTTAAAAAATTCATTATCAAATTAAGTCGACATTAGTTTTATTTTAAAATATATTTTTAATAATTCGTCAATTTTTATTTCGTTAAAAAAATAAGTATGATTTGAGAGTTATAAAAAAATACATTTTCTCTCTCCTTTTTTTACTTTGAGAATCACATTATCCCTCATCTTTTGCATTGTACATTTTATTTTTTTAAAATATGTCGAATTTGATCTTGTTGTAAAGTATTTTTTGTAAGATGCGCAACGCTATTTATTTTACCAAAAATATTATTACCGTTAAAAAATTATAGACAAAATTGTGTTTTTTTTCTCTCTCTCTTACATCCATTTTATCTCTCCACTTTCCCTTTCCCCTCCCCCTCCCACTCTCTCTCTCCCTCTTTCTCTCCCTCAATTGCATTAGTATCAATATATCTCTCTCTCCCTCTCTCACATGTTGCAAAGCAACAACAACGCAGTACGATGTGACATGTCATAAGTGGGGTTGGTTGGTAGATGGGCAAGTGGGGAGTAGTGGGCTATACAAACAAAAGACAATTGATTTTTCCAAATTTCACCTGGGTTCTGGTATGTATATCATTTCTCTACCCCCAATGCATCCACGTTGATAACCTGAATACTTTTGATCCGACCAAGTGAGTGTACGTGGTGGACCTGCACCAAAGGCAGATTCACAGCGCACAAAGTGCCGGCATGCATGCAGGTCATTTTAGTTCAACGTTGGTAAAGCAGCCACGGATCGTGCGGAACTAGGAGAATCGATGCCAATCGCCAATAGCCAATCACCATTTGGGGGCCGTGGACAAGTCGGATTTCGATTTCGGCTCCGCCGCTGGACTGTAGTAACAGGAAGGAAAAGATGGTATGGAATCAGGAGACTCCCAATAATTGTACTGCGGCTTAGAGCTGGAGAATAATTTGAACCCAGAAAAGAACAGAAGAGTACAGATCAGAACATCACACCGCATCAAGGCCTCGATCTAGATCGTCCGTTGATTCCCCTATGTGCTCTGCTGGCCCTCACAATCAGTCGCCTTCCCGTCCACTCCACTTCCAATCCGTCAATCAATATGCAGCATCACAGTATATGACAGTACCAGTAATCCCCACCACTACCACGATTCAGCGCCAAGAGAATCAAAGGAGGAGAAGAAAAGCCAGGACTCGCACCCAGCCCGCTGCCCTGCCAGCGAACTTTCAACTCCCCGGCGGCTGTCACGCCCAGCGGATGCGCCCCGCCCCAAGGAGAACCAGGCTTAATCCCATTACCGCAAAAGACCAGGCAGTACGGTGAATCGGGGTAGTGGGCTATACAAACTTACCGTAAGGCTCTCACAAGCAGACGGGAAGGAAGTAAGACGAAGAAGACATTTCATTGGGGATCCGATTCCCACAACCTCCAAAGTCTCAACAGTTAACACCGTCACAACAGGTTGAAACCCAATTTGATCTTGACTTTCCTAGATGTTTTTTATACACCTAACACCTAGACTGTTATACTGTTTGGGCAAATTGGAATCGAAATGGGAATGAGAATGCCTCACGTGACAGACAAGAGTAGCTCAAACCAATTATCGAGTTGAACTCAACCAAGTTTGGAGCAGGATTAGCCAACCAAGAACAACTCCAAGTTCCCACAAGTGAATAGTAAAAGCGAATACAATAATAGTATGGTTTTCATTGAGATATAGCAATATAATCCAACCATTAATAAGTAAACAGAAATAACTTAGTTAGGAAACTGAATCCGGGGTAGAAACATGTCACTAGCATCATTATCGGGCAGACAAGTTCTGTCGCTCGTTTACATGAACTTTAACCACGTTTTTCCTCCATGATTCAACCACCACGCAGTAACTCAAGTATTGTCTCCTCATATTTGGAAGAGAGGAGGGATGCCCATTAGTTGGTGTTTATATGGCGCCAGAAACCACGAGTCACACAGCAATAACAAAGTGGAAGATGAAAGAATACCAATAAAAGTGAAGGTCGGATAGGTGTTGCACGAAAACATCTGCAAGGAAGAAGATACATTAGAGAACGGCCTACACATAGCGAGGAACAATTGTCAAATTTGTATGTGGAGCGGATGATGTTCAAGTTTGTGTTTCGTTTTATGAAGAAAAAAGATGAGTGAAGACGCACCTCACATACGTCTTTTTTTCCTCTTGGAATAACTCCTCTTCAAGTTCTAAAATCGTTGTCATTGACTTGACAGCACATACAACGCATCCAAGAAGTTAGAAATGTGGTTGTAAATTGCTATAGATGCAAACTTAGACAAGTGTAATTGATTAAGGAATTTATTGCACATGCAAATTCACCATATATGATATTCGTAGTCTTTTATAAATGCAAAATTACACAAGCGTAGTTCATAAAGGAATTTATCGTATATGCAAATTCACGATAGATGAAATATGTTTTCTCAACCAAAATTATAGTATGTAATATCACTGTTAAGAGCACGGAGTTTATCACAGTATGATGTAGGATTGAACCCAAAGGACAATATACATAAGAGTTAATTGATCGATTTAACCAAATTAGGAATTAAAACAATAGGTGTTCTATTGTTGACTACACAAAGAGCAAGAATGAAAGGACTAAATTGAAAGCTAAAATTATTATTAGATGATACACTAGGGTGAGTGGATTTCACCACTACTATCTATGTCTATTCTTTCACTGCATCATCAATAAGCATGAATTAATAACATTGAGGGTGAGTAAATCCACCCTTTTGGAATTAAGATAAAAAGGATAGAAATAAATTTAGATTTAGATTTCACTTATGCTTCTTCCCTTCGTTGAAATATAGTACCAAACAAGAAAAGAATAAAAAGTCAATATGTTATCAAGCTCAAAATATTTGTGTTGTGGCTTAGAGAATGAGAATATTTTGATCCCATGCTAGAAAAGATGAGTACTAAAAAGAACATCACACAACGCCAAGGTTTCAATCTAGATCCTTCATCATTTCCCTCTGTGGGCACCTCAGCTGGCCCTTTCAATCATTCACCTGCTAGTCCACTCCCTCAATCAATATGCAATATCACAATTGAAGTAGCAACAAAGTCCACCACTACCACGATTCAGTGCCACGTTAGGTCTTGTCTACCCATATTTTTAAGTATCAAGTCATTCGACTCAAAAACACATTTGAGAAGTCAGAAATGTGGTTTTCAATGGCTTAAAATGTACAAGTGTAACTGTTGTAGGAATTTATTGAGCATACAAAGTTGTCAGGGATGAAATCCCTAGCCTTTACCAAAATAATAATATGATAATCTCACACATAAGTGGATGGATTTTATCCCACTATGGCTTACAATCAAACCCAAATGATTTTAGTAGTTGGTGAATTGATTTAACCAAACTAGGAAGAATATTTAACACATAAGGTATTTGATTGATAATTATACTAGGAGTAAGAATAGAATAATTGAATTAAAGATAAAAGTATCAATAGGTGAAAACACTAGATTGAGTGGGTTTCACCACCACTAACTACATCTTTTCCTTCACTTACATCACAAAAAAATGAATAAATAACATTGAGGCTGAGTAAATTCACCATTTAGGAGTAAGTATTAAAGTGGATAGAAATGGATATTTATTTCAGCTAACATGAAAGAAGGAAAAAAACTGGTATGTAATCACACTCCCAACAATTATGTTGCGGCATAGAGCTGGAAAAAAATTTAAACCCATTCCAAAACTAAACATCACACCTCATCAAGGCCTTGACTATCCTTTGTTGACTCACCCTATGGGCACCTCAGTTGGCTCTCTCAACCAATCTCCTTCAAGTTGACTCCCACCATCATTTAGTATGAAACATCACAATCAAAGTAGCTGGTAAATTCCTACACTACCATGATTCAGTGCCACAATAACCAAAGGAGTAAAAGTGAAATTGAGATTGTTCAAGATGAACAGGCACCTAGTTGCCCTATGCAAGAGTGCGAGGCCCAGCCAAAGCACCCCATCCCTAAAAGAAATTGGGCTTAGTTTGATGAAAAATGATATGTGTAGTGAGTTTGAAACACCAAATTGAATTACAATTGCTTCTATCCCAAAAGACAAGCTTCATAAGACAAAAAATATGATCGATGGTGACACTCTGACATGATTGCTGTTGGTATGATTTAATTGTTGTGTTAGCATCATCTGTGCTAGAAATGAAAGGCTAAAGATGAAGTAGAAGGAGAGAGAAGTAAAAAAAGAAGGAAGGGAAAGGAGGGAAGTCATGTGAGAGTGTGAAATAAAAATAGAAAAGAAGTGGGAAGTAGTGGTGTAAGACCCTTGACCTAGATTAGACTTCTATCCTATTTTTCTATCTTAATCACATGTCTTGATGCTTACTTTTGTGTTTGTTCAGTTGGTGCTTTGTTTGGGTTCTATGTGCAAATTATCCATATTTGAGTGTTTCCTTTAAGTTAGCAAATATCATGTTTTATTTCCTCTCTCTCTCTCTCCCTTGCTCTTAGTGGATGCACTTAGATGATCTAACCAAGCCTCTTTGTCTTTCCATCGATTATGGGCCGATGGAAGTAGACTTCCTTTTCATCAACACAAGGCCTATGGAAGTGTGCTTGGTTCATAGTTGATTTATGATCGCAGAGGTTCCTCTAATTTTTTGTCAGTATAGATATATTTGGATTTTTGTTAGTTGAGGACCAACATGATGATTCTTCCTTTTCATCAGTAATTGAATTGGTCAGTCTTGTTACCTTTTGTGTTTTCATTGGTAGTACACATTGATGGAAAAGAGGTGGATTGGCATTGGGTCAGTTTCAATGGAAAGCATGTATCATGTATGGTTTTACTCCTATGCTCTACCAATGATGATTATGGAGTATGGGTTTTGCAACGACCACTTCCCGGTAACCCCCAATTAAGGGAGACCAAGAAGACGGAGGCGTTATCCCAAAATAGGATTAGTGGTTTTGCAAATAATAAAAAATAATTAATAAATTCTACTAAAGACTAAATTGAAAACTGGAATAAAATTTTTCTTTTAACATACCTTCAAAATTAGGTAACTGTGACTTCTACCCGAAGTAGAATTCTATCTACCTAAATCCTCTTGTATTATTTTAACTTTAATCTTCACAGGTGCCACTTTACTATTTGTCCAATTTTAGATAATACCTAAAGCGTCGGCAAACAAAATGGCAGTCAGTATAATGAATTATATTGGTATGTGGGGGAACAATAATCTTGCATTTAATTATAACAACATATTGCAAGCAATTATGATTTAACAAAACAAACTTTACATTTTAAACATGACTACTCAATCCTTACATACCCTAGCCTCTGTTATGTCCCTGCAATGGATATGAATACTACCTATCATATGATAGATCTCGACTAACCCCCATGATCCTACCTTACAGGTAGATCAATACATAGGGTTGTGGAGTCGTATGGTCCTACCCAACGGTAGACCAACACATCGACTCATGATAACCTAATGATCCTACCTCACGGGTAGACCATGTATGACGTCATCCATCTCATTATCATCAAAGCTACAGAGGAGGACCAGGATCTAAGCTAGTCATGCATGTATAATTATGGTGATAGTCATAGTCACTTTGTAGTTGCATGAAATAAAAGTCAATCAAGCAATTATTTCTAAGAAATCGATAAAACCTCGAGAATCGCTGTGAAACTAAAGCAATTTAACCATAAGCGTAACCACATACCTGTTCTTGAGCAAGAGAATCCAAAATCAACAAGATATCCAAGCAAGCACCTAATGCAAGCAACCCTTAATTCCTAAAACATATAGATTACCTAATGTCACTATCATATTCTAAACAACTTCTTAATGACATGAGGATACTCTCTAAGGATTTCAAGTCTCCTTAGGGTTCATTAGGGTTTCTTAGGTTGCTTTATCCAACTTTACCTCCTTTTTAGGCTAACAATCCTAAAATAGGTTTCTTATTTACAAAAACCCTAATTATTCCAATTATCCTCATTAAGGGTTCTTTAATCTCAAACCAAGTTCAAGATCATTATATCTTTGTTGTATATTTACATTTTCATATTAAAACCATTAAAACCCATATTTTCCAAAATTAGGGTTTCTAAGCCCATTAATGCATAATTATGTGTACAAAACCCTAAAACAAACATAATATCATATTTTTTAGATTTAACTCTACCATTTATTCTCAATAGGTTAATATTACTCAAAATAACTCAAAAGAGACATTAAATCTGATTTCCATATTCAATTAGGGTTTTACCATAACTTAATGCATTAAAAGTGGTAACTTTATGTACTTTTACAAGTACAAGCAATATTAGGATTCAATTCCATTTTTATTGGAATCTTCATGTTTTTATGATCAAGTTTCATATATAATTTATCTTCATCTGATATTCTAATAATTAGTTACATTTTTTACAAGAAAAACTCTTTTCAACCAATCAGGAAAGGCCACGTGGATATATTGGGTTTATTAAAATGAGCCATTGGGTCCAGGCTCGAGCCAACCGGCTCAAGCCACCTAGGCACCCAGTCCCGCGAAGCTATGCACTCGCAAAGAAAAATAAAAGGCGTGAAATTATGGAAAAGGGCTTACATTTTCAACAGGGATGCGAGGGCAGGGAAGTAACTTCCCCCCTTCGGTCATCTTCAACCTCTCGATCTCCTTGACACGAGCAACTGGTCAACTCAGTAGTTGACTCTGCCCGTCGTTGCTCCTACGTGCCAATGAAAATCTCCAAACACTTTTCCTCTCTCTTCTAAACCCAACACTGCAACCAATTGCGCATTTGCAACACTCTACCACCGGTTCGACACCACGCCACCTCCGACAGGGTCTGTTCCTAGATGAGGGTGTAATTTGAGAAATTTCTTGCAATCGATCACACATAAGCAATCACCATACTCTCACGAACTTGGAGATGTGCTACGGGGCTTCACACATGGTGTGTGAACCTCTATTTATAGAGTAGGGTCTCGGTGACCCCTCCTGATTTGGGGAAACCCTCTTCACACCGCCAAAGATGCCAAATATCAGTATGGATTGAACCCTCTTGGCCTCCCAACGACAGAGGAATAATTTTTAGATTCTCCCATGTACTTAGTCATGAGGAAAGTGGACAAGAAACTCTCCCAGTTTCCCAGTCGGACTCGAAGTAGGCAACAATACAGCCACCATTGGATCTCAGATCCAACGGTTGTCATGCCACCTGCATATACTAAAATCAGAAAACAAGGATAATTCGATTAAAAATAATCGTGACATTTATCAACCTCCCTCTCACTTTAGGAAAGTTTGTAAAATTCATAACTCTCAATCCATGGCTTCTTTTAATCTCAAATTTTGGGGGAAACTCCGTAATAACTTAGTCTACTTACGTGCCAAGTTTGGAGTCATAATTCGAAAGAAAAAGAGTCTTTCCTTAATGTGCAAGTTATTATTTAATAAAGCATATTTTATTCATATTTCCTCTCTCTTACTCTCTTATTTTCCTTTATTTAGATTCCTTGTATCTCAAGAAACCATGTGGATTTTTAAATATCATCCATTATGATTAATCCCACATCTTTCCACATTTTTCTTGTATTTTCACCTTTATTTCAATTTCCTTCTTTATTTATGCATTATTTGTTTTTTCTTCAATTTTCCTTCCTCTTTTAACATCTTGGACCCACTATTATAATAGGATCCACAAAAACACATGCACAAGGAAAAATTTGTAAAATAAACCCATATATTTATCATAAGTCATACAATTTACAACCAAGTACATTTCTTTGAAACAATTTCATTTATAATCATACACGTAAAAATCAAGGTTGTAACAGGTTCTCATGGTTTTCATGAGAGCTTGAACCAAACATAAAGATAAATAAGATCCCTACTCGTGTCTACCTATGGCCTTGCAAGGTGGTCTACTGATGGAGCTTCTGAACTCGTGTATTAATGGAATTTAGAGTTCCATCTATCAATGAGATAATAAAGTGATGAAGATGTAGGTGATTTGATTGACAGTTGTATAGATTTTTGACCACCGTTTCTCTCTCCTATGAGGGATTTAAATGCCCTCCTTGTCCTTTCTTGTCACCTCGCGTGTGCAAGTTGAGACCCAAAGTGCTGTAGAGGAGAGACTCACCATCCATTGATGTCTAGAAATGAGATTTCTACTTTTGTTGGTCTTAATTTGACATAATCATTGTTTCCTTATATTCTCTTCTCCATTGATGCAGGGTGAGCTTCCTGGTGACCTTTATCTTAGATCTGTGTAAGTATAACTCCAATACTATGCTCTCTTGAATATCTACCACCTTATTGCTTTCTATATTTGTTTTTTAAGTGTTTTTATCTAGGGTTTTAGATATTGATTATTACATCCTATTTCCCCTCCCTATCCTTGTCTAGTTATTGTTAGGTTGTGGATTAGAAGTTGTAGAGCATGTTAAGAGAAGAAGCTCATATCTTAGGTAGCTTATCGTCAGTTTTAGAGTTTCTCATGAAGCTTGAGGCTTCACCGATGTTCTTCATAAATGGACATATCTCTGTTCTCATCGGGTGAGTGAAACAACCTTAGACTCGTTTATTACCTACTATGTACATGTATGTTGAGACCTTCTTGTAATTCTTCCTAAAATCTTAAAATATGGTATCTTTGTGAACTTTTGTAGGGTTTTGTAGAGGTGACAAAGGCAATGGAAGAAACATCATTTTAATATAATCCATGTTCCTACAACCAGATATCATCAACAACAATATATTGAGAAGGAATGTTGTGAGTGTTGACCTAACAGTTATACATTTCCATATTTTGATGATGACTTCACCATTTCCATTCATATGTATCAAATATGTCTGTTTGAGATTGATTTTTGGTATTAGACACATGAAAAGAATGAATTCAACCAAGCCCTAGCTTGATCAAAAACAAGACAAAACCAATGCAAGTGCACTTTTGTGGAAAAAGCCTTAAATCACTTAGAAATGTTTTATAAATCACTTGTATTGATGCTATGACTTGTAACTAAGTTGAGAAAAATATAAAATGCACTTGAATTAAATATTTAAGCACTTTTATGGCACTTTCCAAAATTCATTACAGGAACTTTTATCGACCAAGTTTCACTCACATGAAACTCAACCGACAACCCTGTGTGGGTCTTGATAACTGTCAAGTTCGGACAAATTTCCCCATGACAAACATGATCGACACCCATGCACAGGCAAATCAATTTTAAGCCATCAATCGAGTTTCATCTAGGATAAACTCGACAGACAACCCAAAATTGATTTGTCGCATAGTGCCATCGATATGGTTGTCTTTATTGAAACTCGACCAGCAACATAGTACTGAATGTTCAGAAAAAGTGTTTCTTACTGTTGGAGTGTTGCAAAACTCAAAAAAAAAATCCATTGCAACACCCAAATGTCTAGGATTCATTTCTAAGTACGTCTACTATCTAGTAGACACCCCAACTATAAATAGGTGCCCTTGGACTTCATTTAAAGTTTGCTTCTTATGCTCCTAGCTATAGTTGAGTAGTTTTGTCTACTAATAGTCCCTTTATCTCTCAAGCTTACTATTGATCAACATCAATCTGAGTGAGATATGTTACTTATTAGAGAGCTGCTTCATTGTACACCTTGTGATGCTCTCAACTTCCCTTTCCCGTCCCCTTTCTCTCAAGTTATGTTGGTCAAAGCTTTTCCTTAGTGAAGGTGAAGTTGAAGGTTGAACATCCAAGAGAAGAGTGGGTAATTCCTTATAGGTGGAAGACTTGTTGTAAGAGTAGATCTCCTTGGTGATGGCGGTTAGTACATTGCAAAGTGGGTAAGCCCTTATGAAGGTAGAAGAATCTTGCTCTAGGATAGGTAAGTCCTTGTAAGGTTATTGTCTCCTTTGATCCTTAGAAGGAAGGGTAGGTATCCTTGTCCTTGAAAAGGAAGGTCAAATGATATCTCTTATAATGGAAAAGAAGTTTATAGTGGTTGCAAATCCTAGAGATTGACCCCTCTAGGTAGTAGATGTACATCTTCTAGTTTGGATTTTGGGACCACTATACCTAGCTTGTATGCTTGTGCTTGTTCAGTATCGCTCATCCTTGCTATTTATACTTAGTTTCACTCAAATCCCATATATGCAACCTTATGTCTTGATATAATTTGAAGGTATAATGAATTTGGTTTAAGTGTTTTAGCTATATTCAAACCCCCCTTCTAGAGCCCATTGATCCTACAAGTGGTATCAAAGTAGGTCTTCTCCAATCCAAGTGATCCTATGAGAGGAGAAGATGGGTCATAATTTGTTGGGGTCCCTTAACATAGAAGGAGGATTCTCCACACGTCCCCCATATTGGACAGTACAAACTTCCTCTATTAGTGGAGAAAGATGTAGTTCTACCTTCAAGGGACGAGCTATGTGATGTGGAGATTGGTTTCTTCTCCATACAAGGTACTAAAGGGAGACATGGCTACTTGGAATGAAGATGTCACTAAGAAGGCTCAACCCAACACCAAGGCAATAAGCATCATCTACTCAACCCTCACCCCACCGAATTCAACCGAGTCTCCACTAGGGATACAACTCATGAGATATGGGATAAGCTTTGTGTTACCTATGAAGGAACCAAGTAAGTCATGGAGTTAAAGGTATACATGTTCAGTGTCTTATTTGAGAACTTCAAGATTTGAAGAGAATAAATAATTGTTGAAATGTATGCTAGGTTCAACACCATTGTGAATGGGCTTGCATCTTTGGGACAACCCATGCACCAAGGGAAGATCAACTCCAAGATTCTTAGATCTCTCCCAAAGAGGTGGCAGTCCAATGTGAGCTCCATTAAAGAAACAATAAGTCTTGGTAATATTGCTACCAAAGAGCTCATTGGAAAACTCCAAGCTTTTAAAGTGAGGCTTGACAAGCAAGAAGAAGAAGACAAGATAGAAGAGGAGGAATATAAGAAGATAAAGGATGAAGACTTCAAGGCTCAAGTGTAGGCCATTGTTCTTAAACAACAACTGGCTTTCAGGCCTACTTCTTGCTCTAGTGAAGATGAAGCCCCTAGTGATCTTAAAGCTCACTACTCCAAAGGGAAACACTTCAAGAGAAAGCCGTCTTCTTCCTCTACTCCTAGAAGCTATGAATGTGGACAAAAGGAACACTACAAGAATGGTTGTCCTAAGGCAAAGAAGTCCTACCACAAGAGTACCTCTAAGGAGGACCACAACAAGGAGAGCAAGTTCAAGAAGAGGGAGAAGAAGGAAAGAAGAGGCAAGGATGTTTCCCATGCCGTTTGGGAGGAGTCTTCCTTAAGTGATTACAGTTAAAATGAAGGAGAGTGTCACTGGTGTGTCCCGCCAGAGGTGCACACACTAATCAATTAGACTTGACTAGATGCACCCCAAGAGCTCGGGACACACTTGGGATCTTTTAAATTTATAAAGGACCTGCTCAACGCACTCACACACACTAAAACACTAAACCTGCAAGCACACAAGGTTGTGTCTTAGTATAGGAGGGTGACAAGTATAATGTCACTCCATAGGGAGAAAAGGGGGAACTAGAGCTAGGTTAGTTTTGGGCTAGGTTCCTACTATGTAGTCTAAGGTTTAAGGGTGTGATGGTTGGTTTGTTGATTATACTAATGGTGAACAATCAGGAAATTAAAGGATAACAAACAAGAGTCAAAACCTAAGTTGACCCTATATAGTTAATTCTAATGAGTAAGAAAAGACAAGGCAAGCATGTAAAAAGAGAAAGCTATGTTGAGGCAGACAACAAGAAGTCCACACTACACTAATCTAGAAAACAAAGCAAAAGAGAAATTAAAGATCTAAACTAGCAAGATCAAAGAAAGAACAAGACAAGAAGTTAACTAAGAAAGTAAAGAGCTAACTAAGCTAACACTAACTAAGCGAGAAGGAAATTAAGGTTTCAATGCAATAAAGGGAAATGTGGGCTTTTTGGGGGATGCACTTATCAATTAGGTTGAGGGTGATGACATGTGGACATTATGCTTTCATCTATATTACCAAACCAAACAACAAGCTAGAGGATAATTGTGATGACCTAATTTTCAAGATTTCTAAAACCAATATAGTATTTAAGGTCCAAGGATATTCCTGGTTGGTTAATCCTAGGGCAGGGTGACTCTTATTCAAAAATGGTTTCATTTGAACCACAAGTATGACCCAGATTCCGTAAGAGGTTCAATAGTAGCTATCGAAGGCCTTTCATGTACACGGAGATGATTAATACTAATCATTAGTCGATTTGAGGACATTTGGAGTTAAGTACCAAATTAAGCACACATGGATTTAAATTGCTGAGTAAGGAACCTTGGGATGCATCACGATCAATTTAAGTGGATAGAACTTGTTTGATCAATGTTAAATGATTTGTTTAGTTATATTCAATGTTTACACATTGATTTCAAAAGATGTGTGATGAGCTGGGTTTAGTGAACAAATGTTAGACCATTTATATGACACTTAGCTGAGAGAGAACAATTGGTTGTTAGGATTTTATTAAAGTCTCATTGCTTTCAAATTATGTTTGTTGGAGATAATGATGGGTGTATCATTGACATGTCACGTCGCCCATGGTAGCAAGCCTGGCCCAATCCAAACCGTGACTACTGTTGACTCGGCAATGGAGACTTTATTTCTAAACTCCAGATCCTGTGGGGTTGAGGGAAACAACCCAACTCGTCACCCGTCCTCTTCCCGAAATTGAAGATCTTCTTAACAACCTTTTAGTCATAAACAACACAGAAGTGGGGAGAGAGATCCACCCATCTCTATTTTGCATCTCTCCACTACTGTGAGAAGAAGGGAGGAGCAGGAAGTGAGGAGGCAGATCGACCCCCATATCCGACCCCCTGCACAGCCGTGAACACCAACCAGAGTACCACAATGAACCAGCAGCACCTCCATCCATGGAGCTGGGTAGATCCTAAGTTCTTCTCAACAAGCCAGACATCACCGTGACCTCTTCATCTGTTGTAACAGAGTTGGATCAAGAGGGGCTCTACCGAGCCTGAGCTCCAGTGTCCACCGAGGTCAGGGTGATGCTCACCGGTGGTGGCGAATCCGTTATGATGAGAACGTGAGTAAGAAAGGGGTGAGGCCGAGCCTCACGGAGGCAGTGTGGGATCACAACAGCGCAGCGTCTAGCATGGTTGCCAGAGAGGAGAAGGAGCTCTGCTCTGTTGATTGGTCACCGGCACGGATCCCTAGAGGCAGTGCTCCCCTTCAGCTCGCTGGCATCGTTCTAGGTCGAGCGAGAGGAGCCGACGCGGCTCGCAGAGCATATGAACGTGAGCGGCAGTCTTGCCGCAGGAGAGACCACTGTGACGCAGCTAGCAGACTGAGAAGGAGGATAGAGGATTCAATCCCTCACTGGAGCTCTGCTCCACAGCGGCGGCGTTGGGCGGAATCTCACGCCAGCGAGCCAGCGCCGAGATCGTAAGGAATCGCGAGAGACGGTGAGGGCCTTGGCCCTGAGCTCGAGAAGCTGGAAAGGAGAAGGACGAGCCCGCAACGACCGAGTTCCTGACAATGAAGAGCCGTGGCCATGGCGGCGGCTCCTGCCCAGAAGATCAGATCCTTGAGGAGGACCGTGTGGCGGCACCCAGGTCACGCAAATGCGTTGGGCGAGATCACAAGAAGGATAGCGGGGCGGTTTAGTTGGACCAGCCACAAATCAGACAATCAAAGCGTGAACTAGCCCAAATCCCACCTGAACCAGCCAATTTACTCTCTGGACCGACTACTCACTTGAGGCCAGCGGCAATGAGCAAGTCGCCCCTCCTCAGGGCCACATGGCGGGTCCTGAGTGGCTGCAAAAGGTAAATACCCTCAGAAATTCTGAGAACTATCCAGATCTTGTATAAATCATAGAAAATAGCTCGTTTGTCAGAAAATGCAAATAAGGTACCGAAATTCTCAGAAAAATTAGTAGAACAATATGAAACCATAATATCAGGCTGTTGATGGTTAAATATCTGCAATATCATGTAAGATGTGTAATGCTTGTTTAATGGATAATAAATAGCAAATGATGACATAAACTTATGGAAAAATGTCAGTAAATCTATAATCATGTTTATAATACATATGATGTCAGATATGGTCATATTGATGCATGAAAGCATATAATTTGATTAATATGGCTATTTAGGGCTAATAACCCTAAATAAAATGCAATAAATACGTACATGCTCAATAAATGATGAAATTTACTGAATATGTTCATATCAATAACTGGAAGATAATATATAAATCTGAGATCAGTTATATACACAAAATTCATGTTATATGAAGAGCACCCTTAATACATGTGATGTAACCGTAATGTGGTTAATGAAAGTGACATAATGTTAAATATGTCCACATAATAATATGACACATGAGTATATCCAGTTAATGAACTATAATCTGGAAAATGACATCAGTAAGATAAATATAAGGTAAGAATACAAGTAATCGTGAGAATAGCATAATGATCTAAGTAAACCCTAAAATGAACATGACTAGGGTTAAGATGATCAGAAACTGATGCTAGTATATGATTTTGTTATTAACCAGGTGATGACCAGATATCTAGATGAGTAAGAATGAATAAGAATCTCTAAACTCAGGTACGTGGATATAATTATATGACTAGATTTGCTGGATGTTAAATATATATACTTGCTTGCTTGTATTTGAAATACACTGTTGGATGTAGATGTATGTATATTGACAATTTTTTGCCTTGAACATAAAATAATACAAATGAACAAGAACATGAAATGTAGTTACTAGTGGTGCTCAATAATCTCCCTATTAGAGAGGGAAAGTATTAATGTTGACTAGCACCTCCCTAATGGTACAAGGTACGTAGGGAGATCCCTAATGGTACAAGGTACGCAGGGATAGGGCCCAATATTTATGTTTGTGCTAAGTCCACCATAGTAATGCATATTCATTCTAAATGTGACTAATAACTTGGGATTACCTGATTCTCCACCTTAAATAATGTTTCCTTTCTCTTTCTTCAATTTTGAGTATTTTATATGCCAGCATAATATAGCTTTTAATTCCACGTACCAACTTTTGTTGATGATTTTGTTTCTCGTATTTTCTAGGTTCAGAGATAGAAAGGGATAAAGGATGGAATGTGAGCAGTTGTACAGGTTTACCTATTGTCTAAGATCCTGATAGCATACATGTTCATAGACTTGTAAAATTCTCTTTCAATACGCAATTGTAATTCATGTTGTAATATAAATGTGTTAAATGTTGAGAATGTCATGGTGTATGTTATAGTTGTTTGTTCATGTATACGTATTTTGCTTCCGCATTGATCTCTGATATGATTGGATGATGTTTTCGGATTCTGACATCTCATTCCCAATAGGGTTTGGAGAAATCAAAATCCGGGGACGTCACAGTTGGTATCAGAGCATGAACATTAGCTACACCTGACAATTGCTCATCATGAAACATTAAACCTAAATCTCACCTTTCACTTTAAAACCTTAAAATTTAGTAAGTTGTTCTATAGGAATAAGGTTTGACTTAGCCTCTAAGTTAGAACCTAGATGTTTGAGAACTAGGTTTAGACAAGTGTGTGAGACCCTTTCCATATAGAGCTCGTATGTATGGGGTAGCTACACTAATCTACACCATGTTCTCACCATTTCACTAGGTTACATGGCACCAGACTATCTTCTGTGTGTTGGACACTCGAGTTTGCTGGTTTGGTTTTGTTTCCCAATCGACTCGCACCTCGACAGTTTTCTCTGACGTCTGCCTTCTCGGAGAAAAACTATATAATATTTTATTACCTATATGTAAATATGAAAATGTGTCCCTCACACTGGAGAGTAGTTAGTGTTCATGTAACCTAAGTGAAAGGGAGTGACATCAGTCTAGAAGAGAGAGTAGTCTAGATTATATGTCTAGAGCCTTATCAAGATATGTGATACATGGAGTGGATGATAGAGTGATAGTTGAACTAATCATGTGCAATCTTATCTAAGTTTGATCTCTGATAGTATAAGTTTCCTTATAAAGGTTTAAATTGTATACTTGTTGAATCCAATTTTGTAGAATTTATGCAAAATCTTGATAATGAAAGTACATTCCCTTTTCCCTACTTAAGATAAGCTAAGTTAAGATAGAGAAGAGTATGCATGAGCCTCGAGCTCTTATACACGGAGGATGTCTAGTGGTAGGATGAGATATGTGGTGAACTCTAGAGAGAGTAAGACCCACAGGGAGAAGGTCATAGGACCTAGCCTCCAATATATGAGATATGTGTTAAAAAAAATGTCCTACACTAGATTACTCTTGAGTGTTGAGTTGAGTCCTTATGCATGATTCAAATCTATATGTGAGAATTGGGTAAAAGAAAAGGATGGGTAGATGACCCATATGATAAATTCAATCCTTTGGCTGAGTTAGGTCCTAGCTAGAGTGACATATTTTGTGAATCTCATCATTAGTTGCAAGTGAGGTAAAATATGAACTCTAGTTATGAGAGTATGATGCTTTGTGCAAAAGATAGTCAAAATACATGTTCTCCCTTCTTCTTCTCTTTCTTAATCTATATGATGATAGAAACCTCACTTGAGCTATATGGATGATTTATATATGAGGAGTCATTCCTATAAGCTTGACCTATTCTATATTTCCCCCTATATCATACATGTAGCACCCGAGATTGAAATCATGATAAGTTTGACTTTAAAATATTCTCTTCCCCTTCATATGAAACATGAAAGATATGATGATGAGATCATGGGATAAACTTAGTATATTCTCTTTTTCCCTTCACATAATACATGCAAGACATAAAAAATTGAACTCATGAACTTGATATAAAGATATTTTTTGATTATAGGATATGTGATCAGAAATATAGTTCATAACTTTGATCCTTCTCAATGTATGCTTCTAAGTTGAGTATGAATATCACACCATAGGGTGAAACCCTAATGGTCAAGCATGTTACGTAAGCCCTTCTTATGTAGAAAAATCCTAATATCAAGGATGAAAATAAATCTCCTCTAATGCTGAAATCATTGTAAGATGTTAATGATATTAGATTTGAATGATCTGAATACCATGGCATATAAATGAATTCCTCTTGAACTTTAAAAGTATGAACACAACTCGAATCCTTAGGGGTGATGCAATCCTAAGATATCATAATGTCATGTTATGGCTAAGACATTAAGTGATGCCTCCACATATATATATAAGTTGGGGTGGACACACCCAAGAATCTGTAGACCCTAAGCTAACAACTTGGAGTGCATGCAACTATGATGGTCTTAGAATCTAAGCATTGATGAAGTATATGAAGTCGAACTCCTAATAGCCTCTTAAGGATGAGATTAGATGAATTTCGAGGATGAAATTCCAAATAAGGTGGGGTGAATGTGATGACCTGATTTTCAAGATTTCTAAAACCAATATAGTATTTAAGGTCCAAGGATATTCCTGGTTGGTTAATCCTAGGGTAGGGTGACTCTTATTCAAAAATGGTTTCGTTTGACCCACAAGTATGACCCAGATTCCGTTAGAGGTTCAATAGTAGCTATCGAAGGCCTTTCATGTACACAGAGATGATTAATACTAATCATTAGTCGATTTGATGACATTTGGAGTTAAGTACCAAATTAAGCACACATGGATTTAAATGGTTGAGTAAGGAACCTTGGGATGCATCACAATCAATTTAAGTGGATAGAACTTGTTTGATCAATGTTAAATGATTTGTTTAGTTATATTCAATGTTTACGCATTGATTTCAAAAGATGTGTGATGAGCTGGGTTTAGTGAACAAATGTTAGACCATTTATATGAGACTTAGCCGAGAGAGAACAATTGGTTGTTAGGATTTTATTAAAGTCTCATTGCTTTCAAATTATGGTTGTTGGAGATAATGATGGGTGTATCATTGACATGTCACGTGGCCCATGGTAGCAAGCCTTGCCCAATCCAAACCGTGACTACTGTTGACTCGGCAATGGAGACTTCATTTCTAAACTCCATATCCTGTGGGGTTGAGGGAAACAACCCAACTCGTCACCCATCCTCTTCCCGAAATTGAAGATCTGCTTAACAACCTTTTAGTCGTAAACAACACAGAAGTGGGGAGAGAGATCCACCCATCTCTATTTTGCATCTCTCCACTACTGCGAGAAGAAGGGAGGAGCAGGAAGTGAGGAGGCAGATCGACCCCCATATCCGACCCCCTGCACATCCGTGAACACCAACCAGAGTACCACAATGAACCAACATCACCTCCATCCATGGAGCCGGGTAGATCCTAAGTTCTGCTCAACAAGCCAGACATCACCGTGACCTCTTCATCTGTTGTAATAGAGTTGGATCAAGAGGAGCTCTAGCGAGCCTGAGCTCCAGTGTCCACTGAGGTCGGGGTGATGCTCACCGGTGGTGGTGAATCCATTATGATGAGAACGTGAGTAAGAAAGGGGTGAGGCCAAGCCTCACGGCGGCAGGGTAGGATCACAACAACGCAGCGTCTAGCATGGTCGCCAGAGAGGAGAAGGAGCTCTACTCTGTTGATTGGTCACTGGCACCGATCCTTGGAGGCAGCGCTCCCCTTCAGCTCGGTGGCATCGTTCTAGGTCGAGCGAGAGGAGCCGACGCGGCTCACAGAGCATAGCAACGTGAGCGGTAGCCTTGCCACAGGAGAGACCACTGTGACGCAGCTAGCGGACCAAGAAGGAGGACAGAGGATCCGATCCCTTGCTGGAGCTCTGCTCCACGGCGGCGGCGTTGGGCGGAATCTCATGCCAGTGAGCCAGCGCCGAGATCGTGAGGAATTGTGAGAGACGGTGAGGGCCTTGGCCCTGAGCTCGAGAAGCTGGAAAGGAGAAGGACGAGCCCGCAACGACCGAGTTCCTGACAGTGAAGAGTCGTGGCCATGGCGGCGACTCCTGCCCAGAAGAACATATCCTTGAGGAGGACCGTGTGGCGGCACCCAGGTCACGCAAACATGTCGGGCGAGATCACAAGAAGGAGAGTGGGGCGGTTTAGTTGAACCAGCCACAAATAAGACAATCAAAGCGTGAAGCAGCCCAAATCCCACCTGAACCAGCCAATTTACTCTCTGGACTGGCTACTCACTTGAGGCCAGCAGCAATGAGCAAGTCGCCCCTCCTCAGGGCCACATGGCGGGTCCTGAGTGGCTGCAAAATGTAAATACCCTCAGAAATTCTGAGAACTATCCAGATTTGTATAAATCATAGAAAATAGCTCGTTTGTCAGAAAAATGCAAGTAAGGTACCGAAATTCTCAGAAAAATTAGTAGAACAATATGAAACCATAATATCAGGCTGTTGATGGTTAACTATCTACAATATCATGTAAGATGTGTAATGCTTGTTTAATGGATAATAAATAGCAAAGGATGACATAAAATTACGGAAAAATGTCAGTAAATCTATAATCATGTTTATAACACATATGATGTCAGATATGGTCATATTGATGCATGAAAGCATATAATTTGATTAATATGGCTATTTAGGGCTAATAACCCTAAATAAAATGCAATAAATACGTACATGCTCAATAAATGATGAAATTTACAGAATACATTCATATCAATAACTGGAAGATAATATATAAATCTAAGATCAGTTATATACATGAAATTCATGTTATATGAAGAGCACCCTTAATACATGTGATGTAACCCTAATGTGGTTAATGAAAGTGACATAATGTTAAATATGTCCACATAATAATATGACACATGAGTATATCCAGTTAATGAACTATAATCTGGAAAATGACATCAGTAAGATAAATATAAGGTAAGAATACAAGTAATCATGAGAATAACATAATGATCTAAGTAAACCCTAAAATGAACACGACTAGGGTTAAGATGATCAGAATCTGATGCTAGTATATGATTTTGTTATTAACCAGGTGATGACCAGATATCTAGATGAGAAAGAAGGAATAGGAATCTCTGAACTCAGGTACGTGGATATAATTATATGACTGATTTGCTGGATGTTAAATATATGTACTTGCTTGCTTGTATTTGAAATACATTGTTGGATGTAGATGTATGTATATTGACAGTTTTCCGCCTTGAACATAAAAGAATACAAATGAACAAGAACATGAAATGTAGTTACTAGTGGTGCTCATTAATCTCCCTATTAGAGAGGGAAAGTATTAATGTTGACTAGCACCTCCCTAATGGTACAAGGTACGCAGGGATAGGGCCCAATATTTATGTTTGTGCTAAGTCCACCATAGTAATGCATATTCATTCTAAATGTGACTAATAACTTGGGATTACCTGATTCTCCGCCTTAAATAATGTTTCCTTTCTCTTTCTTCAATTTTGAGTATTTTATATGCCAGCATAATATAGCTTTTAATTCCACGTACCAACTTTTGTTGATGATTTTGTTTCTCGTATTTTCTAGGTTCATAGATAGAATGGGATAAAGGATGGAATGTGAGCAGTTGTACAGGTTTACCTATTGTCTAAGATCCTGATAGCATACATGTTCATAGACTTGTAAAATTCTCTTTCAATACACAATTGTAATTCATGTTGTAATATAAATGTGTTAAATGTTGAGAATGGCATGGTGTATGTTATAGTTGTTTGTTCATGTATGCGTATTTCACTTCTGCATTGCTCTCTGATATGATTGGATGATGTTTTCGGATTCTGACATCTCATTCCCAATAGGGTTTGGAGAAATCAAAATACGGGGACGTCACAATAATGATTTGCCCTAGACTACTAATGGCCATGAATAGGATAGGTTGTATATAGGGGAACTAGTCCCTAACACCTCCTACCTAACCGTACAAGGCTCAATTGTGTTAGGGTTTAGGTGAAATTCAATCATAGTCTAAGCAAGCCTAGGTTTCTAGGTTAGAGGATCTCAGGGTGATCAAGGGTTGAGGTTAGTAATGGGAGCAGAAGTGAGGTTTTAGGCCTCCCATCACCCACATTCTAGCCTTGAGAAAGCTCCAAGCTAATCACACCAAATTCATCCAAACTAGCTACTTAGATCTCTCATAGAGGATTAGGAGAATCGACTAGCATGTAGGAGGATGGGTATCTAGCTAGAGATCCATGAGTTGGACCTAGGAAAAATCTCAAAATTCACACATATAACCAATATCACTAAGTTCCTAGGTGATTTCAAGCACAAACCACAAAGAAATTCATGGAGAATGAGATAAAATAGAACATAATCATTAGCAAACGAAATCATAATGTTTACATATCATTTTTCACCCAACATGGTATCAAATTAACATTTTTGACCCCAAACAGCCCACCAAAGGGTCCTAGCTACTCATAGAAATGGAAAATACAAAAAGAGAAGAGAAAGAGGGAGACGTAGCCATGGAAATTGGTGTAGATGGAGTGATACTCCTATCCATCTATTGCAAGGACATATTCCTTTTTCCTCTAAGGTTCAAGGGCATGGAACGAAGGTGGAAAGTGGCCAAAATACTAAGAAACTAGGGTTTTGGTGGTGGAAATGGTGAAATGGAGTGGAAATGAGGTGCAGAAGTGAAGGAATTGATGGAATGTGAAAATGGGGAGCTAGGAGGGGGTATAAGATAGCTAACCTTGTGCCCCAGCAACCACCTATGTATATATAGGTGACAGGGAAGCACTAGGTCAAGTGAGGGTAAAGTGGGAAATGCATTGGAAAATTTGTATGTAGAATGGGGTAGGGGTACTGAGAGTGGTCGTGGTCAAGTGGAGCAGGCGAGGTGAGAATTGGTGAAAAATCATAGTAATAGTTGGGGTTTTTAACTAATGGTGGCACGTCCATGGTGAGGCAGGGGTAGCATGACCATTGTGGTCACCACAGTCGTGATGGCTTGAAGAATTACTACCCATTCTATGAGGAATGATTGTGCTGACTTGGTTGCAAGACGACCTTGCTAAGTGGCACAACCATTTTGGGGCATGATGGCACGACCATTTTTTGCTACATGGCCATTCTATCTCTGGGTTCTTCAATTCTTTGACTCTATTTATTTTGAGCGAGCCAACATGGCTATTCTGGTGTACCATGTATGTGCTTCTGTCTTCAACAACACTTTGAGCTTGTTCTTTGCTCATCCTTGAACATCTTTGCTTCAATTGATCTTTAGATACAAGGGGTTGATTGAGGGAGCCTTGGACTCCACTTTGGGCCTCTCTAAGGGTAGAGAAACCCTAGGATCATTCCTTCTCTCTCTCTCTTCCATTCATGCATGGTACAAATACCTGAAAGCATGTAAATAATGTCCATAAGTGCATTTTATACAAATATACATATTAGGTAAAATAACATGTAATCTAACAGGTATAGATGTGATTGAAGTGAAACATGACACATGCATAAGTCACCTTGCTCTCATGGCTTCAACTTGTGAAGATTTATGTGAGGATAAAGGTAAATGGATTGTTGATAGTAGATGTTCAAAGCACATGATCGGTGACGGAGACCACTTCAACACTCTTACTAAGAAGATAGGAGGTTCGATGACATTTTGGGACAAAAAGAAAGGTAAAGTGATAGGTGAGGGTAATGTAGGTGATTCACTATGCATAAAGAATGTTCTTCTTGTGGATGCCTACATCACAACTTAATTAGTGTTAGCCAACTTTATGATAATGGATATCATGTTCTCTTTACTTCACATGAATGCTTGGTTCTAGATTCCCTCACCTACAATGTCATATATTAGGGAAATAAAATTGGAAATTATTTACATTATTTTTCTTTATTCTCTTAATCCTATTCTTGGTAAATGCCTAGTTGTTGATAAAAATGATGTATCTTTGCGGGACCATAGGCTTGGTCATCAATTAAAGAAGTTGATCAAACAAGACTTGGTCAAAGAACTTCCTAAATTGGATTTTGAGAAGGATGAGGAATGCCAACCTTGTATTCAAGGAAAGCAAACAAAATCCTTCTTTAAATCTGAAGGAGTCCTTAGAACCAAGGGGGTTCTTGAACTTCTTCACATTGATCTATTTGTACCAATGAGAACTCAATCACCTCGTGGTAGTAAATGTTGTCCTGTGATTGTTGATGCTTTCTCTCATTTCACTTGATCTTTCTTCTTGGTTTCAAAAAGTGATACTCTTGATGTATTCTCTGCTTTTTGCAATTGAATTAAAAATGAAGCTTCTTGCCGCATCGTGTCTATCCCTAGTGACCATTGGGGGAGAGTTTGAAAATGATTTGTTTGAAACCTTTTATGAAGAAGCCAATTTTACACACAATTTTTGTTCCACCTGTATGCCTAAAAAAATGGGTTAGTTGAGAGGAAAAATAGGTCTTTACAAGAAATGTCTAGAACAATGCTTTTATAGTTAGACACTCCCAATAATTTTTAGGTTGAAGCCATTCGCACTGCATGTTTTGTACAAAACTGGGTTTTTACTCATCCTTTGCTTAAGAAAACCCCCTATGAGTTATGGTGTGCTAGAAAACCTTCAATCAACTTATTTCATATGTTTGGTTGTTCATGTTTTGTATAGATTCTATTTATAATTTTTATGATAAATCTTATAAGTCTTTCTTTCTTGGCTATAGAAATATAAGTAGGTCTTTTAGAGTTTTTAATATTGAACAATATAATGTAGAAGAATCTATCAATCTATATGAAGAGTCAAAAGAAGATTAGAAGTAGGATCATACTCCCTGGTTTTCCAAAGATCATCTTAAAAAGCCCATCATGTGCAATCCTTTTGAAAGGGTGAATATGTGGGCTGCTTCAACAAAGAATAAGAAGATAGTGCCTTCATCTCACAACTTGAGCCATAGTATGTCAAAGAAGCTCTTCAAGATGATGAATGGATCCTACCAATGCAAGATGAACTAGAACAGTTTGAGAAGAACAAAGTGTGGACTCTAGTGCCAAGACCAAGTGATAGAAAGATCATTGGTACAAAGTGGGTCTACTGCAATAAGCTTGATGAAAGTAACAAGGTGGTAAGAAATAAAGATAGGTTAGTAGGTCAAGGTTATAATCAATAGGAAGATATTGACTTTGATGAAACATATGCTCCTATTGCTAGAATTGAATTTATTAGAATGCTACTTTCCTTTTCTAGTCATAAAAATTTATTGATATATCAAATGGAAGTTAAAAGTGTGTTTTTTAATGGTAAAATAGAGGTGGAAACCTTTGTGGCTCAACCTCCTGGTTTTGAACAAGGCAAGCTTCCTAACCGTGTTTATTTGTTACAAAGAGCTCTTTATAGTCTCAAACAAGCACCTAGAGCTTGGTATGAGAAATTGAATAAAAATTTGTCAGAGAATGGCTATGTCATGGGCAAAGTTGATTCTACACTCTTTCTTAAACACACTTCTAATAATTTCTTAAATTTTCAAATATATGTTGATGATATCATTTTTGGAGATACTAGTCTTAATATTTACAAGGAGTTTTGGTTGTCTTATGCAGAGTGAATTTGAGGTGAGCATGATGGGGGAGCTCACATTCTTATTTAGATTTAAAATCAAGCAAACAAAGGAAGAAAACTTCATCAACCGAGGCAAGTACACAAGTGAACACTTGAAATGCTTTGGGATGGAGAACACGAATCCAATGGATACTCCCATGTCCAACACTACAAAACTTGATCGCATTTGTTCTAGATTTCAATCGAGCCCTAGAAAATCATGTCTTACAACTGTTAAGAGGATTCTAAGGTACCTAGACAAAACTCAAAATTTTAGACTATGGTATCCTCAAGGGACTTTACTCTCACAACTTATACTAATGTAGATTATGTCAGGTGCTTAATTGAAAGAAAGTGCACAAGTGCCACTTGGCTCCTCCTAGGACCATGCTTAGTTTCTTAGTTTTAAAAGAAACAAAGCACAGTGGCTCTTTTAACTACTGAGGATAAGTATATTGCAGCTAGAAGTTGTTGTGCCCAAGTCCTATGGATGAAGAAAATGTTCCAACATGTTAATGTTTTCTATGATGCTTATCCTATCTATGTGACAAAACTAGTGAAATTAATCTATCTTCCTATATTGCATAGTAGAGTCATACCCATATAGGTCCACCATCATTTCCTTTGTGACCACATTTCTAAGAAAGATATCTATATCACACATGTGGACACAGAAAATCAACTTGTGGAAATTTTCACTAAATCTCTAGCTAGACAGCAATTTATATTTATTAGATCAAAATTGCCTATCACTGCTCTTGATGATAACGGTATACCTTCTAGATAAGATGTTCGTTTATCTATATGTTATTGCTCATGAAATGCTTATCGTGTACTTGTTTATTCTACAAATGCCAAGTTTAAATGCCTTATGTTTTTTGTGTTTTTGCTTTAAATTGCAAACACTTGTTTTATCACAAAATAGTAGCCAATGATGAGTCAAAAGTTCTTTGATATGTTCAAAAACATGATTGGCCAGAGAAATTCATTTATATAGTGGTCTAGGACCCTAGAATTAAATTTTATATCTTGTCTACATGCACCTTTTGTCGACTGATTTTGTTATGGGGAAACTCGATCGACGAGATGACCAAGGATTGCATTGACAACATTGTTGGCTGAGTTTTACAAGTGACTAACTCAACCGACAACACTATTTCATGAAAATATAAAGGGGTTGTAGATCGATTTCCTTCCTCTCAACTAGAGGAAATTTTACCGAACAACCCCACTTTGTGCTACACCTCAAGCCTTAGACCATCCCCGACCATCTCCTAGCCATCTCCAACCTTATTTTTTCTTCCCTAACCATCCCAAATCTTAATGTTGCATTTTGGGTGACCTATTGCTTTTCTTCCTCCTTTGGCGTCATCTACCTCTATTATTTTCTCCATGGAGTCAAACCAAAGGAAGAGGATAGGTCCTACTGGTATGCCTTCTTCTTCCACCTCTTCAAGGATAATTGGGTATGATGGAACCTCTTTTATCAAATCTCAAGTTGTTAATCGATAGAAAATGTTGTTGCCTACAAATCACTATCCGTTTATGCCCTTGTTAAAGACTAGAAATGGGCTCTTGAAGGAGGTTAAGAAGGTTTTCAAAACTCAATACCTTGGTGCACTATGTGTAGAGTGATCATGGTTCTCAAATTTTCAATCTAGCATGAAAGTTGTCCATGAATTCTATGCCAAACTCACATGGAATTACACAACTCTAGTGTCACCTCTATCAACCAAGTTCTCCTTTCTTCCATGATTGTAGGGATTAGATTTCAAATTTCTCAGTACTCCTTAAATCAATACTTCTCTAGATCCTCATCCTAGAAAGATTGGATTTCTTCCTACAACTCATACCTTGACCTCCTTGACCCTGAAAGTTTCTTCATGACTTTTAACCCTGAGCTTACCCTTCTGACATTCATAAAACCCTAAAGAAACCTGAGGTTCCCTATAGGGAGAAGTCAATCCTATCCTTTTCTTCTCTTGACATAAAGACATGTGTTACAACACTCATAGTTAAGTACAATATCCATCCAAAGCAAAACCAAATGGATATTTGATAACCTCTCACTTTGTGATGTTATCTTATTGGTTTTCCCTTGTTTTCCATACTCTTTCTTAAATAAATTAGATAGAATCATTAACTCTTTACCTTATTGCTGACACTTCAATAGATTAACCTTTCTCTTCTTTATCCTTGCAGAAAAACACAAAAAAATTACAAAAGCTCCAAACGGCCCCAAGACCGTTCAAGGCCAAACGGTCCCAAGACCATTTAAGGCTAAACGGTCTCAAGACCGCATGAACTCTAAACGGTCCCGAGACCCCATAAGGCCAAACGACCCTGAAGACCACATGGAGGCGAGCACCCAAACGGGTTCAGCGCCCAAACGGGTTCAGCACCCAAACAGGTTCAACGCCCTAATGGGTTCAGCGCCCAAATGGGTTCAGTGCCCAAACGAGTTCAGCGCCCAAACGGGTTCAGCGCCCAAACGGGTTCAGCGCCCAAACGAGTTTAGCGCCCAAACGGGTTCAGCGCCCAAATGGGTTCAGCGCCCAAACGGGTTCAGCACCCAAACGGGTTCAGCGCCCAAATGGGTTCAAGACCGTTTGGGCTCCACTTAAGCCTATAAATAAGACCCAAAGGGGTCCTCAAAAGAGAGATCTCCAAGACGCCCAAAGACTGCCTCTCCAGTTCCAGAGCATTTTCATCCATCGCCCCAAGGCTGCCGGTCTGAGATCTACATTCCATCATCAAGCTACCTTCTCTCTTCAACAACAATGAAGGTGGGAAGAGAAGATCCATCATCAAAGCAGCCACGAAGTGCGAAGCTCGTTGCTCTCTTCACCAAGGGTTCAACCTTCCCTCCTCTGTGGAGATGACGTTCTTTCTCTCTCTTCTCTCCTCCTTCTTTACCCTTGATATGAGCGAGTAGTCCCATTCACTGGGGTGCGGGGACTAGCCCCGCTGCCCATGTTTTGTAACTTGTACTAAAAAGATGTTATCATTCTGATTCAATAGTAAATCGTTTCATACATGCTTGAATGTTGGCCGCGTTCTTGTATGCATCTATTGTCTTTCGTTGTGGTTTGTCTACGACCGCTCTTGGGACTCGAATACCGATTTAGTATTAGTTTCTGGTGTGTGTATCCACCACGCATCCGTTTCAGTATCTGGGAATGCTTTCCAAGGAGTGGAGTAAACTCACCTCCATCGTTGTACTTTTGTACTATGAAATGGAATCAGTTGACGTACAAAAGTGCAACCTTGACAGGTCGAGGAACATACTCTGAGGAGAGAGTGGTGCAAAGTACTTGACCATTCATTCGGGAATGGCTGACGTTGCAACACTCTCACATTTCTCGTAGCTATATCCTCGAAAGAGGGATAGTCTATAAGGATACTAATCAATTTGGTAATTCTCGCTCGCTTGTTAGTTTTCCGATGCACGTTTCATGAGGTTGAGTAAGATTTTCTCTTCGGAGACTACATATCTTCATTGACACGTAGATTTGTGTCGGATGAGAGTTACTCAACCCGTGAAGGATGTGTGCATTACTCTTGTCCTATAAGACATCGGTATTGTACAACATCCATGTATCTTGCTTACAAGTCTTGCTATGTTTGGTACAAGTACAATTCATGTGTAGTGGTGGCGAATACCTGCATCACCCCAGTGATCCATCATCATTTTCTAATCTTAGATTTTAAATCCTTAAACTAGTTTTTATTCTTGCCTTTACTTTTGCACGTTTTAGGTTAAATAACTCAAATCAAACTTCTGGTCTTAGATGATTAACTTAGATTGATACGAAACAAGAAAAAGACACTCAGATTCTTAACGTTGTCCTTTGGGTTCGATCCTAAATCTGTACTATGATAAGGCTTCCACACTCTTGTGGGGTTGGAGCATTTATCTAGCACTAGTTGTAGGTAAACCTAGAGAGGACATCAACTCCCTAGGGTTTTTGGTGCATATTAGGACTTCCATTGGAAGAGTAATCTTTTTGTGTAAGTTCTAGCTCCATCAAAAAATGGCGCCGTTGCCGGGAACAATGGTATAAGAATCGTCTTTTTCATATTCCGTGTCAATTTTGGTTTCTCTAGGGTTTTTCATTTTCTTTTCAAAAAAAAAACATAAAAATTGAAGGGCTTAATCTCGCATATCTTCTTGGATTCGAAGTGGTTGGTCAAGCCTGATACACTCTTTCCTTGATTTCAAGTACCAACTCTCTTCAAAATGAAGCAGTCGACACCACCAACCGTTAGATGTCAACTACGTGGTGACTATTCTCACACATCAATTTACTGCTTCAATGTCCCTCCTATCTACATGATGGCCTTGCGTCAAGTAATCATGAATCGGATAGCTGGGAAACTCAAAGCAGCCTCTTCATACAACCATGGATATAATGCAAGTTATAGTTCGTATCACCCTAGAGGTTACTATGAAAAACCTAACTATGGTGGATTTCAAGGCGTGGACTACAATGTAGAAGGGAACCTGGAAGACGATGAAGTGCATGAAGATCAACACACATTGATGGAAGAACTACATGCTATACAGACATTGGTGGCTCAACGGCTAGCTGATCAGACAGCCACGATCAAGTAGTTGATAGATCAACTTACACAACTTGTCAACGCTCCTGAGCAATATGTAGAACTTCCACCAATTTTAACTAAGCACATCCCTAGTCCACATGTTGATTACGATGATGATTACGATATCATGTGGGAGGTTCCTTCCAATGATCTTCAAGCACCAGTGCAAGGTGGGGAATCATCCTCAGAGTTAATGACTGAATTTAAGGATGACTCCTTCACAACATCACAAGAAAAAGAATCATTTTCCGAGCCAAGGTCTGACTCGGATAATGATTCATGCACTATGCTCTTAGATGAAAAAATGAGTAGCCAATATGAAGATTTTCTACAATTGGAAGACAAACTGTGGATAAATTTCGGTGTTTATCCATCTTCTCCCCCCATAGAACCAGATCCAACCATACAGATTGAGGGGCAATCAGCAATGATTGACTCCTTCTACGACAAATATTCTTCAACTTCAACTATCTTGTCATTGAATTCCAATGAAGAAGGGTCTGCGTTACAAGAACCCTACACTCCTTCACGGTCAGACTTAGATGAAGATGTGACTGATTCAGATAAGGAGACACATTTTATGCAAGAGACTCAAATGACCCCATTTCTGGAACATAATTCAATTTTTCCTTATGAAGAAATTTCTGATCATTCGAATGATCTAGAAACAAACTTCGAGGATGGGACTGATCAAGATCTTGATTCATAAATGGACCATAACACTGTCACTGATGAAGTAGAATCAAGGGAGAATGACGAGTCTCAAGATGACAATCATATGACCAGTCCTTTTCATGAGATGATATCACCTGAGTTACCACCACCACAAGAAGTCCAGTCGGACCCAGTCCTCGAACAAGAGCATGATCTTTCTATTGAATCTCCTTCTAGTCACTTGAACGAGTTGACAGTGCACTATGAAGAAAAACATGAGCCATCTCTTGACTTTGGAACGGATTACGATATTACCGTAAACTCTTGTAATGATAAAAAGAACCCTTGGGAAGACATCAAGTCCTCTATAATCACTCATCCCTATGAAGAAGCCCCTCCTGGTATTCAAGTAACTGAGATATGTCCATTACTTGAGCTAGGTTCCATTCCTCCCATAGAAACTCTTCCCAAGCACTCAATAGAACTAGAGGAGTGTTATGAAGAAGAACTGGAACAACAACATGACTCAGAAATGGTATATATTAGTCCCAATATCGAAGAAATGGGTTCATCAGGGGATTTTAGCCCTCAGAACGATATGTCATGGACTAATCCAACCCATGAAGATATATCATTGGAACCCCTATCCCAGGATCCCATGATTTCCTTACCCGAGCAAGAGTTCGTTTTACCAGTCAAATCCTCTTCTAGTTTCTTGGATGAACTAAGGATGTTCTACAAGGAAAATCCTCGACAAAACCTTGAAAAGAAGAACCACTCTCTTACCAATTTCAACATTGATAAAGATGATGATACTTCTCAAAATAACTCCTCTGATGAAGAAACGTCATCCTGGCTACCATATCCCACACAAGAAAAACCAGGTGATGAAATAAAGCCGGAACCGGATCCACCACCTGATCCTGGACAGGAGGAAGTTCAAGTGGCCGACCCTCAATCAACTGCCCTAGATTTTGAAGAAAGCAGTTTTACTTTGAACTTCGAGGGTGAGCCACAACTGGAGGGCACAAGTGGGCATAACATTAATTTCTCACACAGTCCTCCAGTTTCGACTGCTTATATTTCGCCTCCCTCGCTGATGGGGGAAGGTCTTTGGATTCTTCTAGACGGACAACGAGGCGAAAGAAATGTGCATCCAAGTCGTCCAGAAGACTCGTTCGAGTCGCCACAACCACCCAGTCAATAGGTTGTTTGGGCCACTTCCTCGTTCTCGGCACCAACTATCGTGAGACATCTTTGCCGCACCTTCTTCCAACTACGAGGACCGCCTGGTTAACATTGAGCAACCCTTCCCCTCCACCTTGAACCTAATATTTGTTCAGAAAAGAGAAAATTCATGAGTTCAAGGTGGAGGGCGGGTGGTATGAATTTCACTCCACCCTCTATCTTTATTGCTTCCTGTTTTTCCATTCTATTTTCTTTTTCATAATTTTTCTGCCTTTCGGTAGTCTTCCAAAAATAAAGCCTTTATCTAGTCGGCTTTTTGTTTTTCGAATCTATGATCATCACCTCTTTTTGTTGCAATTTTCCAAGAAAAGAATGCTTAAAACTAGCCAATGCGTGTCTTTCATCTTGAATTGTCTACGAAACCTAATGTCATACCCTCAAATAGGAAAATATGATACACTTCAATAAGGATGAGATAGATCAAATACATCACGCCTTTATATGATTAATGGATCTATTGTATGGATTTCTCATTTGATGTTTCATCATGTCTCTTTTTGAGCAGAGTGTGATGGAGAAAATACCCGTCGCATGGAATCGCCAAGCAAACTACATCATGATCCGAACTCTCTTCTACACTTCTTCCTTCATTTTCATACCCCTCTGTTCACTAACCATGCCAAAGTTTTAAGTTCGGTGTGGCACGCCACACTCCTTTCTAGTGAAAACTAGAACATTGCTGAACTTTAAGTTCGGTGTGGTAAACCACACCTCTGCAAAACTCTAAGTTCGGTGTGGTACACCACACCTCTTTTTCCACTACCGCTTCTTCCATACCCCTCAATACATAACAGGGGCGTACCACCTCCTCTTTTTGCTTCAAAGAGTATACAATGATGATTGTGCACATACCGAGGTTGGGGAAAAATCTACCCCGATTCCAAAAAGAGGCCTGGCAGCCCAAATATGCAAAAATTCAAAAATACCCTTTCTCCTAAGCCAAGTGAGAATGAATAAAAGCCAGAGTGTGAATAAAAACATGAGAGTTGTGCCCTAAAAAAGGATAACCGATAAAGGTCTTGCCCGGCCGGTACATTAGCTGCCCTCATAAAGGCAGATGTGTCGTGACCGGTAGTAAGATCCTAAGGATCCAAAAATAATCCCTTACCTCCCCTCGAAGAGGTAAAATAGCCCAAAAGCCTTAAGCCAACCTATACACACTTCTGAGTTACCTTTAGAAAAAAAAATCGGGTGTAAGGCTAAGTCAACCGGAGTTGTGCATAAATCATTCAAAGTATCTCGATGAGTCAACTAATAATAAGAGTCCTGATTCAATCAGAGGAGAGACTCTTATCTCTTAATCATACCCCCATTCTCTTTTTTCAACACTAGTGACAAATCATATACATTTTATTGATTATGTGGGTCTTTTCAAAGTCTCATAAAACTTTTAAACATGACTGATACGGCAGAGAATGAGATGGAAATACTTCAGCAAAATGAACTCAGAAATGAGGATATCATAAGATGTATTTTGTGATCTATGGAAGCTCTAATGTTGTATCGATCTGAGCCATGAACAAAATTACGATATGACAATAGGATGAGGCAATCCTGAGATGAACGATTTCATTGGCGACTGTTTTAAGTTTTCCGTTTCTCGGGACGAGCAACGCTTAAGTTCGGTGTGGTGATGAATCTTCCAGACTCATCCTCAGTCACCAGTTCAAAGGATTTTTGACATTTTTTTCCTAATTTTTGTTTCGCCTCATTTTCCTTTTCTCTTTTTTTTGTGAAAATTCTGACACTTGCACGAAGGTGAGGTAATTACAAGACCAACTGCATGCATTTCGGCGACTGTCTTGGGCTTTTTCGTTCCTCGGGACGAGCAACGCTTAAGTTCGGTGTGGTGATAACCTCTCACTTTGTGATGTTATCTTATTGGTTTTCCCTTGTTTTCCATACTCTTTCTTAAATAAATTAGATAGAATCATTAACTCTTTACCTTATTGCTGACACTTCAATAGATTAACCTTTCTCTTCTTTATCCTTGCAGAAAAACACAAAAAAATTACAAAAGCTCCAAACGGCCCCAAGACCGTTCAAGGCCAAACGGTCCCAAGACCGTTTAAGGCTAAACGGTCTCAAGACCGCATGAACTCTAAACGGCCCCGAGACCGCATAAGGCCAAACGACCCTGAAGACTGCATGGAGGCGAGCACCCAAACGGGTTCAGCGCCCAAACGGGTTCAGCGCCCAAACGAGTTCAGCGCCCAAACGGGTTCAGCGCCCAAACGGGTTCAGCGCCCAGACGAGTTCAACGCCCAAACGGGTTCAGCGCCCAAACGGGTTCAGCACCCAAACGGGTTCAGCGCCCAAACGAGTTCAGCGCCCAAACGGGTTCAAGACCGTTTGGGCTCCACTTAAGCCTATAAATAAGACCCAAAGGGGTCCTCAAAAGAGAGATCTCCAAGACGCCCAAAGGCTGCCTCTCCAGTTCCAGAGAATTTTCATCCATCGCCCCAAGGCTGCCGGTCTGAGATCTACATTCCATCATCAAGCTACCTTCTCTCTTCAACAACAAAGAAGGTGGGAAGAGAAGATCCATCATCAAAGCATCCACGAAGTGCGAAGATCGTTGCTCTCTTCACCAAGGGTTCAACCTTCCCTCCTCCGTGGAGATGACGTTCTTTCTCTCTTTTGTCTCCTCCTTCTTTACCCTTGATATGAGCGAGTAGTCCCATTCACTGGGGTGCGGGGACTAGCCCCGCTGCCCGTGTTTTGTAACTTGTACTAAAAAGATGTTATCATTCTAATTCAATACTAAATCGTTTCATACATGCTTGAATGTTGGCCGCGTTCTTGTATGCATCTATTGTCTTTCGTTGTGGTTTGTCTACGACCGCTCTTGGGACTCGAATACCGATTTAGTATTGGTTTCTGGTGTGTGTATCCACCACACATCCGTTTTGGTATCTGGGAACACTTTCCAAGGAGTGGAGTAAACTCACCTCCATCGTTGTACTTTTGTACTATGAAATGGAATCAGTTGACTTATAAAAGTGCAACCTTGACAGGTTGAGGAACACACTCTGAGGAGAGAGTGGTGCAAAGTACTTGACCATTCATTCGGGAATGGCTGACATTGCAAAACTCTCACGTTTCTCGTAGCTATATCCTCGAAAGAGTGATAGTCTATAAGGATACTAATCGATTTGGTAATTATCGCTCGCTTGTTAGTTTTCCGATGCACGTTTCACGAGGTTGAGTAAGATTTTCTCTTCGGAGACTACATATCTTCATTGACACATAGATACGTACCGGATGAGAGTTACTCAACCTGTGAAGGATGTGTGCATTACTCTTGTCCTATAAGACATCGGTATTGTACAACATCCATGTATC
The DNA here is from genome assembly GCA_963693085.1 of Alisma plantago-aquatica. Lineage (NCBI taxonomy): Eukaryota > Viridiplantae > Streptophyta > Magnoliopsida > Alismatales > Alismataceae > Alisma > Alisma plantago-aquatica. Next base: position 31,149,563 of record OY856415.1, on the reverse strand, counting down.
TTGCTTACAAGTCTTGCTATGTTTGGTACAAGTACAATTCATGTGTAGTGGTGGCGAATACCCGCATCACCCCAGTGATCCATCATCATTTGCTAATCTTAGATTTTAAATCCTTAAACAGTTTTTATTCTTGCCTTTACTTTTGCACATTTTAGGTTAAATAACCCAAATCAAACTTCTGGTCTTAGATGATTAACTTAGATTGATACGAAACAAGAAAAAGACACTCAGATTCTTAACGTTGTCCTTTGGGTTTGATCCTAAATCTGTACTATGATAAGGCTTCCACACTCTTGTGGGGTTGGAGCTTTTATCTAGCACCAGTTGTAGGTAAACCTAGAGAGGACATCAACTCCCTAGGGTTTATGGTGCATATTAGGACTTCCATTGGAAGAGTAATCTTTTGGTGTAAGTTCTAGCTCCATCAATATTGCAGAGAATTATGTTGTGCTTATACAGTGTCTTCTTCAAAATGTCAAATTCAAATAGGTCAGATATATTCTACACTATATGACCTATTTGACAGAGGGAAGAACACCAATGACTCTCACCCACCCTACCCTAACATGATTTGTGGTTTGTTTCGATATCATACTGACAAATTTCTTTTTATGGATATTGGCTACAAAGACATTAGAAAAGGGGTTTACATCGGTGACACCACCATCAAGAAGTCATTGCACCCCACCTATACATCTAACCCTAGTGCCTCCTACTCTATCCGGGCTCCTCGACCTCCTCCTAGACCTTCCCATGGTTCTATTTCCGGACTAATGAAAACATTCTGGGTTACATGATGCACCAGAATGCCTATCAGATGCAGGTTTAGGAGCACCTTCACCAGGACCTTGTTCAAATCATGTCCAACATGAACTTGTCCTACTCACATTCGTATCCCTCTTACCAGCCATTTCCATAAACTGGCTATGCTTTCGATGCATATGATCAGTTCTAACTGGCCCCCCAAACTCCTGCTTCAGCTCCACCTCCTATCTCTTTTGAGGAACCAAACCCTATCTCATCTTAGCCTGATGCCTCTCAGCTGCTTGCACTTCCTGTTGACCATGTTTTTTGCATTCTGGTTGACTTCTACTGGGTTTCTATACCCAACTTTGAGCAATATAAGGCACTGCACGATTGCAGAATCTCCTAGGAAGAGGAAAACAATAGGTGTCCCGGTCCTTTCTCTTTTGTTCTTGAGAAGGACACAGAGATGGCTGAAGAGGATGTCTATGATGATGGTGACGAAGGCGAGGCTGATGGTGCTGAGGTTTATGGCTCTAATGGTGATGGTGATGGTGATGATGTTGAGGACACTATTGCTGCCACTGCTGCATGTTTTGAGTCAGCTAGTATTGAGGACTACCATCCCAACGAGGAGTTTTACATAGATGAGCTTGATGTTTAGTTCCTAGTCTATACAATGCTCATATATATGTCTTTTTTTAAGATTTCATGTATTGAACAATGGGCATTGTATCTGAGGACTACTATTTTTGTATCTCATCGCTTTCTTTATTATTTATAGTTTTCATTGAGAGGACTTACTTTTTTTTGTAATCTTATCATTTTTACTTTAACTCTATACTCTGCTACATCTCATGAGTTATTGGTGTGTGCTTCCATATTTTGGTTATGAATTTAGTATATTTCTTTTGTCTCTGGATTATGTATGGTGTTTGCAAATGGTGATTGTTTATGGTGTTTGTGCATTTGGATAAGACCTATTTTATCTCTTCTACCCTCTCCCTTTTTTATATGACAAAGGGGGATAAATAATCTTAAAACATATTCGATTTAATCCTTTTCTAGTTAATTTTCTAAAATATCTTGTGACTATGAAAGTGGTTCAATTAGAACATATATGTCATGGTTCTGGTTTTTGGAGGAACTAACCATACGAGTAAAGATAAGCATGAATTGAAGGGGAGAAAATGCTATTGTACATTCATGTGTCCCGCTACAATTGATAAGGTTAAAAGTCTAGATTCTATGTTCCTTTCAATATGTTAAGGAATGGTTTGTCATCATCAAAAGGGGGAGAATGTTGACCTAGCAGTTATACATTGCCCATATTTGATGAGGACTTAACCATTTTATTCATATGTATCTAACATGTCTATTTGAGATTTATTTCAGTATTAAGTACATGAAAAGGATGAATTAAACCAAGCCCTAGCTTGACTAAAAACAAGCCAAAATCAGTGCAAGTGCACTTTTGTGGAAAATGCCTTAAATCACTTAGAACATTTTTGTAAATCACTTGTATTCATGATATGACTTGTAAGTAAACTAAGAAAAATATATAATGCACTTAAATTGAATATTTAAGCATTTTATGGCACTTTCCAAAATTCATCACAGGAATTTTTATCAGCTGAGTTTCACTCACATGAAATTCGACCGACAACCATGTGTGGGTCTTGGTAACTTCGTAGGTCGGTCGAGTTTCCCCAAGACAAACGCGACTGACACCCCTCTACAGGTAAATCAATTTTAAGTCATCAGTCAAGTTTCATCTAGGATAAACTTGACTAATAACTGAAAATTGATTTGTCACATAGTGCCATCAGTCGAGTTACCTTTATTGAAACTCTGCCGAAAACACTGTATGAAATGTACAAAAAACGTATTTCTAACCATTGGAGTGTTGCAAAACTCAAAAAATTATCTCTTGCAACACTCCAATGGCTAGAATTCATTTCTAAATACATCTACTAACTTGTAGACAACCCCAACTATAAATAGGTGCCCTTGGACTCTATTCCAAGTTTTCTTCTTGTGCTCCTAGATATTGTTGAGTGATTTTGTCTACTAAAAGCCCTTTTTTCTCTCAAGCCTAATAATAATCAAAATAAATATGAGTGAGATAGGTTACTTGTAAGAGAGATGCTTCATTATACACCTTGTGAAGCTCTCAACTTCCCTTTCCCAACCCCTTTCTCTCAAGCCATGATGGTGAAAGCTTCATGATGAATGCATATTCATCATTTATTTTTGTATAATTTAGGGAAATTAATTAATATTTTTTAGTAATTTTAGTTTAATTTGGAAATCAATTACACTTTCATCCTCTCGATATTCCTTTTCTAAATTTTTATGAGGTTTCTCTCAATTTAGGAATTATTGAAGCATTTAAATCAAGATAAGAAAAGATGAAGATATGAGACCTTTTAGATTTCCTACAGATTTTGATATACTTTCAACGAAAATATATTTTTTGATAACTTTGTCAGTCATTTGACTGTCCAACCAATCGGTGAACATGCCTATTCATTTTTCCACAGTGCCTGATTTAAATGTATACCTTGCAATAAAATGGGCATAACTTTCACATCCCAAGGTGGAATTTAATGCACAAGTATTCATTGGAAAGGAAATTCAATTTCCTATAGGAAACACATATTTTTAGATGCACTCTATAGCTCATGGTCAGCTGAAGTTCGCACGAAACTTATGTAATGAGAATCTACAGATAGAGAGTCAGAATTTGAAGGGTCAAAAGAAGGCAACTAAGGATTTTCTTTATTTCCTATTGAAGAAGGAAATTATTCTCTTGACCAATACATACATCATCCGTCTCTTTCACTTCCTTCTCCTCCCCTTTTAAGGTTCATGCCCCTCCTTCTCCTATAAAAGGAGGGGGGACTCCTCTAACAAAGACATCCATGATTTTGTACTTACATACTAGTTAAAATTATGTTACTTGCACTCTTAGTGTAATCATTTCATTAAAGCAACAAAAATTAGTTCTTTCTTCTACATCTGGACTTCTTTATTTCTCTTTTCTTGTTCTTTCTCTTGGAGTGGGGGTTAAAGAGAGAAAGTTGCTTTATTGTCACCACATTGGTCTCTGTGGAGATTGTTGATTTGTGGTCTATGGCTTCCTATCTTTTTCTCCTTGTTTCTCCCTTCCTCGCTATGATTAGTGAGTAGTTCCCTTATCGAGGCGAGGAGAGTAGCCCCTTAGCCATGTGTTAATCGGGTCAAATTCTATACGACTTTCTACATGGATGGTTTTTGGTTTAGAAAATTGATGATTTTAATGAAGTAATTAATTGTTTTATCGTATGTGTATTCTGGTGGATATGACCTTGAAAATCAGAGTTTAGAATGACTAAACTAATTACATAGGGATTTTGATAAGACAATGCATATTTCTTTATCAAGATGATGAACTAAGAAGCATGAGAACCATGACCAATGGGCTCACGTGGAGTTTGTCTCTTGCATTTTATTTATGAATGATTTGCATACCTGCTTCTATCTTAATTTTTGTGTATCTTAGATCTTATTTTCAATTTGTCTAATGCGGTGAAAACCCCTAAGCCTTGATGCCTTCTTTCATTGATTTCAATTGTTCCTTTTCACGCTTGTTTTTTCATTGTTCTCTTTTTAATTCTTATAGTTTCATAATTGATTTAGATAATATTTAATTCTGTGCTAACAATCTTTTCTTTCCTTTACCTTTGTTTGGTTTAATCTTTTTGTTCATGCTTAGTATAATATTTTACCTTCCTTGTACTTTTCAATTCTTGCTTTAGTTTCATTTCACTTTTATTTCTTGCATTAGTGTAATCAAACCAATCTCTCAACTGGTACTTTATTTCTTATTCAATCACCCAAAAATGCTGAAAATAAAGAAAAAGTCAAAAATCAATCGGGATTAAAGGATCAATCTTAATAAGTTGTCCTATGAGATTTGATACATTTCTATGCTACACCTTAATTGGAAAGTAAACAAAAAAGTTAAACTCTAGGATTAATCACCTAGTTTTTGGTGCACGAATGACTTGTATCAAAATGGCGCCGTTGCCACGGACAACAGCCTGATTTCTTGAACCCAAAAAAAATTTTGACAAAACTTTTTTTTCATTTTCTTATGCCTTCCAAGAAAATTCTAGAAGTGCTAACTCCTCTTTCTGCTGAGTTTCCTTTCTAGCAGTACATTTTTTCTGCAATCGCTTATTATCCGTATAACTATGCATGCGACACCCATCGAACGTTGATTTTGCGCCACCAATTCTTAATCCTGGCCCTAAAAGAACCTTCCATTGTTTGAATAGACACAACCGACTTAGGATGGATGAAGAGGAGGTTGCCCATAGGATTGAGAAGACACTTGCCGCTCAAAGAGAGATGATGATGGTTGAACGTGTGGATCAAGAAGCCAACTTGTGTGCAACTTATATTGGTGAGCAAGAGGCTATAGAAGCCACTCAGAGGGAGGCCGAGAGACAAAAACAACTAAAAGATTTTTCCACTCCAAAAACCAAATATGAACAACACCCAGTCGTGCCACCTACGATTACTATCCCCCAATTTGAGATCCGTACTCAGTGGATCACCATGCTTCAGGCCAACCCATTTTCCTGGAACAAGGGTGAGAGTTGTCAAGATCACCTCCAACGTTTCACAAACCTTAGTTCCTTGACCAAGATCCCAGGCATTTCTGAAGACACAATTAGACTTAGACTTTTCAAATACTCTCTCTCAGGGGCAAACAACAACTAGTATAATGCCATGAGAGTGAAACCCCATCACCACTTGGGAAGCACTTCAAACAAATTTTTTGGATAAATACTTCCCCCCTTCTCTTACCAATGAGATCAGAGGAAAAATATTTTCATTTTCAATGGTCCCTGGAGAAACCATAATAGAAGATTGGGAGAGATTTAGGGAACTCCTCTGCTATTGCCCCCACCATGACATATCACAATCTCAACTCATTCAGATATTCTATCGTGGTGTTGATGATGACACCAAGAAATTTTTTGATTCCTCATCTGGAGGAAATTTCATGTTCCAAAACCTAAGAAGCACGTGGGAGGTTGTAAAATGCACCTATGAAACTCCATCAAGGCGAGGAATTGGTGGGTTCCTCAAGGTAGCCAAGGCGAAAGTAAATCCTAACATTCAAATAATTGCTAAAGCGGTTAAGCTGATTTCTTTGAAATAGGATCACTTAGAATATTCCTTTAATGCCTACAAGAGGCAATCTCAACAGGTTAGGGCTATTGAATCTCTATGTGGGATATAACAAGGGTATGATCATCCTAACCTTCAATGTCAATATCTCTACAACACTCCTACGCAACCAGGAATTGGTCATCCAGTGGAAGAATTAAACTCCATCCATAGTATTTCGAGTCAAGCTTACTACACTCCTAAGCAAGTTAGAAATCATCCCGGATTTCAATATGGAAACCCTTCAGGAGCTGAAAACTCCTCACAACTTCCCTCCCCACAAAGGCCACCACATCCTCAAGCCAACACTTGTCCCCGATCTGGCTTCCCCAACTATTATAACAACCAATGAAATTCTGGGAATCAAGGAAATTATAGGGGAAATTTCCAAAATCATGGTCCTTACCAACAATATCAAACCCTCATCAACCTCCACCTCAACCACAATAGAGTGTCCCCACTCCTTCAACTGACGATAAGGTAGCTACCATAGAGCAAATCATAATAGAACATTAGAAGTCTACTAATGCTAAGTTTGCCCGTCATTTTCTCAACAAAAACCCCCTACCAATACATTTGTTGGCCAACCTGAACCCAACCCCAAGCATATAGAACAACTTAAGGTTGTTACTACTAGATCTGGCCTTGTCACACAAGAAGAAGGAAGTGTTCCCCTCATATATTTTGACCAAGGGGGCGATGAATAGGTTATTTTTGTCCCTTAGGCATTAAGATCACCTCCCCCACAAGAGGAGAGTCCTATATATAAGTTGTGTGTACCTTTTGCCAACCGGCTAAAGAATACCCAATTAGACTTTAGGTTCAACAAATTCAAGGAAACTATGAGAAAGTTATGCATCAACATCCCACTTTTGGACACTATGACTGATCTACCTGAATGGAAAAAATTCTTCAAAGCCCTTCTAAACTGTAAGCGCACTACTGAAGAATCTGAAATGGTAAAATTGTCTAGAACTACATCAGACATCATCTAGAGTAAAATGCCAAAGAAATGCGTATACCCATGATCATTCAGGATCACTTGTTCTATCAGTGACTCTACCAGCCATTTGAGTCTAGCTGATCTTAGAGCAAGCATATCCAACATCCCTTTGAGCATGTGTAGAAGGTTCGATCTCAGTGATGCTAGACCCACTCTAATTCTTATTCAACTAGCAGACTCTTCCATTACCAAGCCTCTTCATATTATTGATGATGTGTCAGTCAAGGTTGGAAATTTCTATATCCCTTGTGACTTTGTGGCACTTGATATAAAAGAAGACACTCACGGCCCCCTCATCTTTGGTAGGCCATTCCTCACCACGACCAGGGCTCTCATCGACGTCGAGGTAGGACTTATCATACTACGAGTGGGAATGGAGTTAATAACTTTTCAAGACTATGGGGGTAGCATGAAGTACACCCAGGAGGAAGAAGTCTATTTCCTCGAATGCATGGACCAATTTAATAAGATGCAACAATATTTTCTTAATTCGGAACCACCATCTGTTCCAAAATCCGAAATTCTCTAATGGACAATCAAGTTTCTATTCAAACTACCCCATCCAACCCTATCAAGATGAATATTTCCCCTCCCACTATTCCAGTTGTAGGCACAACCAACATCACCACTCAAGAAATTCCCCTCCCACAATGCCCTCTCCCTTCTATGACCTTACCCATTTCTTCTCATCCCTCCCCCTTTGAGGCATTGCTCTATGATAACTGCCAAATGCCTTATGAGACACCACTACATATCACTACCCAAATAGTGCAGCCAAATGTCATGGATGGATACTCCGACTATCATCCGTTCACCTGAACCCCCATTGACATGGACAACATATGACTGGACAGCTACAATTCAGTCAAACCAATGATCCTTATAATAATTATCCTTATGCAAATGAGATTCAATGTGACTACTCCCCACCACATGTCAAACCATGGAGACCTAACCGTCTAGATTTCAATTTTTTTCCTTGGTATACTGATGTACGCCAAGACATCTAGGATGCATTTCATGACATGTATACAAAGATGATGGAGTGGTTCCAAGGAAATCAATCAAGTCACTACCACAACCATGCCTCCTCCTCAGCTCCCCCACTGCCTTACTATCTACCACCATTGTGATCTTGATCCTTCAATCTCAAGTTTGGGTTTTACTTGGAACGAGCAAAAATCTAAGTCCATGGTGGAGGTGGGTGCTATGATTCTATCCCACCCTCCTATTTTTTCCTTATTTGCTTTATTTTCCCTTTTTATTGTTATGCATGTATTTGCCTTAGCTTATAGCCTTTATCTAGTCAACCATCCCTTTCTATTTTATTAAGTTAAGGTCATTATCTAGTCGGCCCATGAGTAGACATCTATCATTGTACCCCAAATTGAATTTAGTAAAACTTTTTGTAAAATCTATTAAAAATTGGCATGTATGAAACTTGTATGTCACCTAGGACCCCTAAATAACGTCACTCCTTGGAATAGTTGGAAAGTCATATGGAATCAATCAGAACCAAGCATAATTTTTCTCTATTTTTAAATAATGGATTATCTTGTTATAAAACTTGTATGATGTGGTTTATAGGAATATTCTAACTTCAAAAATGACACTCTCTGGAAAAAAATGAAAAAAAATTGAAATTAAAACACGAGAACATATTTTCCTTCCCTCGACTTTTCTTCTAGAAAAGAGAAGCAAAGAATCACCACTGGAAAAAAATCAAGTTTGGGGTGGCATGCTTCCCAAAACGAACTCCATACCCTATAAAGGGGCATACCATCAAAAAAATTCCAAAGTGCACAAGAAAAAAATTTGTGACCAATGTAGTCGCAACTCCACAAAATCCAAATCCCAAGTCAAATAGAGGAGGGATCAAAAAAAATTATTACTTCCTTCTTTATTCACACCCCCTCCTTCTTCCTGTTCTTGTGCAAATAACTTACAAAAAATTTAGAAATTGATAGTGTTAAAGCAACAATAAGAGGAAGCATATTTTTCTATAAATTCTTGTTTTAGAAGTAAGATTTGACATTTGTTTTGATAGGGAACATAGAACTTTATGCTATGTGGTTCTAGGATATTGGGTCACTTGGAAAAAATTTGGAGGTGAGGGCGATATTGATGTTACGAAAGTGAGAATGACATATTGGGAGTATAAATTGGACTCTATTTGTAATTTAATTTGCCCGGGACAAGCAAAGATTGAAATCTGAGATATTTTGATGAATGCATATTCATCATTTATTTATGCATCATTTAGGATAATTAATTAATATTTTTTCATAATTTTAGTTTAATTTGGAAATAAATTATACTTTTATCCTCTTGATATTTCTTTTCCAAATTTTATGAGTTTTCTCTCAATTTTTAGGAATTATTGAAGCATTTAAATCAAGATAAGAAAAGATGAAGATATGAGAACTTTCAGATTTCTCGCAGATTTTGATATACTTTCCACCAAAATAGTCATAACTCTCACATAAAAATTCCAAATTTGGAATTTAGATTTTTTTGGAAATATAATTTTAATTTCCATAGGAAAAAAAATTTCCTTGATAACTTTGGTAGTCATTTGACTATCCAACCAATCTGTGAACATGCCTATTCATTTTCCCGCAGTGCATGATTTAAATGTATACCTTGCAACAAAATGGATATAACTCTAACATCTCAAAGCGGAATTTAATGTACAAGTATTCATTGGAAAACAAATTCAAAGGCCGACAGGAAAAACATATTTTTGACACACTTTAAAGCTTGTGGCCTGCCGAAATTCACATGAAACTACAGGAACGAGAATATGCAGATACAGAGTCAGAATTTGAAGGGTCAAAAGAAGGCAATCAATGGTTTTCTTTATTGCCTATTAAAGAAGGAAATTATTTTCTTGACCAAGACATACTTCAACTGCCTCTTTCACTTCCTTCTCCTCCCATTTCAGGGTTCCTTCCCCTCCTTCCCCTAAAAGGAGGGGGGACTCCTCTAATAAAGGCATCTAAGATTTTGTATTTGCATGCTAGTTAAAATTTTGTTACTTGCATTCTTAGTGCAATCCTTTCAGTCAAGCAATAAAAATTAGTTCTTTCTTTTACATCTAGACTTCTTTATTTCTCTCTTCTTATTTTTCTCTTGGAGTGGGGGATAAAGAAAGAAAGCTATTTTATTGTCACCACCTTGGTCTCGTCAGAGATTTTGGATTTGTAGTCTATGACTTCCTATCTTTTTCTCCTTGTTTCTCCCTTCGTCGCTATGATTAGTGAGTAGTTCCCTTATCGAGGCAAGGGGAGTATCCCCTTAGCCATGTGTTAATCTGATCAAATTCTAAATGAATTTCTACATGATTGGTTTTTGGTTTAGAAAATCGATGATTTTAACAATGTAATTAATCATTTTCATCGTATGTTAATTCTGGTGGATATGACCTTGGAAATCGGAGTTTAGGATGACTAAACTAATTACATAGGGATTTTGATGTGACCATGGATATTTCCCTATTAGGATGATGAATTAAGAAGTGTGAGTTCCAGGACCAATGGGCTCACGTGGAGTTTGTCTCTTGTGTTTTGTTTACAAATGATTCACATACCTACTTATATCTTGATTTTTGTGTATCTTAGATCTTATTTTCACTTTGGCTAATGCGGTGAAAACCCCTAAGACCTGATGCCTTCTTTCATAGATTTCAATCGTTCCTTTTAACACTTATTTTTTCTATTGCTTTCTTTTCAATTCTTGCAATTTCATACTTGTCATTAGATAATCTTTTATTTTGTGCTAACAATCTTTTCTTTCCTTTACCTTTCTTTAGTTTAATGTTTTCATTCATGCTTAGTATAATATTTTACCTTCCTTGTACTTTTCAATTCTTGCTTTAGTTTGTTTACACTTTTATTTCTTGCATTAGTGTAATCAAACCAATCTCTCAATTGGAATTTAATTTCTTATTTAATCACCCAAAAATACCAAAAAGAAACAAAAACTCAAAAATCAATTTGGATTAAAGGATCAATCTTAATAAGTTGTCATATGGGATTCGATACCTTTCTATGCTACACCTTAATTGGAAAGTAAGTAAAAGGTTAAACTCTAGCATTAATCACCTAGTTTTTAGTGCACTAATGACTCATATCACTTCTCCTTGGTGAAGATGAAGTTCAAGGCTGAATATCCAAGAGAAGAGTGGGTAATCCCTTCTAGGAAGAAGCGTTATTGCAAGAGTCGATCTCCTTGATGAGGGAGGGTAGCTAGTTGCAAAGTGGGTAAGACCTTGTGAAGGGAGAAGACTCTTTCTCTAGTATAGGCAAGTCCTTCTAAGGTTATTGGCTCCTTGTATCCTTAAAAGGAAGTCAAGGTTTCCTTTTCCTTGAAAGGGAAGGTCATATTGTATCTCTTATAATGGAATATATGAAGTTTACAATGGTTGGAAATCCTAGAGGTTAATCCCTCTAGGTAGTGGACGTACACCTCCTAGTTTGGAGTTTGGAACTGCTATACATAGCATGTGTTCTTGTGATGGATCAATCTCTCTCATCATTACTATGTGTGCTTATTTGCACTCAAATTTCATATATGCACGCTTATGTCTTCATATAATTTGAAGGTCTAATGAATTTGGTTTTTGTGTTTTGGATATATTCACCCCCCCCGGTCTAGAGCCCATTGATCCTACAAGTGGTATTAGAGCAAGTCTTCTCCAAGATACATACTCCTACGAGATGAGAAGATGGGTGATAATTTTTTGTGGTCCCTTAACATAGAAGGAGGATTCTCCATGTGTCCCCTCATATTCGACAACACAATCTTTCTCTATTGATGGAGAAAGATGTAGTTCTACCTTTAAGGGATGAGCTACAAGGTGTGGAGAGTGGTTTCTTTTCCATACAAGAAACCAAAGGGATACATGTCTACTTGGAATGAATCTGCCACTAAGAAGGCTCAACTCAACGCCAAGGCAATATACATCATCTACTCAGCCCTTACTCCCACCGAATTCAACCGTGTCACAACTTGGGATACAACTCATAAGATATGGAATAAGCTTTGTGTTATCTATGAAGGTATCATGTAAGTCAAGGAGTCAAAGGTATACATGTTCAATGGCTTTCTTGAGAACTTTAAGATGGGATGGAAAGAAAGAATTGTTGCAATGTATGCTAGGTTCAACACCATTGTGAATGGGCTTGCATCTTTGGGACAACCCATGCTCTAAGGGAAGGTCAACTCTAAGATTCTTAGATCTCTCCCCAAGAGGTGGCAATCCAAGGTGACCTTCATTGAAGAAACAAGAATTCTATGTGATATTGCTACCAAAGAGCTCATTTGAAATCTAAAAGATTTTCAAGTGAGGCTTGACAATAAAAGAATAAGACAAGCTAGGAGAGAAAGAATCCAAGAAGATAAAGGATGTAGCCTTCAAGGCTCAAGTGGAGGCCATTATTCTTCAACAACAACTGGATTTCCAGCCAGCTCCTTCCTCTAGTGAACATGAAGCCCCTAGTGATCTTTAAGTTCACTACTCTAAAGGGAAACACTTCAAGGGGAAGACCCCTTCTTCCTCTTCCTAGATGTTATGAATGTTGACAAAAGGGACACTACAAGAATGATTGTCCTAAGGCAAAGAATTCCTACCATAAAAGCAGCTCTAAGAAGGAGGACCACATAAGGAGATCAAGTTAAAGAAGAGGAACAAGAAGGAAAGAAGAGGCAAGGATGGTTCCCAAGCTTCTTGGGAGAAGTCTTCCTCACGTGATTCCAACTGAAATGAAGGCGAGTGTCACCTTTCTCTCATGGACTGAACTAGTGAAGATGTATTTGATGATAAAGGTAAATGGATTGTTGATAGTGGATGTTCAAAGCACATGACCGGTGATAGAAACCACTTCAACACTCTTACTAAGAAGAAAGGAGGTTTGGGGACATTTGGAGACAACAAGAAAGATAAAGTGATAGGTGAGGGCGATGTGGGTGATTCACTATGCATAAAGAATTCTCTTCTTATGGATGCCTATAACACAACTTAATTAGTGTTAGCCAACTTTGTTATAATGGATATCTTGTTCACTTCACTTCATGAATGTTTGGTTTTAGATTCCCTCTCCTGCAATGTCATATATTAGGGAACTAGACTTGGAAATGTTTACGTTATTGTTCTTCCTTCTCTTCAACCTATCTTGGTAAATGCCTAGTTGTTTGTAAAATGATGTATCTTTGTGGGACTGTAGGCTTGGTCTTCAATTGAAGAAATTGAGAAAAAAGGACTTGGTCAAAGAACTTCCTAAATTGGATTTTGAGAAGGATGAGTAATGCCAACCTTGCACCCAAGGAAAGAAAACCAAATCCTCCTTCAAATCTAAAGGAGTCCTTAGCACCAAAAGGGTTCTTGAACTTCTTCACATTGAACTATTTGAATCAATGAGAACTCAATCGCTTCATAGTTGTAAATATTGTATTGTGATTGTTGATGATTTCTCTCATTTCACTTGTACTTTCATCTTGGTTTCAAAAAGTGATACTCCTGATGTATTCTCCACCTTTTGCAAATAAATTAAGAATGATGCTTCTTACTGCATCATGTCTATCTGTAGTGACCATGGGGGAGAGTTGGAAAAGGATTTGTTTGAATGATTTTGTGAAGAACCCAGTTATACGCACAATTTTCTTCCCATTGTGTGCCTAAACAAAATGGGGTAGTTGAGAGAAAGAATAGGACTTTACAAGAAATGACTAGAATAATTGTCTTAAAGTATGGCACTCCCAAGAAGTTTTGGGATGAAGCTGTTAGCACCGCATGTTTTGTTCAAAATGGAGTTTTCACTCATCCTTTGCTTAAGAAAACCCCGTATGAGTTATGGCATGGTAAAATGCCTTCAATCGACTTCTTCCATACATTTGGTTGCTATGTTTTGTCTAGATTCTCTTGATAATCTTGATGAAAAAACTTATAAGGCTTCTTTCTTGACTATAGAAATACGATTAGATCTTTTAAATTTTTAATATTGAAGTATCTAAAGTAGAAGAATCTATCAATGTTAAGCTTATTTAGACCAACCCCTCTATTTACAAGAATATTGTAAATGATGATTTTGTAGATGAAGTGATTTCTAGATTGAAAGAAATCAACATCAATGATAAAGGAAAAGAGGTGATTGTATATGAAGAGTCAAAAGAAGATGAAAATATGGATCCTACTACATGGTTTTCCAAAGATCATCCTAGATGGCTCACCATAGGCAATCCTTTTGAAAGGGTGAAGACGTAGGCCGCCTTCAACAAAAGATAAGCTGATAGAGCCTTCATCTCACAAGTCGAGCCAAAGAATGTCAAAAAACTCTTCAAGATGGTGAATGGATCCTAGAAATGCAAGAGGAACTAGAATAATTTGACAAGAAAAAAGTGTGGACTTTGTGCCAAGTGATAGAAAGATCATTGGCACAAAGTGGGTCTACCTAAACAAGCTAGATGAAAGAATCAAGGCGGTAAGAAAAAAAGCAAGATTAGTAGCTCAAGGTTATAATAGATAGGAAGGTATTGAATTTGATGAAACCTATGCTCATGTTGCTAGACTTGAATCTATTAGAATGCTACTTTTCTTTGTTAGCCATAAAAATTCTTGCTATATCAAATGGAAGGTAAAAGTGTGTCTTTGAATGGTAGAATAGAAGAGGAAGTTTTTGTGGCTCAACCTCCCAACTTTGAACATGAAAAGCTTCCTAACCATGTTTATTTTTTACAAAAAGCTCTTTATGGTCTCAAACAAGACCCTAGAGCTTGGTATGATAAATTGAAAAAAAATTTGTTAGACAATGGTTATGCCATGGAAAAAGTTGATTCTACACTCTTTCTTAGACACACTTCTAACAATTTCTTGATTTTTAAAATATATGTTGATGACATTATTTTTGAAGAAATCGGTCTTGATCTTTACAAGGAGTTTAGTTCTCTTATGCATAGTGAATTTGAGATGAGCATTATGGGTGAGCTCACATTATTATTTGGCTTTCAAATCAAGCAAACAAAGGAAGGAAAATTCATCAACCAAGTCAAGTACACACGTGAACTCTTGAAATGCTTTGGGATGGAGAATACGAAGCCAATGGATACTCCCATGTCCAACACTGTAAAACTTGATTGAGATGAAAAGGGTGAAAAGGTAGATGAGAAGCTCTATAGAGGTATGATTGGTAGCTTACTATACTTAACTACCTCCAGACCAAATATCATGTTTAGTCTTGGATTGTGTGCTAGATTTCAATCAAGCCCTAGAAAATCCCATCTTATAGTTGTTAAGAGGATTCTAAGGTACCTAGCCAATACTCAAAATTTTGGACTATGGTATCCTAAGTCAAGGGACTTTACTCTCAAAGCTTATACTGATGTGGATTATTTTATAGTCTTAATTGATAGAAAATGCACAAATGGCTCTTTCTTCCTCTTAAGACCATGCTTGGTTTCTTAGTTCTCTAAGAAACAAAGCACAATGTCTCTTTCAAATATCAAGGCTAAGTACATTGTAGCTGGAAGTTGTTGTGCCCAAGTCCTATGGATGAAGTAAATGCTCCAAGACTTTAATGTTTTCTATGATACTTGTCCTATCTATTGTGACAAAACTATTTAAATCAATCTATCTTACAATCCTATATTACATAGTATAGACAAACACATAGAGGTCCACCATCATATCCCTTGTGACCACATTGCTAAGAAAGATTTCTATATCATACATGTGGACACAGAAAATCAGCTTGCAGATATTTTCACTAAACCTCTAGCTAGAGAGAAATTTACATTTATTACATCAAAAGTTTTTATAACTGCTCTTGATGATAATGGCATGCCTTCTAGATAAAATGCTCACTTATCTATAAGTTGTTTCTCATAAAATGTTTATCATATACTTGTTTGTGCTACAAATGCCAAGTCTCAATGCCTTATTTTTTGGTGTTTTTGCTTCAAAAAGCAAATGCTTGTTTTAGCATAAAATAGTAGCCAATGATAAGTGAAAAGTTCCTTTATATGTTCAAAATACAAGATTGGTTTGAGAAATGAATTTATATGGTGATCTTGGACTAGAGAATTAAATTTCATATCTTGTCTACAAACACCAATACTGGCCGAGTTTGTTCTGGGGAAATTTGATCGATAAGATGACCAAGGACTGCGGTGACAATAGTGTCGGCCGAGTCTCTTAAGTCACTAACTCAACCAAAAACACTATTGCACAGAAATATAAAGGGACTGTCATCTGATTTCCTCACTCTCAACTAGAGGAAACCCGACCAAACAACCCCCTTTTATGCTCGTCCTTAAGCCTTAGACCATCCCCTAGCCATCTCCAACCCTATTTTTTCTTCCCTAGCCATCCCAAACCTTAACCTTGCATTTTGGGTGGTTTATTACATGTGTTTTCTTCCTCCTTTGGTGTCATCTATCTCTATTCTTTACTCCATGGTGTCAAACCAAAGGAAGAGTATGGGTACTACTAGTATGCCTTCTTCTTCCACCTCTTCAAGGCTCATTGGGTATGATGGAACCTCTTTTATCAACTGTCAAGCTGTTAATCAATACAAAGAGTTTTTGCCTAGAAATCCCTATCCATTTAGGCCCTTGTTAGAGACTATAAATGTGCTCTTACCGAAGGTGAAGAAGGTTTTCATAGCTCAACATCTTGGTGCACTATGTGTAGAGTGATCATGATTCTCAAATATTGAATCTAGCATGAAAGTTGTCCATGAATTTTACGCCAAACTCACATGGAACTACACAACTCTAGTGCCACCTCCATCAACCAAGTGCTCCTTTCTTCCATGATTGTGGGGATTAGCTTTCAAATTTATCAGTGCTCCTTAAATCAATAATTCTCTAGCTCCTCATCCTCGCAAGATTAGATTTCTTCCTACAACTCATACCTTTACCTCCTTGACCCTGAAAGCTTCTTCAAGAGTTTTAACCTTGAACTTACCCTTTGTGACATCCATAAAACCATGTGAAAACCTCTAGAGGGGGGGTGAATAGAGTTTTATAGATAATTTAACAATTATTGCACTTCAACAACCACAAAGAGAATATTGGACAAGGAGACACAAGGTTTAGAGTGGTTCCAACTATAGCAAATACTATAGCCGTCAGTCCACTACCCGGTTGCTTACCCAACCGGGATTTGAAAAGAAATTTATTTTATTACCTCTTCAAGGAATTCACATAAAATACAATCTCTTTTCCTAAACCCTTCAAGCAGCCTTCACCTAGAAGTAATCGCCAACCTTGAAGCAGCCTTCCCTTGAAGTAGATGCACCAACTCCCGTTGCACCAGCCTTCTGAAGTAGCTTCCCCTGCGATAGCCTTCTTGAAGTAGCTTGAAGTCCCCTTCTCCACCTGAGAAGTCAACCCTCTCCAATCCGCAGCCTCCAACCCTAGGAGTAGCAAGGAGAGTACACAAGATAAACAGGAACAAGAAAGGAAAACAGAAATTACAACTTATCCTTTAAGCCCAAGGCTTGATATGCCTAGATCAAGCGTAAGATCTCCTAGCCAAGTATGTAAACTTGTGATTGCTGTAGGTAGGAGAATCTAGCCTATAGGACACGAGATTGAGCTAAGGAGAATGTAGGCCAATGATCACAGTGCTCAAATTTTGCTTGCAAAAGATTGCTCAAGTATGCTCAAATGTATTCTCAAGTGTAACAAGTGTATTCTAGTGTCCTATGGCTTGTCCTATTTATAGGAATGGCCTAAGTATGCTTAAGGACGTTCTAGACAACTTCTAGGGGGTTCCTAGTGCTTAACTAGCCGTTAGGAATAAGTTAGGCGCATTAGCAACGGCTAGTTAATTAATTCTGCAGTTGCTGTCAGAGACCATCTCGGTCGAGGACTTGTCGACCGAGATGCCCAGTCGGTCGAGGATTTGTCGACCGACAGGCTCTCTGGATTAACGTTGATTTGCAACTGTCAACTGCTGTGTCTAACGGCTACTATTGGTCAATCTCGGTCGAGAAGTTTGTCGACCGAGAGTGTCTCGGTCGAGGAGTGTAGTCGACTGAGATTGACTCTGTTTTCAATCTTTTAATTAAGATACTAAGTATGTGCATGAGTGTGCATTATGTGATCTATTAGAAGGAGATGACCTAACTAAGTGTGGTGTTTAGCTAGGGAGATCTAACGCTTGATTTACATGAAGTCTAAGTACTTGTACATTATATATTTGTACAAGTTTACAAATGATTACATTGTATGACATTTATAAACATTCAAGCGTAAGGATTCCCTAGAACTTTGTCATCACCTTGTTCCTGCACACTTAAGTAGCTCGTTAGATTAATAAGAATGAAATGTTTGTCATCATCGAAACAAAGGGATTTATCATAATATCCAATTTATCCAACAATCTCCCCCTTTTTGAAGATGACAAACATTTCCTAAATATGAAATAAGGAAATATAAAGCATGTGAGTTTCATACCTGAAAATTTACCTTTTGTAGCTATTTATGTTTTTCAAGTGAGTGCTGGCCAGGATGTGATGAAACTCTTTTATATTCTTTCTCCCCCTTTGTCATTTCAAAAAGATATCCAAGTTGAATGTTTTATTTTTCTTTTCCCCTTTAATATAATGCTCCCCCTTAATTAGATATCCTATTAGGAACATGGATTTTTATCTAATTTATCCACAATTTGTTTCTTAATCATTCGCAAAGGATGTTAAGCCTTGAAATGATATGAGATTCCTTTAAGCATATGATGAATGTATATTAATTTCTCATGAATCAAAGGATGTTAAGCCCTAGATTAAATGAGAATCCTTTAAGCTTAGATTACATAAAAAATGTCTCCATCTAAAAGCCCTATTTTGGGTAGAGAATTCCTGTAAATACAAGATACCATTTTCAATAAATTCATAAATTTCTTGAAAATTTTCAGCTACACATAATATTTTTGTAAGCTTCTTTAATCAAATGGTCAAAGCTTTGATAATCTCCCCTTTTTTTTTTTGCTTATGCTTTGCTCCCCCTTAGATAGATGAAAGTTTGAATACTAAGCAAATATATGAGATGTCCAAGATTTAACAAAGATGTATGCAATTTATGTTAATCTGGAAAAACAGAAACCCAGTCGGTCGACAGTTGCTCGACCGACAATGTTCTCGGTCGACTAGTTGCTCAACTGAGAATGGTTCTGGAGAACTGTTTTGTTATTTGAAAATTTAATTTTGATTGTAATAGTTGCCTGTTTGAATTATTATTCCCTTATTTGTTATGCTCTACAATAATGAACTTATAATCCATGTTTTGAAGATGTCTCATATGCCAAACAGATAACCATGTGAATAAAAAAATGGAAAATTTCATTCAAGAGCATGAAGAAGATTACAATCATATAGAATTTGACTAATCATTTTCATTACAACTATTACAACTCCAAAACTTCACAGGAAAGATTTAAGAATTACATCGATGTCCGGATCTTTCCCAAGGAATGGCTCGGCTCCATAGTATTGGACCAGAGTTTGCCAATCCAAAGCACCAGTTGTAGTCAACGCATATGCTTCCAGGAAAGTGGGAACTCGGTCAAATCGGAAGTGAGCAGCTATGTCTTGCAATTGTATGGAAGAAAATTGAGTATGTGCAAGATCCATTGATGGTGAAGATGGAGGTTGGTAGTAGTTGTATGAGGGGTTAAATGGGTTGAGCATGCCAGGGTTTAAAGAATGCGGATATTCATCGGTTTGGCTAGGAGAAAGGTTTTGCATTCTTTGATTTAAGTATGTCATGGCATGGTGATTGTAGTTTAATTGTCTACTAAGATGATATTGGGAGCCAGCAATATAAGTAAGGGTATTTTGGATGGGATCAATGGAAAGGTTAGTAGGAGGAGGGGGTGGTATATCCTGATGTGATGACTCTCCTTCTACTCTTGCCCTTTTATGGCCAAAGTCAATTCCCATATTCTCTACGGTGTTCTTACTTATCTTTGGTGGTCTACGCTCCCATATGTATCCCATATCTTCAATGTTTGACTTAAGAAAATGTTGAGTAATCTGGCATACAAAATCGGCATATGGTGGATTGCCAGAAAACTCAAGCATATTTTTAAGTATTATGCGAATGAAGTTGATGGGAATTTCTTTTATGATAGCATAAATTAGACACATACGGAAGGTAGGAACCTCGGATTTATTGGCTCGTGGATGTATGTTGGTGGAAACAATGAGGTTTACTATTCTACATGCCGGTTTTAGGTTTATTGCATAATAGGTTCCCCTATCTTCATGACAAGTGGTATTGGCTTGAAATATGGCTCTTTTTATATCACTAAGACTAGTGGTGTGGTCATCATGGGAAAATAAATTTATTGGATTGCCGGTGGTAAGGTCAAGGAAATCTTGATATTCATCTATATCAATTTGAGACTCATTAAAGTGTACTAATTATGAGAGCTTAATAAGGACATCAAATATGATGAAGCATATTCAAGAATAATATCCATTCATGAATTTAAGATTACTTTGGATAGACTAAAATAAGTGATGCTTAATATAAAAGCACACAAAAATTTATTTGAAACAGTTTATTCATTGCAAGTATTTCTGAAAAAGAAATGTGCAATAAAAGAATGATTAAATAGAAATGTAAGCATGATCAGTTAATATTTATTCCATATAATCTTTCAAGAATAATTTTCACATACAATGTAAAGATTTACAGCAGTCTGAGAACAGTGATATGCTCGGTCGACAGTTGCTCGACCGAGGATTATTCGGTCGACAACTTCTCGACCGATCAAGTTTCTGGAAACTGTTTCAGAAATATATTTCAAGTGCAATATAGGCTGTATCTTATTCAATTATTTCAAAGATCAGTTTGAGATAAACATATGTGTATCAAGGTGCTATTAAATCTTTTAATTTTTGATTTTGTTATCCCTAAATGTTAAGTTGAGATAGACATAAGGATATACAAATTAAGGTCTTTGGTCATATCTCAACTTAGTCGAACCTATTTAATTTGGGGTTTTTGGAACCCATACCATCTCGACATGCTTTTTCTTGTATGGGCATGAAAAAGAATAATGTCCAAGGCGTGAGCAATAATGACAACAAATTGAATCAACCACAAGCCTTTTTCTATGGTTTTGATCTAGGTTATTCTTGGGTATATACATTTTTGTGCCTTTAGGTATATAAGCAGATTGACTCGCTTGTGTTCTTCTAGGTTGTTGATGGGATTTCTCATTAGGCTTATAACCTAGTCCTCTTCTCCCTATTTGATGATAGGAATTTTCTAATATTCTATCAAGGATTCCATTGTTGCTTAACTTACTAACTTCTTGTTGCAACTTAACGATCTCATCCATTCTTTTCTTGATATCTAATTTTGCTTGGTCTAGATTGGATGATAACATATTTCTTTCTTTCACTATATTGTCATAATCTACATGGGTGCACAATATAGGTTGTTTTTGAAAATCATTTAATTTTGTAAGCAATTCAGCTTTTTCTTGACATAGAAGATCATAGTTTGTTTCTAGAGTAAAGATCTTTACTTCACTGTTACTTAGAGATGATTTCAAGGTACGATTATCAGACATAATGCTGTCTTTTTCAAAACCAAGAGTATTCAATTTAGCATATAAATCGTCATTTTCGGATGTAAGAGCAAGAAGTCTAGCATTTAGATCATCATTTTCTTTACTGGATTTCTTTAACTTCTTTTTGCATTCAACATATTTATTATGTGTTTCTTCAATAATAGCAACTAACTCCTCCTTGGGTAAATCAAGCAAGCTTACCTCTTCTTCTTCTTCCTCACTTATTGTAGCAACGAAACACTCTTTATGTGCATCTCCTTTCTTTGACCTCCATGGACATTTAGACGTAGAGTGCTTTGTTCCTAAGCACCAATTGCAACTTGTCGAACTTTGGTCCATGCTCCTTTTCTTGTGGTTGTAGTCACCTCCTCCCTTTATCTCTTCAAGACCTTGTTAGGGCTCCTTGAAGCCTGCTCTGATACCAATTGAAAACCTCTAGAGGGGGGGTGAATAGAGTTTTATAGATAATTTAACAATTATTGCACTTCAACAACCACAAAGAGAATATTGGACAAGGAGACACAAGGTTTAGAGTGGTTCCAACTATAGCAAATACTATAGCCGTCAGTCCACTACCCGGTTGCTTACCCAACCGGGATTTGAAAAGAAATTTATTTTATTACCTCTTCAAGGAATTTACATAAAATACAATCTCTTTTCCTAAACCCTTCAAGTAGCCTTCACCTAGAAGTAATCGCCAACCTTGAAGCAGCCTTCCCTTGAAGTAGATGCACCAACTCCCGTTGCACCAGCCTTCTGAAGTAGCTTCCCCTGCGATAGCCTTCTTGAAGTAGCTTGAAGTCCCCTTCTCCACCTGAGAAGTCAACCCTCTCCAATCCGTAGCCTCCAACCCTAGGAGTAGCAAGGAGAGTACACAAGATAAACAGGAACAAGAAAGGAAAACAGAAATTACAACTTATCCTTTAAGCCCAAGGCTTGATATGCCTAGATCAAGCGTAAGATCTCCTAGCCAAGTATGTAAACTTGTGATTGCTGTAGGTAGGAGAATCTAGCCTATAGGACACGAGATTGAGCTAAGGAGAATGTAGGCCAATGATCACAGTGCTCAAATTTTGCTTGCAAAAGATTGCTCAAGTATGCTCAAATGTATTCTCAAGTGTAACAAGTGTATTCTAGTGTCCTATGGCTTGTCCTATTTATAGGAATGGCCTAAGTATGCTTAAGGACGTTCTAGACAACTTCTAGGGGGTTCCTAGTGCTTAACTAGCCGTTAGGAATAAGTTAGGTGCATTAGCAACGGCTAGTTAATTAATTCTGCAGTTGCTGTCAGAGACCATCTCGGTCGAGGACTTGTCGACCGAGATGCCCAGTCGGTCGAGGATTTGTCGACCGACAGGCTCTCTGGATTAACGTTGATTTGCAACTGTCAACTGCTGTGTCTAACGGCTACTATTGGTCAATCTCGGTCGAGAAGTTTGTCGACCGAGAGTGTCTCGGTCGAGGAGTGTGGTCGACCGAGATTGACTCTGTTTTCAATCTTTTAATTAAGATACTAAGTATGTGCATGAGTGTGCATTATGTGATCTATTAGAAGGAGATGACCTAACTAAGTGTGGTGTTTAGCTAGGGAGATCTAACGCTTGATTTACATGAAGTCTAAGTACTTGTACATTATATATTTGTACAAGTTTACAAATGATTACATTGTATGACATTTAAAAACATTCAAGCGTAAGGATTCCCTAGAACTTTGTCATCACCTTGTTCCTGCACACTTAAGTAGCTCGTTAGATTAATAAGAATGAAATGTTTGTCATCATCGAAACAAAGGGATTTATCATAATATCCAATTTATCCAACACCATGAACAAACCTGAGGTTCCCTATAGGGAGAAGTCAGACCTACCCTCTTCTTCTCTTGACATAAAAACATGTCTGATAGCACTCATAGTTAATTGCTATATTCATCCAAAGAAAAATCAAATGGATATTGTAGAGAATTTTGATGTGCTTATGTATTGTCTTCTTTAAAATATCAAACTCAAATGGGCCAGATATATTATACAACATATGACCTATTTTGACACAGAGAAGAACACCAACAACTCCCACCCACCCTACCCTAACTTGATATGTGGTCTGTTTCAATATCATACTGAGAAATTTCTTTTCAAGGATCTTGGTTACAAAGCTAGTATAAAAAGGGTTTACATTAGTGACACCACTATAAAGAAGTCATTTGACCCCACCTCTACATCCACCCTTGGTGCCTCCTCTACCTAGGCTCCTCCACCTCCTCCTAGACCTTCTTGTGAATCTTTTTTGTGGCTAAAAAGAAAATTCTGGGTTACAGGATGCACTAGAATGCCTATCAGATGTCAGTTCAGGAGCACCTTCCTCAGGACCTTGTTCAAATCATGTCCAATATGAACTTGTCCTGCTCACATTCTTATCCCTCCTACCAACTATCTTTAACCATTGACTATGCTTTCTATGCATATGATCAGTTCTAACTGTCCCACCAGAATACTACTTCTGCACCATGTCCTACCTCTTGTGAGGGATCAAACTCCATCTCATCTCAGCCTGATGCTTCCCAACTACTTGCACTTCTCATTTGCACATGTTGACTTATACTGGGTTTCTATACCCAACATTGAGCAAGATAAGGCACTACACAAGTGTGGCATCTCCTGGGAAGAGCAAAACCACAGGTGGCCCGATCCTCGCTCTTTTATTCTTAAGGAGGATGCAGAGATGGCTGAAGAGAATGATGATGATGAGGGTGATGAAGACGAGGGTGATGGTGATGGTGATGGTGATGGTGATGGTGATGGTGATGGTGATGGTGATGCGGATACAACTGTTTCCGTTATTGCATGTTCTGAGCTAGTCAATTATGAGGACTACCATCCCAACAAGGAGTTTGGCATAGATGATTTTGATGTTTAATTTCTAGTCTATAGAGTGCTCATATATATGTCTTTTTGTAGGCTTTCACGTATTGAACATTACACATTGTATTTGAGGAATACAATTTTTGTATCTTGTTGCTTTCTTCATTGTTAGTAGTTTTCATCTTGAGAGGACTTACTTTTGTTGTAATCTTATCATTTGTACCTTAACTCTATTCTCTACTATATCTCATGAGTTATTGGTGTGTTCTTCTATATTTTGATTATGATGTTAGTGTATTTGTTCTGTCTCTATCTTGTGTGTGGTGTTTGTAAATGGTGATTGTTTGTGGTGTTTTTGCAATTGGATAAGACAATATTTCGTTCTTATACCCCCACCTTTTTTTATATGATAAATGGGGAGAAATAATCTTAGCACATATTCAATTTAATCCTTTTCTAGGTTAATTTTCTGAAATATCTTGTGACTATGAAAGTGGATTCATATAGAACATATATTTCATGCATCTGGTTTTTGGAGGAACTAACTATCTGAGTAAGTTAAGCACGAATTGAAGGGGAGCAAGTGCTACATTCATGTATCCTCCTACAATTGACGAGGTAACAAGTATAAATTCTAAGCTCTTTTCAATATGTTAAGGAATGGTTTGTCATCTTCAAAAAGGGGGAGAATGTTGACCTAACAATTATACATTGCCCATATTTTGATAACGACTTAAGCATTCCATTCATATCTATCTAATATGTCTATTTGAGATTGATTTTAGGTATTAAGTACATGAAAAGAATGAATTCAACCAAGCCCTAGCTTGACCAAAAACAATAAAAAAATCAATGTAAGTGCACTTTTGTGGAAAATGCCTTAAATCACCTAGAATATTTTGTAAATCATTTGTATTTGATGTTATGACTTGTAACTAGGTTGATAAAAAGATAAAATTCACTAAAATCAAATATCTAAGCACTTTTATGGAACTTTCCAATATCACTACTACATAAAAGGCCTTTGGCGTCGGTTATTTAGACCCTTTAGCGTCGGTTTCCAAACGACACCCAAGTGGGCGCCACTAAAAGTCAACACCTTCAGTGTCAGTTTATAACCGACGTCATAACCCTTCCCGCCACCGAAAATGCGCCAACAAGGGAACTATAGGCGTCGATTCGTACAGAAAACTGGCACTATGTCATGGTTAAACATGTCGGTTATTAAATAATAACCTACGCCATATCCCTACCAGCACGGCCATGCCTGGCCACAATAGGCGTCAGTTCTTACAGATAACCGACGCCAACCATGGAAGAGACGTCGGTTTTTTTCTAATAACCGACGTCGTATGTCTTTGGTGTCAGTATTATACAAATAATTGACGCCTATGTTCTGATTTTTTTTCTTATCAGTTTGCAAGCCTATTGTATGGCTGGTCGTAGGATGCAGAACGTGCAGTTTAGCTCTGAACTATAGGTTTATAGCATCCATTGATATCAGCCAACAATAGGCCACAAACCTGCAACTTCATTCACATTCAGACACATGTATTGATTAGATACATATAGAAACATGCAAAGTAATTTACATTCACATTCAGTTCCATTCATTTCATCTCTTTTCACATTCAGACATTCATGTATTGATCAGAAAAAGTCATTCACATTCACACATATGACAATTCAGAAAAAGTCATTCACATTCACACAAAAATAATTATGAGAATAAAGTTTAGAAATATCATTCTTTATTCATCATCGTCATCATTATCATTAGAACCCCAATTATATTTAAAAATTCCCACTACTTGTAGGGTTTTTGCTCATTCTTCTCTTACAATATCTAATTCCTCCCTCATATAGGGAGTATGTACATCTAATAACTTTCCACATGTGCTGAAGTCAGTTTTAAACACCTGCAAAGAGAATGATGTATATATAATTAATAATATATAATAAGATTGATATATCTCATATTATCTAATGAGACTATATATAATACCTTCTATATAGTATCGATTTCCATTACGGCATGTTTGATGATTAGGTCCATAAATCACATCACATAGTAGGTACATGCCCAGCCGTTGTCTTGTGTAGCACACTATAAATTGAAACATATAAAATATTAAAAAATACAAATAAGAATTGTTCACATAAATAATATATACATTGGAGTCGGGAAATTACTTTCACATTCTCCAAAATTAGTGGTTGATTCTTTTTCCTTGGTACCTTTCCTCCAGCTTTTTTGAACTCTTGTAAATCCCTACATGTTAATGTAACACATTAAATTGCATAATTAAATAGTAATGTAATAACATATGTTAACGGATATAAAAATATGAAATATTTCTCATGAGAATAATGGCCTTTTCATTGTGTGTCCATATAATGTATTCAATTCATTCCCCGTAGGATCTAGATAATAGACAATGAACGTCTTGGGGATAATAACTAGTAACTTCCAATGCCTACCACTATAGGTAAGAAAGTTAAAAATTAATAACTCAAAATCCATGAAGCGCACCAGCTGGTACTAGAGTCCCATGAAACATCTCCCCTCGAAGGGTTGGGTAAGCATGTGCCTCTGCAACGATATATTCTTTACTTTTTAGACGACATGGCTTCAACCCCTACAAATTTACGTAAAGAATATTATATACATATATATAAACATATCATCTTCAAAATACTAGCTTCTATGTCATAAAAATACTTATAGAGGATGTGTTAGGTGG
Source organism: Alisma plantago-aquatica (assembly GCA_963693085.1). Taxonomy (NCBI): domain Eukaryota; kingdom Viridiplantae; phylum Streptophyta; class Magnoliopsida; order Alismatales; family Alismataceae; genus Alisma; species Alisma plantago-aquatica. Next base: position 31,122,410 of record OY856415.1, on the reverse strand, counting down.
TGGGTCTACAAGATTACTCCCAACCTCTGCAGTAGGAGTAATTGAAGCGTGATACGTCACATGTACCGTCTGAGTGGCCATCTGAGATGCCTGCCACTTCACCATTGCTTCTTGTACTTTCCTCTCAACTAATTCATCTACCTATACATGGATAAAAGAAACATAGTCGATTATTGAATTCCCTTTCACAATAACATTCTAAAAAAAGAATAGATTACCTCAACTTGTAAAATTCCCGCTTTTGGGATAGGTTTGCGATGGGATGGCCCAAAGAACGCTTCGATGCCCACACCAGCACCTGCACCACTAACACGTCCAGGATGCTCTAGGTTAGCCATAGCAACTATCAATTCATACCTTATGCCCTCAGGGATGAACTTGCCTTCCTTCCTCTACTCGTGCAGCTCCCGCTAATCACCATCAACAAAAATTGGTCAGTAAACATAACAATAATCAATACCAGTTTCTCTAAGAGTTCAATTTTACCATTTTTTCAACCGCCTCAGCAGTTGCGGGCTTTGTTATATCTCGCTTCTTTTTTTGCCTTCCAGCTATCCACATAGCATGGCGAGGCAGAGGTGTGGGACCAATCGTAGAGGACTCTACAGTCTCCTGAGTAGCAGTAGACTCAACATGTAGTCTTTAGTGAACGCCTGCATAGCCTCTTGGACCCATTGTGTGGTCATGCACATTCAGTGCACACCTTTCTCTTTGAGCATTGTTTATAGCCTTGTTAGTAAGCACATTGATTTGGTTAGTAACACTAAAGGTTAATCTTGAATAGGTGAATACATAAGAACATATATTAATTAAATTGGGAGTGGTGCTTAATACCTTGAATTCATCCATTTTTCTTTGGGTAACAAACTCCTCCCAGTCTTTGGGGTCCAGGTAGTTCCATTGCTTAGTGGCTACCTTCTTCCTAAATTTATTTTTTAAAGAGAATACAAAACAAAATTATTAGTGTAGAGTTAGTCAAAAAGTGATCAATGTCTAGAATTGGAAATCAATCAAGAACAAGTTCTCAACATTGCGTATGTAATCTCAGGTGAGATTTGTCCCATAGTTCCTTAGGACCCTCCTACAAAGTTGCATCACGTATTTATGATGCAACTTTTCATCCAGATCAAATATACTCTGCAAAATAGAATTGTTATTAACTAGTATCCTAAAAATTAGTAATATGACAAAAATAGAATTGCAAATAACAATAACTCACGCATAGTTCCTTCCATACTAAGTCCTTATTCCCTTTAGGAACTTTGTGCCAGGATTCTAAGTTAGGACTACAATGGTTGTGAGTAAGAACCCCAAGATATGAAATAAATGAGTTGCATTTCACTCTAACTGGATTTCCGTCATGATCAAAATCCACAGCCAGTTTGGGTCCATTGCCCCTTTGCTGTAGTAACTTGTTCATCATTGGGATGCCCCTCACTTTTTCAATTTTTTTGCTGCTCATCAAGTGCCCCAATTTCTTCAGGGGGTACATCACCAACCTAAAATTTGACAAAAAAACACACTTACAGGATAGAAACCTCAAGGATATATTTTTAAAACTTATATTGTGAGGCGGTGCATTGACATCCTCACCCTCATGGTAATCATCAGCATGGTCATAAGGAGAATGCTCAGCCATCTGAAAGTTCACATTCACATTGTAAACTTGACACTGTAAAGTTGTAAAGTTCACATTCACATTGTAAAGTAATTCTTATTGTAAAATCACATTCACATTGTAAAGTTCACATTCAAAAAAATAAAAACATATAAAAAATATAAACATGCATGCCTCTAATATTTTGATCTTTTATCAATTAACAATCCTTCATTGTGATCTTCGCACACATACAAGTCATCATTAGCTTCAATATTTCGTGGTGTTGGTAACCCAACTGAGAATGGACTGGAGTCATCATACTTATCATAGTACTCTTCTTCATCTATAGGATCTTCAATGAACTATCTTATACCATGAAGAACAACTGACCACTTATCATTTGCAGGATCATCGATATAAAATACTTGTTTCGCATGTGATGCCAATATGAATGGTTCACCCTTATCACCAATCTTTTCAAAGTTCACTAATGTGAAACCCAATTCATCCACTATAACTCCTTTGGTGTTATCAACCCAATTACATTTAAAGAGAGGAATTCAAAAATCTACATAGTCAAACTCCCATATGTCTTCAATGACACTATAATATGACATTTTAGTTTCACGTGGACTCTTACCCTTTGCACTTGCAAAAAAATGAAGACGCTTGAAATGTTACCCCTCTATTTTGGACGACAATCTTATCATCTTGACGCTTTGTGTAATATGAGAATCCATTTATGTCAAGCCCTTCATAAGATATAACATTCAATTATGGTTTAAAGGCAAGGCATTTGATAGTTTTAGTAAGATTCTCTGGTGTTTGAGATAGTTGATGTAAGACTTTATCTTCAAACCACTTAATAAATGTCTTATTATGCTCTCTAGCAAGACACATTGAATTGGCTCGAGGATATTGTCTCTTGATGAAATTGGTATGTTCCTCGATATAAACAATGACTTCATCGATGTTGTGTATAATATACAAGTGACCTTGTTCCAACTGCTCATGGTGGATTACTTTCATCCGTGATCCCAAAATACCTTTGCCAAAATGCTCCTCAATATTCTTATCATTAACAGGAGCATCATTAGCACTCCAAAAGTCATTACAAAAATCCATAACCTCTCTCGCCACATAACCCTCAATAATACTCCCTTCAGGAGGATAACAGTTTGAACATCACCTTTAAAAATGCTCATGCATCGTTTAAAGGGATACATCCAATGAAAGAAAACGGGTCCCAACATTTTCACTTCCCTAGTCAACTGGACAACAAGATGTACCATGATATCAAAGAACGAAGGAGGAAAATACATCTTAAGCTGACATAGGGTAACAACCACTTCTCTTTGCAATTTATCGAAAGTATCAGGGTCAATAACTTTGCGACACATACTGTTGAAAAAGAAACAAAGTCTGGTGATTGCAAACCTTACATTCTTCGGCAATATAGATCGAATTTCCATGGGCAATATTTGTTGAATTAGAGTGTGACAATCATGTACTTCAAATCTTTCATTGATACCAATGTACGGATGTTGGATGAGTGACCCTGTGGCACCTTAAAATTTACCAAGCATTCACAAAAAGCTTTCTTCTCCTTTCTCGACAACGTGTAACAAGCGGGAGGTAAGTATGTTCTCCGATCAATACTAACTACTTCTGTTAATTCTGTCCTTATTCCCATTTCACGTAGGTCCATTCTAGATTTTATCCCATCTTTAGTCTTACCTGGTATATTCAACAGAATATTGATGACGCTATCACATACATTTTTCTCAACGTGCATGACATCGATACAATGTCTGACTGCCAAAGAACTCCAATAAGGAAGATCCCAAAATATTGACTTCTTCTTGAATAAAGATTTGTCACTCCGTGTGGCCATCATACATTGTGATCTCTTACCAAATTCATTGGCAAAGTCTTTTACTCTTTCATAAACATCCTCCCCTGGTATAGGTTTAGGTGTACTCTATTCTTGATTCCATCCATTGAATGCTTTGCACAACCTACGATACAGATGGAATTTTGTAAGAAACCTTCGATGACCATGATATACATTCTTGCCGCCATGTTTTAGTCATATTGAATCAGTGTTCTCTTCACATATAGGACACACTTTAGATCCTTTGACACTATATCCAGATGAATTCTCATATGCTGGAAAGTCATTCACAGTGCAAAACAACATAGCATGCAAATGAAATGTCTCTCTTCGTGAAGCATCATAGGTCATCACACCTTCACCCCAGAGTTTCTTCAAGTCATCAATCACAGGTTAAAGATAAACATCAATATCATTTCAGGTTGTTTAGGGTCTGATATCAACAATGACAACATAACGTACTTATTTTTCATACACAACCAGGGAGGAAGATTGTATATAACAAGCATAACTGGCCAAGTGCTATGTTGGCTGCTCAATGTCCCATATGGATTCATCCCATCTATACAAAGCCCAAGTCTTAGATTCGTGACTTCTTCACTGAATTCAGGGTACAATAAATCAATCATCTTCCACTATGGGGTATCAGACGCATGTCTTAGGATCCCATCATTATTTTTCTTAACATCTGCATTCCACCTCAAATTCTTTGCATCTATCAGATTGGCAAGCAATCGTTGAAACCGTGGCATTATAGGTAGATACCACATCACCTTGATAAGAGAACCAGTTTTGGACTCCCCCAAAGTCATCAATTTATACCTTGACGCACCACATTTGTGATAATCTTTCAAATCCACATAGTCCTTTTGAAATAATACATAATCATTTGAGCATGCATGTATCTTCTTGGCCTACATTCCCATTGGACAAAACAATTTCTTTAACTAGTATGTTGATATTGGCAGCTCACTTCCTTCAGGAAGAATTTCTTTCAAGAAAGACAACAATGACGTGAAGCTTTTGTCACTCCTTCTATTGTTAGCTTTCAATTTATACAATCTCAGCACAACACTAAGCTTCATCAACTTACAACCTATGTATAACGGTATCTCAACATCATGCACAATGTTTCTAAACATGGGAGGTGGATCAGTGTGCTCTACCCCACAACTATCCAGCATCGCATCAACGATGTCTACTGGAACTGGTCTGTTCACATCTACGTCATCGGAGGCAATTTCTTCTTCCACACAAGCACTGCTATCGACATCCACTGATTTTAGGTTTGAAATCTCTCCATGCCAGTTCCATTCTGTATAGCCTTGTACAATCCCATTACACATGACATGACTTTTGATTTCGACACCAGTGCTGACTTTCAAGTTGTTACCGTAATGCCAACATGGACAGTAGAACCTATCTCTAGGTTGTTTCCTATGTTCCTCGGCAAATCTAATAAACTAATCAAGACCAGAAATAAACTCTGGGGTGCAGCGATTTGGAATGGTCATCCATGATCTATCCATTCTATGATGAAAGAGAAAACAAGTCAATATTAGAACAAGATTAGGGTCTAAGGTTAAAAGATTAGGGTTTATGGTTAAAACTTTAGGGTTTAAGGTCTTATATATAATAAATGTGTACCACCTATCCCATTCTTGAACACCTAATCTCACTAGTAAGTGTATAATGTGTATTGGGTTTTCAAGAAAATTTCGGCAACATTTCCCCGTTGTTCCCCAAGTACATATGTACTTAGAGAACAAATGTGGAAGTGCTACCAAAATTTTCTTGAAAACCAAATATACATTACACACTTACATCCTAAGTGAGATTAGGTGTTCAACAACAGTCCCAAATCGGGGACTATCCAAAATTTACTCCTAATGAGTAAATCTTGGATGGATTTCTAGGCCAATAAAATATAACACCACTCATAAGTGGGCGGGTCTCATCACATTAAATTTTTAGGATCGAACCTAAGGACATTTTTCTTAAGGCCAATTTGGATTTTAGTCCAATTAAGAAAAAGTGATTAACAAGGTTGGATCGAGTTGACTATCTTTTTATATAACTAAGTTATGTAAGGAAGTAAATAAAATAAAAGCAAAAATTAAAAATAAGATGAAAGAATTATAAAAGAACATAGACATAAGATTTCACCACCACTACATGTATTTGCTCACTTACACTGCATCACTCATAATTTGGATATTAGATCAAGGGTCAAACACATTCCAGATCTTGTTAGAGTATGTAAATCACAAGGACAAAGTTCCCCATTGAATTGATGTCTCATTACTTATATATCATGAACCCATCACCCCAGAGAATGTCATTCTAATGTCACATCTAGGTTTCATTGATGATTTATTGATGCTCTAATTTCATATACATATATCTCTACTATAGGATTTTAATAGACATGATAAGTACCTAATCTATAGAGCATTATTAAATAATAAATCAAGAATTCAATAGTTTCAAACATGCAATAATTCACAATGCAATGTTATAAACTACAGGCAACATGGATAGATGAGACTAGAGTTCATATTTGATTAAAAAATAGCAACTTAGGACAAAGTCCATCACTAAAGTCCCAAACTCAGCATATATGCACAATTAGCATCAAATATAGGACAAAAGGGTAGATTAGAACCCCAATGTACTCAAACACGTATAAAAGTTACTGATTTGTATAAAAATTACCATTGGTCTAAGATCCAATGTTAGCATCCCTCACCCATTTCCCGCACCTTGAGGGTAGGGGGCCAACCAATGGCTGTCAGCAGAGGAAGAAGAGGAGGAAGAACGGTACCTTCGTGGTGGTGGTGGTGACCAGGAGAAGCAAGAAAGCGGCCGGTGGTGAGCAGGAGAAGGAAAGCAGAAGCAGGTGGTGGCGAGCAAAGGAGAAGGTGCCAGAGCAACGAATGGTGGCGGCTGGAGAAACAAACGGTGGTGGCTGGAGCAATGAATGGCGGCGGCAACAGCGAGTAGAGGAGCAGTGAGCGGCGGCCGGAGCAGGGAATCGATCACCAGACCTAAGTGCGGAGTTGATTTAATAGAGAAAGGGGGAAGCGTCTGTCTCACACGGGTGTATTAAGTTAACAATAGGCATCGGTTATTCAAAACAACCGACACTTAAAACAATCAGCGTCGGCTGCCGTAAAAAATCAACGTCCAAGGGGGATGAAAATTTTCACGGGGATAGCGTGCGAAAACACATCGGCGTCAGTTATTGCAAGAAAATCGACGATAACAATGGGCCCAATTTCTATCTCGTGAAAAACTATTAGTCATTGGTTGATTAGCTAAAAATCGACGTCGTATGATAAATTTTTGAGGTAATTTTTTTCCTTGGAAAATTTGGATTTGGCAGTCAATTTTATGCGTCAGTTGCTTATTGAGGAACCGATGCTAAATAAAAAGTGATACCCGTGTATGGTCGCTCTTCACAGATAGATGTCAGTTTGTGTATTCAACCGACACTGTATGGTTTAGGCCTCAGTTTCTTGTATGCAACTGACTCCTATAAATGTGATGTTATAAGCCATTTATGTAGTAGTATAATTCATCACATGCACTTTTATCGGCCGAGTTTCACTCACATGAAACTCGACCGACAACCCTATGTGAGTCTTGGTAACTACCAGGGTCAGTCGAGTTTCCCCAGTACAAATGTGACTGAAACCCCTACACAGGAAAATTGATTTTAAGCCATCGTCTGAGTACCATCTAGGATAAACTCCACCAACAACTCAAAATTGCTTTGTTGCATAGTGCCATCAGTTGAGTTACCTTTATTGAAACTCGACCAACAACACTATACATAATGTGCTGAAAAAGTTTTTCTAACCGTTAGAATGTTGCAAAACTTGAAAAATATTCGTTGCCACACCCCAAATGGGTAGAATTCATTTCTAAGTGCATTTACTGGCTAATAAACACCACCAACTATAAATAGGAGTCCTTGTACTTCATTCCAAGTTTGCTTCTTATGCTCCTGGATATAGTTGAGTTGTTTGTCTACTAAGAGCCTCTTTCTCTCTCAAGCTTACTACTGATCGATAACAGTCTGAGTGAGATAGGTGACTTGTGAGAGAGTTTCTTGATTGTACACTATGTGAAGCTCTCAACTTTTCTTTCGCAACCCCTTTCTCTCAGGCTATTATGGTGAAGGCTTCTCCTTGGCTAAGGTGAAGTTGAAGGTTGAAGATCCAAGAGAAGAGTGGGTAATTTCTTCAAGGTTAAAGACTTGTTAAGGGACTAGATCTCCTTGGTGAAGGCATCTAGCTTGTTGCAAAGTGGGTAAGCCCTTATGAAGGTAGAAGACTCTTTCTCTAGGATAGGTAAGTCCTTATAAGGTTATTGGATCCTTTTATTATTAAAAGGAAGTTTAGGAATCCTTGTCCTTGAAAAGGAAGGTCATATTGTATCTCTTATAATGAAATATAAGAATTGTGCAATGGTTGCAAATCCTAGAGATTGACCCCTCTAGGTAGCGGACATACATATCCTAGGTGGAGTTTGGAACCACTATACATAGCATATGTTCTTGTTCTTTTTCAATCTCTCTCATCCTTGCTATGTATGCTTAGTTTCCCTCAAAGTCCATATATGCAACCTTATGTCTTGATATAATTTGTAGGTCCAATGAATTTGGTTTAAGTTTTATAGCTCTATTCAACCCCCCCCCCCCGGTCTAGAGCCCATAGATCCTACAGTGAGATATACCTCATCATGGAGTAGAAAAGAGTACGCAAAAATGTTGATTACATTATCCAAAATTAGTCACAAAAATGTTTATGTCTCTATATCATTCATGCAGATGAAGCGAACTTCAAATTGTTCTCCAAGAGAAAGTGGGGAAGGAGAAGCCTTTTTGTTGGAAATGTCCTAGGATATCACAATGTCTCCTTCTCTATCCTCTAGGTCATCTAGGGTTTGAGTGTCAAAAGGTGTAACTAGAAACATGTTTGTCATGACACTTTATATAGGAGAGGTAGGGAAGCAAGATTTGTAATATACAATGAAAAAAATACATATGCCACCTTTAAGCATACCGCTTATGTTCAGTCGCTCGATCAATTAGGTTAGTCCAGTTTAGTAATTGGTCAGGTTGGGCTACCTTTTAGTTCCCTATAGAGGACTTCTGTAAGGAGTGGGACCCAATCGTTGGCCCACTCAATTGTAAAAAATGAGCCATGAAATATATAAGCAGCGGAAAAACGTAACTATATACAATGTTACAAAATGTTTTCATGTACATAACTTTCTCACCCTAAGGGTGATACATTTAAATAAAAAAGTTACATCTATATACATATAATCCCATATGCAGAGGGTAATAATTCTATCTAAAGTTGTCCTTAAGTTCACCAATGAGCTCACGCTCATCCTAAGTCTCTGCCCTATAAAGCACCTACACCAGGGTGGAGGGAACACCCAGGAAAATAAGAAACAAAAGAGTATGTGTTAGAAAAAAATTGAATATTTACATTTAATAATGTTTTGGGCATATAGATGGGTTAAAAGAGTAAAAGAGATGTTCCCTAAAAAAAGGAGGGTCATCAAAAGATAGGTAAGTTCCAACCAAAGATATATAAAGGAAATGAATTCCAAAAGAATGAGGCATATAAACAAACAAGTGAGATAACAGAACTTGTCATTATCCATTCATAATATCACAAAATCATAACCATTCAAATGTAGATATATGGGACTAAAGTAACTATAGTAGGGCTAAGATACCACTGAGTCATTGGCCTATTTATATACTATGGGTAGAAATAGCACACCCACAGGTAAAATTAGCATGCCTCTGTATATATAAGGGTAGAAATAGCACTCCCCAAGTAGAAGTAGCACACCCTAATGGTTACGCATAAGGATCTAAGATAGTTACCTAATTAAATTATCTTCCATGCATAATATAGTGTGTAAAGATGCATTATTCATCAGACTTATGTGTCATAATACAATTACAATAGCATGTGGGGTCATTGAGCCAGTTTAACATGCTAACAACAATTTCAGAAGAGTAACAATAATTTCCAACTGACAGAATATGATATATCAACAAGTGGAGCAAAATAATAAGTATTTCAAAGTTGCCTAATTATGGGTAAATTTGGTCATACAAATGCCCGGTTAAAAATAGGGAGTAGTACATACCTTATCTTCATGGTTGCCCCTATTTCTAGGGTTGGAACTCACAGTTCATCCTTTCCAACCTATAGGCATTTTATACATACATCATTCGAAAATTATACATTCATGATTGAAAGTATATCTAAAAACCTAGTTTGGAGGTCTAATGTCAAGTTAGGGTTTAGGTATACATATGTGAATGTCATTATCATTGAAGATCACATATATTGGTGGTTCAAATAAATATGTTAGTTGAGATTTCCCCCATTAACAATTTATATCCCAATCAATCTTATAATTGGACATTTAATTCATTAGATATCTATATAAGTGGTAATGCCCGTATTTCATAACTGAGGCCCTATGTATTGTGTGTGTAATGATGTGCATTCATTCGATTTAGGTTTTCATACTGTCATCCTCTCTTTCAATATAATATAGATCAATTTGGTCAACTAGGTCATGATGATGCATTACATGAAATATTATTGGGTGATAATACCCTTATTAGGAAAATATTGGTTTCATTCAAATATGACAAACATTCAGATGATGTAAGGAATAGATCAGACTATTATTATGTCACATGTACACCTAGCTTGTTCTCTTCATCTTGTAAAGAATGGTGATAATACAAAATCTTAGTCTAGCCTACTGGTGCACATGTATTGATACGAACATCATATACTAGATGGTTAGTTAAGGAGTCAAACTACTTGTTGACTTCTTATACGTGAATGTATAGAGATTCTTATACATTCATGTATGCATGTATATATGGATAGATACTAGGTTTGATTTATCTTGTTGATTGAGTTAATTATATAGGATTTTGGCATGATGCCCTATCATTATTACTTTCAATTGTCTAATTAAGTGAATTTGTATGTGTTATGTACCCTACTATTTGTTCTAGTAATCTAAAATTTGGAACACAGGCAAAGAGTACTCACCTACATATAGAACTGGTAGTCAAACAACATGTACCCAAAATGAGGAAGGCTTGAATCTCATCGAGGGTCCTCAAGGTTAGGACGAGGTGGTTATAGGGAAATTACTTGGAGGAAATAGCATCGTTCCATTGGCTTTTCTTCTATTTCCCCATCAGGTGAGGGGCTCCTTAAACTCTAATAAGATCCCCTATGACCAAAAGGTAAGCCATCTATCCTCCTAGATACTTTGTAGGGTATATACTTGGTGGTCGCATGTTCAAATAATTAGTTTTTGCAATGGAGGCTTGGGTGGTGGATGGTGGTTGAGGGTACTCTGGAAATCTTTAGATCACGCACTGACAGTAAGACATGGAGATTAAATCAAGTTTGTAGAAGATCATTCGTGGTTAAGAAAGTGACTGGAGAAGGGATTTGTGGATGCTACCAATGTAGCCTGGCATAGGCCAATGCACATTAGGTCATAGGGAGATAGAGATTAGAGCAGTGGTGATTATGGTGGCATTGTAGGTTTAGATTGGTCAAGGAGTGTTCTTCTATTGGGTTATTTCTCAAAGGATGATGGCTTTATAGTGGTGGTGGATGTGTCTCTGGCGTTGGGATGGTTAGCAATGGATGGAGACGTTTCTGTGTTGAAATCTCAGATGGATATGAAGGAAGTTTATGAAGAAGAAAGAAGTAGGATAGGCAATAGATGGAGATTTTTACAGCTACAATAGTTGTTGATGAGTGGTGTTCCAGGCACCAATGTCCCTAGGCATACAAGTTTGAAGGACGGTGACCTCACTGTGGTGGCGGCGTTGATGCCTGAGGCCTGTTGGCTGGTGTGAGGTGAAAGAAAGATACACAATAGGGCTAGGATGTGGCAATTGTATCTGATGATAGGGTTGGAAGGTTAGAGAAGAGACGTGGGAGGATCAGGAAGTGGAAGCAGCTACCTTTTGTGGTGGTGGCAGACCGATGGAAGGCCAGGGAGGCGATGACCTGTTGTCGGTCTATGGCAAAACTATGGGTGTTTGGAGGGGGATCACTTGGTATGAATGGTTCTTGGCACCACTGGTTGGTTTTGGCATGGATGTTTCCAGATTGTATGGTGTCAGGGGAGAGGAATAAGGAAATAAATGGAGAGGAGGAGATGAGAAGAAAATAAGAAGAGGGTGACATATGCCAATAATGTAGGAAAACAACAGTTGTTCAAGTATGGGGAGAGGGTGTGACTTCTGCGTGAGAAAGAGGTAAAAATAGTCAGTGTTATTGGAAATAATCATCATCGCGTAGGAGAGGAATGTGGAGGGTAGGGTTAGTCACGTGTTACATAGCATGGAACAGAAACTTAGGGTGAGGATTAAGTGTAGTCCAAAATAATTTGGTCATTAACAACCTACATTTAACTATATGTTCTCTTGCTAATTGAGGGAGCATTTAACCTTCAACTCATCTCAAATTTTCTTGGTAGCTTAATTCAAGTATAAGGAATCTAAATTCAATGTTACTTTTATGTTTTAATATCCTTTTGTCTCATGTTTCATTAATTTTGTATGAAATACTCATTCATGACCTTAATTCCACTCAATTAGTCAACTATGGCACAAAATGTCCTATTAATTCAATTTATTTCATATTATGCTTTTAGATTTTTTTCATGGTGTCAATTTGGATTTAGTTATTATATATTGGTGTATTTATTCCTCAAATCCTAGTATTATATTTAATTAGTTATTTCCTCCTGTTAAATTTTGTTAATTGGTTCCAGTAATTCTTAATTAGCCTAATTCAAAGAAAATTGGGTTCAATTTTGACCTATTTAAAATGAGACTTCGGATAATGGGGATGAGCTAAGTAACCAGATTTGGGTATGTTACAACACTCCACCCCTTAAAGAGGATTTTATCCTCGAAATTCAACCATCTATAGCTTAAATTACTAAGTTATATCTCCTAATCAAAATATGGATTTCTAGTTCACTTAAGTAATCGACCTTCACAAAATTTTTTTATCAACTTTATGTTATATTCCAAAGGCATAAATCTTTTACTCCAACTTTTTCAATGGTGGTGAATCTTTTAATCACTATCTGACATCTATGATCATCTGATTTTCCAGAATAATATTATGATTTAAGTAGTGACAATACTACTCTTGATATGTAATATGTGTTATTCAACTCTAAAGTTTTGTTGAACTTTTCAATGACCTCGTTGGTAACAACAAATCCTAGGATTATTATGATAACAAGGTCAAATTATTCATGGTTACCTACACTATTATGGTGGTTTGACTATTTACTTATGATGTTACTTGTATAAGGTCTCTAGGTTTTACTAATGTTTCTATTTTTCTTTTCCCATCATCTAACTTAGAATGATCAATTTCCAATAACTAGGTTTCCCATTAGGGTCATTAGATCATGAACACTAAGTTGTAAGCCTATGCTCATTTAGAGACAACTAACTCAATAATTACTATAATAATTTTTAATATCATACTATTATTTTCTTTATATTGGGTGTATGCGTAATAATTATTACTATTATCTGTATTATTACTTTTTTAATTAAAGTAAGAACTATGGTGGTAAATTAACAAGACTTACACATTCATCATGGTTAGATAGTAGCTATACTTGTTTGACATTATTACTATAAATTACTTAAGTATTACTTATTTCTTTCCCTATTAATATAAGGTAGACCTTAAGTTAAGTTACGCTCATTGTATAAGACTCCACCCATTACGGTTTTATCCTATTAATTACCCATCTACAGAGATATATCAACGTAGGTCTACCAAGTCACATATATCCAAAACTCTTAATCATTTCTCTATTCTTAGGTCTAAGGTTTTAGGGTTGACTCAACCAAACACATGGTTCTATGAAAAGGGATTTCTTATCAATTTAAACTTTGTATAGTGGTGACTCAATTCACGAAAACATTGACAAAATCCAAAAAACCTTTTTTTTGTACATATTATAATAATGAAAGTAAGTTTGAAGAATAAAACCTTTCGATGTAAATCTAAAAGTGGTGCCAAAATCGATCCAAGAACCATGTCAAACACTTCTCATTACACTACACACCTTCTATAATTCTGTCATCACTTCATTCTACTAAAAGAGTCTAATCATTACTACAAGTAGGATGTCACAATCCAGATATCCCTAACCTATAGAGTGTAGGGAAAAAATTGTTTCATATTACACATGTTCAACTTCTACGCATGTTTATATCAACCTCCACTAAGAAGGTAGGGGTGATTATGTGTACTCAAAATTATGTCTCAATCCACTAAGGTAATTTGATTAATGGAGATGACTGAGTTATGATGGGAACCCTAATTGGTATTCTATGACTTAGGGATAAGCATATCACACCCTATAAGGGATAACTTAACTCCTAGAATGGAATAATTAGAAATAGTCAAGTCACTGACTGCTTAGGCACTGATACCATTCTGTATGGAGGTGGGACGCAATAGTGGGCCCACTCAGTGGTACAAACATGAACCATGAAACAAAAAGTAGCAGAAAAACATAACTATATACAATGTTACAAAATGTTTTCATGTACCTAATTATCTCACTCTATGGGTGATCCATTTAAATGAAAAGGATACATCTATATACAAATAAGCCCATATGCAGAGAGTAACAAGTCTATCTCAAGTTGTCCTTAAGTTCACCAATGAGCTCACGATCATCTTGAGTCTCTTCCCTATAAAGTAACTACACCTGGGTGGAGGGAACACCCATGAAAATAGGAAACAAATGATTATGCATCATCAAAAACTGAGTATGTACATTTAACAATATTTTGGGCATTTAAATGGGCTAAAGAGAAAAAGATATGTTCCCTAACATAGATGAGATCATCAAAAGATAGGTAATTTCCAAACAAATATATATCAAGGAGATGAATTCCAAAAGAATGAGGCATATAAATAAACTAGTGAGATAACACATCTTGCCATTAAACATTCACAGTATTGCAACAATCATAATCATTCGCTTGTAGATATTTTGGATTAAAGTAACTATAGTAGGGCCAAGACACCACTGATTCATTTGCCTATTTATATATTTTGGGTAGAAATAACACACCCACAGGAAGGATTAGCACGCCTCTGTATATATAAGGGTAGAAGTAGCATACCCCGGGTAGAAGTAGCACAACCTAATGATTACGCATAAGCATCTGTGAAAATTAGCTAGTCGAATTATACACCATCCATAATATAGTGTGGCAAGATGCATTATTCATCTGAGATATGTGTCATGATACCAGAATAATAGAGGTGGGGTAATTGACCCAGTTTAACATGATAACAACAATTTCAGAATAATAACAATAATTGCCAACTGAGAGAACATGATATATCAACAAGTGAAGAAAAAGGGTAAGTATATCAAAGTTGCCTCGTTATGGGTAAATTTGGTCTTATAAATGCCTAGTTAAAAATAGGGAGGAGTACATACCTTATCTTCATGGTTACCCCTATTTCTAGGGTTGGAACTCACAATTTGTCCTTTCCAACATATAGGTATTTTATACATACATCAGTCCAAAGTTATACATTCATGATTGAAAGTATATCTAAAAACCTAGTTTGGTCACCTAATGCAAAGTTAGGGTTTAGGTATACATATGTGAATATCATTATCATTGAGGATCACATATATCGGTGGTTCAAATAGATATTTTAGTTGAGATTTCCCCCAATGACCATTTATATCCCAATCAATATTATAATTGGACATTTAATTCATTAGATAGCTGTATTAGTAGTAACGCCCATCTTTAACCACTTAGGCCCTATGTAATGTGTGTGTAATGATTTGCATTCATTCGATTTAGGTCTTCATAGTGTCATCCTCTCTCTCAATATAATATAGATCAATTCGTTCAACTAGGTTATGATTACGCATTACATGAAATATTATTGGATCATTATACCCTTATTAGGAAAATATAGGGTTTCATTCAAATATGAAGAACATTAGGATGGTGTAAGAAATAGATCAGATTATTATTATGTCACATGTACACTTAGCTTTTTCTCTTCATCGTGTAAAGGATGGTGATAATACAAAACCTTAGTCTAACCTACTGGTGCACATGTATTGATACGAACATATGCATACACTAGATGGTTAGTTAAGGACTCAAACTACTTGTTGACTTCTTATATGTTATTGTATAGACATTGTTATGAATTAATGTATGCATGTATATATGGATAGATACTAGGTTTGATTTCTCTTATTGATTGAGTTAATTATATAGGATTTTGGCATGATGCCCTATCGTTATTACTTTCAATTGTCTAATTAAGTGAATTCATATGTGTTATGTACCCTACTATTTGTACTAGTAATATGAAATCTGGAACATAGGCAAAGAATACTCACCTGCATATAGTACTAGTAGTCAAACAACAAGTACCCAGAATGAGGAAGGCTTGAAGCTCGTCGAGGATCCTCCAAGATAGGATGAGATGGTGATAGGGAAACTTTCTTGGAGGAAGTAGCATCGTGCCATTGACTTTGCTTCCATTTTAACTTCAGTCTAGGGAATCCTTCATGCTCTCCTTAGATCCCACATGACATAAAGGTAGTCTTGCTATCCTCCTAGATTCTTTGCAGGGTATATACTCAGTGATCGAATGTTCAAACTATCAGTTTTTGTAATGGAGGCTTGGGTGGTGGATGGTGGTCGATGGTGCTCTGGAAATCTTCAGATTGTACACTTTCAGCAAGACATGGAGATTAACTCAAGTTTTTAGCTGATCATTGGTTGTTACCAAAGTGACTGGAGCAGGGATTTGAGGAAGATACCAATGTATCCTGGCACAGGCCAGTGCACAACAAGTCAGAGGATGATAGAGATTAGAGGAGCAGTGATTATGGTGGTGTTGCATGTTTAGATTGGTCTAGGAGTGTTCTAGTGTATTGAGGGGGGGGGGTTGTCAGAGGATGATGACTCTATGGTGGCGGTGGATGCATCTCTAGCATCGGGATGGTTAGTAATGGTTGGAGACGTTGATGTGTTGAAATGTCATTTGGATATGCATGAAGGCTATGAAGAAGAAATGAAGAGGAGAGGCAGTAGGTGGAGATTGTTGAAGCTGCAAGAATTGTTGAAGACTGGCGTTCTAGGCACCAATGTCCCTAGGCGTACAAGGTTGAAGGGTGGTAACCTTGTTGTGGTGGCAGTGTTGATGCCTAAGGCTTTTGAGATGGTGTGAGGTCCGAGAAAGATATACAACATGGCCAGGACATGGGCATTGGATTTGGCGGTTAGGGTTAGAAGGTTAGAGAAGAGAAAGGGGAGGGCCAGGCAGCAGCAACGACTACCTTGAGTGGTGGTGGTAGACTGGTGATAGGGCAGGGTGGTGATGACCTATTGCAGGTCTGTCGCATGGCTCTGGGTTATTGGAGGAGGGATTGCTTTGTCCAATGGTGCTTGGCATTGTTGGTTGGAGGTGGCGTAGATGTTTCCAGGTTGTCTGGTGCCAAGGAGATGAAGAAGGAAATAAATAGGGAGGAGGAGGAGGATATGAGAAGAGAAGAGGAAGAATAGGGAGGCTTATGCTAATAACATATAGAAAAAAATGTCAGTCAAGTATGGGGAGGGCGTGGGTTTCATTTGAGAGAGAGGAAGAAATAGTCAGCGTTCTTTATGACAATCATCATTGGGTAGGAGAGCAACATGGGGGTTGGGGTTAGTCACATGTTACCTAGAATGAAATGGAAACTTAGGGTGAGGATTAAATGTAGTCCAAATTAATTTGGTCATTAACAACATAGGTTTAACTATATGTTCTCTTGCTAACTGAGGGAGCATTTAACATTCAATCCATCTCAAATTTTCTTGGTACCTTCATTCAAAAACAATGAATCTAAAATTCAACATTACTTTTATGTTTTGATACCCTTTTGTCTCATGTTTCATTACTTGTGTATTAAATACTCATTCATGACCTTCATTCCACTCAATTAGTCAACTATGACAGAAAATGTCCTATTAATTCGATTTATTTCATATTATGCCTTTAGATTTATTTCTTAGTGACAATTTGGATTTAGTTATTATAAATTGGTGTATTATTCCTCAAACCCTAGTATTAGATTCATTTAGTTATTTCTTCCTGTTAAATTTTGTTAATCGGTTCTAGTATCTCTTGATTATTCTAATTCAAATAAAATTGTGTTCAATGTTTACCTATTTAAAATGAGACTTCGGATAATGGGGTTGAGCTAAGTACCCGGATTTGGATATGTTACAACTTCTAAATAGGTGACTACACTAGGTTAGTACTTACTAGATCTAATCAGCTAATCCACAGATCCAATCTAGTCAAGCAAGTGGACCGGCCAGTCGACCAATTGGTTGATCTTGTCCATTTGATCGGCATGGCTATCTAGTCAATGGGTTGGACGGATCTTAGCATGGTTAATCAACTAGGTCTTACAATCAACTGACTAGTCTATCTAGTCAGTTAATTGACTTTCTAGTTGATCGACTAGCTTCTAGTCAGTCCTTAATGATCTAATTGATTACCTAAACCTTTTATAACTAATTGATCATGTTCTTGATTATACGATTCTTCTCTATGCTTCATAAGTGTGTGACCTTATAGAATCCAAATTATTTTGGTAGTGATATCTATAGTTATGATTTCATGGATGATGATTGATATCTTCCATGACTTCATTTCCACCTAAGTAACTTGAGAAAATGGAGAACAACTTCTACCTGGTATTATGACTAGTGTTATATTGATTGTATGAACACTTTGTCTTTGATACCCAGATTGAAACTGAGGCATAAAAATTTCATCCTCTTAATGTTCTATCTTTGTTCCTTGATCTAAAGTAGGTTGTTTGAGATGAATATGAGCTCAATAAGATATATTGAATCACATAACCATGGATATGTATTTCATACTCCCACTCATCAAGTGGTCAGGATATCACTAAGAGGAACTAATTCCATCGAAATCACTTACAATAATCCACATGTGTCACGGTTAACCTAAGCAATACATGTATGGCAAACCATATTCAAGGTCAGGTTGAGTACTATTAAAGTACATCAAACAACATGTGACATTGTAGTGACTTTAGGCCTAAGGACCACAATCACCATTGTCACATAATGATATTATTCTGAAAGACATTCATGTCATCCATGTATCATACTCATGTTGGATCTATCCAATTCACTTGTTCATAACAAGTACATATGTGTTTGACTCAATATCTAGTATCATAACTAATGAGATGTACTCATCATTCGACACACATATTAGCTCGTGTATGATTTTTTTTCTAATTTCCATTATAATTTCCAACTAGGGACTTTACAAGATGGATACTCTTAGCATACACATGATCTCATGTTCATGTCCTCAATTTGAAATAACATGTCATCAAGTCATTCATTATTTGGACATTATAATATATAATCATTATCTCATGTTGAAGCACACGTAAAGACTATAATTGATGTTATTAATAATAAAATTAATTATGAAGTGTTCCATTACAATCACCATATGATCAGATGTCAAAGCATACTACATACAGTCTTCTGCATGCATTAGAACCAATCACTCACAAATCTAAGTCCAAGTGCTCTAACATGACCTTTATGCTTTTGTTGTGAACGTTCATTCTTCATAGGATCAACAACATTTGTTTCAGTTGGTACACTACAAATCTTTAAGTCTCCTCATTGTACAATCTCTCATATCAAATAGTAGCAATGTCGTATCTGCTTGGAATGCAAATGTGATATGGGTTCCTTAGCTTTAGAAATGGCTCCATTTTTGTTGCAATATAGATTTACTACATCATCAAAGGATGGAACCACCCCTTGTTCACCAATGAACTTTTTAATCCATACAACTTTCTTTTCTGCACTAGAAGCAATAATGTATTCCTAATTCCTTTATGGAGAAGGTGTTTCCCAATCATGTTTTTACTAACATTAGAGTAGGGATGTCATTCCTGTCAATAGTATTTCATGTACATACAATTTTTGAACCTTCTTATTAACACAAGTTTCATCTTAAATTTTGATAAATCCAAACTATTTGACTATCTCATCAGACTAAATATTTCATCTCTAAGATCTCTGCATCAATTTGTAGCACATAGACTTTTTCTCCTTCATTTGGAGCGATAAAAACCTTTGATTTGTGTCATATAAACGTCCTCAAGGTTATTCCCATTAATGAATGTGTCTTTGAAATCCATTTTCAATATTTTATAGTAATGATAAGCTACAATGGAAAACAATATCTTGGTAGATTTAACCATGACAATTAGTGAAAGGTTTCATTATAGTCAACTCCTTGAACTTGTTTGAATCTTTTTTCTACCAATCGGCCTTAGTAGGTTTTTGCATTACATCCACGCCAATCTTTTTCTTGAAGATCCATTTGCACCATATGGGTTTATGACTTTAGATGGATCCATCAAGGTCCATACATTGTTGGTGTACATGGAGTCAATCTCAAATCTCATGGCTTCAAACCATTTCTCAGAATATGGTCTCTTAATACCCTCATTGAAGGTTTTGGCTCATCATCATCAATGAAAACACATCATCTTGTTGAGTCACAAGAAATCATAATCTCTTTGGCTCAAGATGTCCCCTCCTATACCAATGAGGATCTTCATTTATGGTAGGAACTTGATATTCCATATCAATTTGCTATTTCTCTTGTTCCTTATCACTCTACATAGGTTCAATGTAGTCTTATCAGTCTCAAACCTCTCCAAGTTCTATTTTCCTCCCACTGCTACCCCTATAAATTAATTCTTTTTAGAGACATATATCACAATTTCATAAACAAACACTTTGTTATCAAATGGAATATATAAATAATATCCCTTGGTTTCCTTGGGATATCTGACACAATGTCATTTTTCATATGTGGGTCTAAAATTTTAAGATAATTGTTTCCTAACCATTAATACTGATGTGATTTCAATGCACAAAAAAATTCCCTTAGACAAATTATCCTAGGTTTAAATCCTTTACTATTGTTGCAACTGACTTTCCCACAAGCAGATGGATCAAGTGCAGTATAATAAAGGGTCAAACCCAAAAGACACCATTTTAAAGAAATTTCCTTCAAAAATAACCATTAAGAGCAATATGTAAGACCAATTGTTTGTGAATGAGTATAGACTAATGATTGAATTCAAAACTTGCAATGCAAGAAAATGGATTAAAGTGGGGTTGAAATCAATTTAAAAGAACATTAGGAGGGACATATGGATTTCATCACCATCACCTATGTACCTCTCCTAGTTTGTACAATTCAAAAATAAAAAATATCAAACTAGAACCATGTGAATTCACATTCTTTTAAAATGCAGACTGCACACGGATTGAATTCCTTGTGGGATTGACATGGATCACGACTCAATCATCATGTAAAATCCCTTCTGTGATTGCATTTGGAATCCTACACATTCATTTAAATAATCCTAAGGTTCATGGTCTTTGCGTTTAGGATTATCTCAAACATGTTAATTGAGAGATCAATTCAATAAACAAGAATAAACCAAATTAAGAACAATTTGATGTGTTGGAAAATCTAAGTTCAATAACAACTAAGATAGAGTATGAATGATGGGGCTACTCCTTGTGCCATGATGAGAAGGTATAATTTCTCATGGTCATGGCAAGAACACAATTACAAGAAGAGAGAGGAGAAAGCATGTAACTGATATAGAAGAAAGAAGCATACATAGGTCTCTCTGACAACAGCAAGCCTAAAGAACTTTACAAGGACACTCTACTTCATTGTCTACTCATCTACCTTCTTGACCCCAAAAATATGCTTTGTACTAAGGGTGAATAGAATGAATTATAATTAGGTTGTGCCTCCATTTGTTACAAATATCCCCCTATTGCCAGTTGTGCATATTTCTCTATTTGCAGCTCTTATCAGGAAACCATGTGGTATGGTCAACCGATCACCCACTTGTTAGTGCTCCTGATGAACTTCTGGTTGGCTAATCACTAAGGATAATTAGTCCATCTTCATTTTGATAAGTCCTTTGGAGAGTAAGCGGATCACGAGATCCAAGTAGTGGATCAATCAATCAAGTGGATGATTAAGTTGCTAAGAGTTTCTGACTTTGGAGGCACATATGATGATTAGGGGACCAACCTTATATGTGAAGTTATCTACTATTGGCATATTAGCCAACCATGAAGGAGGATCTACCAACCATTTATTCTCAAAAAATTCATCAGAGTTTATTTTCAATTAAACAACCTTCTGATCGACCGATTTCTAATGGTGATCGACCAACCTGGTGCTTGCCTTGAAGATACTTTGATGAGCAGGTTGGTTGATCGATCAAGAGATTTGATTTTTGAATCAACATGCATGACTTGTGATGTTAAAATCCAATTTGCTTTGTGATTCCTCCTAAACTCCATAATATGGATCTGGGGAGGGGTCTCATCTTTCTCCTGAGTTGATTGGGGCTTTCTTCTAATAAGAGCAAATCTAATCAATATCTTATTGTTTGAAGGTAAAAGCAAATATCATGAAACTAAGTAAAATAAAGAGAAAAAATAATGGAATGAAGAAATTTTGATCTAGAAATTGCATTTAAAACATGATGAATATTCATTCATCAGATATATATCCCCATATCATCATGGTGGACATACTGTCACGTTTTCTATTCCATATTTATATGGTGTCTTTTGAACCAATTTAGAAAGTGCACAATTAAGTGTACTTGATGTTGTTTCTAAAGCATATTTCTAGAAAGAAGTTGGAAGAACAACAAATCTAATCACAGATTGTACCATGTCCAACATGGTGAAATCCCTTTTTTTGTACACCAATATGTTGTTGTCTTCTAGACTGATTCTATTGTGATACAATACTAAAATCTCTCAGAAGGACCTCAAACTCTTGGCTATAATGTTCATCACCTCGATTTTATTGAAGTGCTTTAATACTCATACCAAGTTAATTTTTTACTTCATTCATGAATTCCTTCAACTTTTCAATGGATTCTGATTTGTGTTTTAGTAGATACACATAGCCATCTTACCAAGGTCATCATTAAATGTGATGAAGTATTGATAACCACCTCTAGCATTAGTTTTAAAAGGTCCACTAATTTCATTATGTGTGAGTCCTAATAAGTCACTTTCCCTCTCATTATTTCTAGAAAAGGGTGTTTTTTTCATCTTGCCTAATAAATAATATTTTCATGTCTCAATTTATTCAAAATAAAATGAGTGTAGATATCCATCTTGGTGGAGTCTAGAAATTTGCTTCTCATTTATGTAGTTTAGTCGACTATACCACAAATAAGTATTATTTGAGTCGTTAAGTTTAATATTCTTAGTATTTATGTTATAAACATTCATCTTAAGATCTAATAAATAATGACTATAAGATGTAGGGTCACTTAAATAAAATATATCATCTTTAATAATAGAGCATTTATCATTCTTTATATAAATTCAAAACGTTTCTTGTCCAAATATAAAGTTGGAATGATGTTCCTATTTATAAAGGTAGATAATAGTAGTTACCTGGCTCTATTACAAGCCCACTTGGCATTGGTTAACTATAGGTTCCTACTACAGTGGCAACAACTCTTGGTCCATTTGCTACATTTAGTTCCACCTCCCCTTCCTTCAAGGGTCTACTTCTTTTTCGATCTTGCTTATTTGAGCATATGTGAGATCAACATCCAATATCCAATACCCATGATGAAGAAGCAGATAAGTGAATAGCTACAACACTTATACCTCAACTAAAGATCTCTATACACTAGTTCTTATTCTTCAGATGCTCTAGGTAGAGATGAAAATTTATCATACAATGTCCAACATACTAACAATGGTGCAATTGCCTTCTTTACCAACTCCTCCTTTTTCCTTAAGTGCAAAAGACTGACTTTTATCCAACATTAAAACCTTTCTTATCTTTGCCTTTGCCCATGTATTTTCCTTATCTTTGGACTTATCTTTGATTTTCCCCTTAGCATTCTCAACATGCCATGTAGCTCTATTATCAGTTTAACAAAATTATTTAATATATCATGACAAATTATTTATACTAATTCAGATACAATTGTAGGATCACATACTTGGCCAACTCTTAGCCTAAAGTAAATCTCAATCTTGCTAGACCCTCCACATACCCAGTTAACTTGAGCACATATGGTCCAATTGGATCATCTTCTGCAGTTTTATACTTACATAATGCCTAGGAGACATCATACTTTTATTGCCTTGGTTGTTCTTAGTACACGTTCATTAGATGTGTTATCATCTTAATGACTCCCATGTTCTCATGGTGCTTTTGAAGCTTATATTTTATTGAGCAATCATAAGGTACTTTATGTCTACAGATTCATGGGAATGCTTCTTATAAGCTTCAATTCCTATCCTAGGTGAATTTGTAGTTGGTTCACTTGGTATTGGTGCATCCAGGAAATAGAGATTACACTCATGTGTGAGAAAAATTCTCAATTCCCTTAACCGGTCATGGAAGTTATATACAGTAATTTTTCCTTTCAAGGATCATCATAGTAATTTTGTTGTTGGTTTCCATTTGATCTATAAGAAGTATGGGTAGGAGTTAATATGTGATTTGAAGATGTTGTATTGATATTAATTTGGTCTTCAATTAAATATCACTGCCAATACTTTATTTTGAAATAATAGCCCTCAATGTTAATTTGAAATATTTACATCGTAATCTTCTAGTTAGAAAACTATGCATTTCATCAAATCATGAGTCAGTTATGGTTGATCACCACAACTTAACTTTTTAAGTGGCAACATTTTCCAATTGCATCTAATGCAAGATGCAAAACCCTTTGTCATAACCATCTATATTCCTCTAGGTGCTTAATGCTATTATTAAGTCAAATTCTAAGGCCAAAACAACATAATATGCACCTTGCTTTGGCAAACCCACATATCTATTGTCACACTTCCCTGAGGTAGACATTGCACCATGGATTGACTTGGGCACACTTACTCGGCCAAGTTTTTCATGTTTGTTGCAAAATGAAAAGCATCTAAGACTTAACATTTTTATTCAAAGAGTTTTTTATATATACATATACATATCCAAACACGACATACATATAAAATGTATCATATACACATTATACCGACAATCACAATTCACAAACATCCAAGACTGGTGATGTCCATACTAATGTAATCCTTTGGAGACACAAACGATTACTATCCACCTATGTTCCATTTCGTCATATGAATCATCAACCTATGAACATATGTTTGTCTTGCATCACATCAATGGCACCACACACGATCCATGGATGTGCATGGTTGCCTCATCATGCCAAGTCCTCCAAACTTGGTCTATTCCTATCTAATATTAAATGATATGTAGAAAACTTGAGTTTCATTTGATGGGAGTAAAAAGAAATAAAAACCATTACATATGGAATAATATATGAGGTTTCATGCAAGATGAGTACTCGTAAACCAAAAAGGGTCCATCCACATCCACATCCACATCCACATGCACATCACACACTCAAAAGGATCTTTTGGCCAGAATAAGCCATGCATCCCCCAAACAAAACATATTTTAATAGTAATGAATATAATTTATAGATATATTGTATCTTACACATAAACACACACACATATATATGTATATATATGTATATAATATTATATATTGCATTATTTTCATGTAGGATAACTCCTATGAAACATTACAAGATATGTGGAATTAACATGATATGTATGTTTACATTTTCTATAACATCACAAGTAACAATACAATCGACACAAAATCAAATATGATCATATCTATTATAAATATTGGTGTGTCATAGACTAATGTTGTTTTAATATCATTGTAGGGTTCCATTGAGGCAGCATGCACAACAAAAGTAACAAAAATTTAATATAATGCATGTTCCCACAAGTTGATCTCGTCAACAACAATACACCAGGAAAGTTGGTTGAAAGATATACCTTGTCACGAAGTAGATCTAATAATGTTCTAATGCAAGTTGTTTGCATACAAAACATTACTAGGAAAAAATACCTATAGTTTAACGTTTAAAAATGTAAATAAACTTGCCCATAAGAAAACATGTCAATTGTAGTACGCAAAGGGGTCAAACCCATGAAATAACATGATTAAAAGTTGTATTCAAACCTATTAATAACAATAATATTTAAATATGGTTCATTGATAATGACTATAGCTAAAAACTAGAAATAAAGATTGCATAAGCAAAAAACAATTTAGTCAAAGATTAAATTTAATTTATAAAACATTCTAGGAGTCTGAAGCTCACCACCATAGATGTTACACCCCAATCTCACAATTACCATTAATCATGAGATTAGGGCATAAATTGAGGATTTAACGTAATACAAAGATCACCCTTAACTTTTTCTTCTTTTTCAAACTCTTTGTTTTCTTGCATTGAACAGCATAAACTAACTTTACAAGGGAATCTAAACATTGATTTCTCTAATCTGATTTCAACAGTAAAAATGCATGTATGAACATTCATTATGTTTCTTATACTTTTAAGCACATAACACTTGCTGATTTACATATATTGCTAAAAGAGGAATAATGTTATACATCATCATTTACAACTCTCTCCTATTTCTTTACAAGGACCTAGAGTGACAAGGACTGGCTGAACTTAACTATACTCAGACTTAACTCTTGTAGCAGATCTACTCTGATGCAATGATATCTTCAATCTCCACGGTTTCCCTAAAACTTTTGAGTAGAGGGGTGAGCCTACTCGCTCAGTGAATGAGTAAAACAATAATGTAGTCTAAAGTACTGAATCATACATTTATCATTCTTGGATAATTGAAATAAAACAAGATAGTAATATCAAATTAAAAGACTAGATATTCAAAAACTTACTAATAACATTGAAGCCTACATCATTCCAAATAAAAAAGTATGCAAATATAATCCTCACTATATTCAATATTAAATTTAAAGAACAACTGCTGCAAAACTATACTCAAATATTTCTAAGCCTTTCTTACTTATAAGAAACTCTTTAAAACTTATATTATCATATTTTAGCTTATGCCATGATCATATGCAGTGTACTCTACATATGAAGACTTTTAGCGAGCTACGATCTCACTGTACAAAACTTAGCTGACACACCCAGGAATGCTAAGCCTGACTATGTTGCTGGTCTGCAACAGGAAAATAGCAATCTCGCCTCAGAACACCTATTATTCCATAAAAACCGAACTCCTCCTCTAACCTGAGCACACAGGCGGAGAGTCGAGCCACCTATTGGCTTTACTGTATTGTAATGCCACTAGGATCTCTAGTTGATGTTGGACACTACATTCTATATTTTAAGGAGACTTCCACAAGGGCTTCGTCCCCTGTACCACCTATTAGTATGATCTGACCCCCGTATACTGGACACTTCCAGGGTTAGGTCGTTTCATCCCTACGACGAAGACCTCTCATAGGGAATCTACAGTGTTCAGGGATACTATTTGTGGCACACCATTCGAACAAAACGTCGTTTACTAAGAGGAAGCGATCATTAACAATGGATTACTGAAAATCACTAAAAATTAAAACCTTTTGCAAAGAGATCCAATTTCAGGAAACTCTTTATAACAAGAACCAAAGTATTACATATACATTCTGGTCCATAAGTACATACCATGTACCATCTCTTATCGAGGATTACATACATCAATTGCTATGTTAAGTCTATACATGAGCAACACAAAACCTCGAGGCATCAAGCCAAAATCTCAGATCGATTCATTAAAAGCACTAACTACTTACTCCCAGGACCTGAGAGTACAGAGACGACACATAGGACTCTCTATACAAAATATGACATCTAGAGCCTCCACCTGGATTATTACAGTTGTCCCTATTGCTGCTGCTGCTCTCCCCCTACTATGGGGTTTCTGCCTCTTCTTCTGCATCTACCTAAAAAGTTGGATCCCACGGGGGTGAGACAATTGAAAATTGTCCCAACAAGAGATATAACTCTCCGCCAGAAACATTATTATTGCAGATAAACAATAATAAACTGAACAGAAGTTCTTTTATATTAATAACAGTATTAATTATTGTATGAACACAATAGAATAATCTCCTTTCTTAAGGAGAATATTGCATCTACCCATGGTAGAATTGTACATCATCCATCTACTTTGTAAGGAATGTAAGTAATCATAAATATATCATCTATCAACTAAAGATGCATAAAAGAAATGTATCCTCAGCCAGTGATTTTCGTGTTCAATCCTTAAGAAAACATGCTATATGGTTGATTACATTTTACAATCACACTTATGCCCTGAGGAGATGAGGTATACCACTCATACTCCAACTGACCATTGTGAAGTAAAAATCAGTACCATACAAGGTTAATGGAAGAGTCGACTGCCATGACCTCCCTTATTTTGGTCAGTATGAGATTCCATGTAGGACATCTCGTGTCTCTGCTAAATAGCTTTCCAGGGTATACTGGTAACTTCTCTATAGAGTTACAGCGGCAACTGCACTCTCTTCGCAATCGAGAGATTTCATGTTTATCTCAAATCGATCCAGCATTAATATTATTGGGAGATTCATGATACATCCATCCCGACATCGGGGGATTAGTGATCCATCCACCCCGACATATATAATGAAGGATTGAGAGATTTAATGTTTATCTCACATCAATTCCTCCATTAGGGTGTAAGGATATTTTCGCCCATCACCCCCGCATATTCAGTAATATGCATTCCGAGTTATGCTGCAGAGCAACCTGTTTCCCCATCCAGCAAATTCTGACGCTGATGGATCTATGGCCATGGCACTACATGATGGGATTTCACTTGGTTAATTAAGTACATTACCATATTCTTTTAGCATCAGTCAAGTTTCAAACAAGAATTATTATGAAAATGCTACAAAGAAAAGTATAATTCATCTATCAACTACTTTTCAAAACTTTATAAAACATTGGGATCTTAATCCCTTATCACATCATGGGCATTCTCATTCCTTAACATCTCATCATCATGATTATGGAATATGGGTATTCAAACCCTCAGTTCATTAAAAAACATTTTTTACCACTTATCAGGTAACTAATACCTTCAGGTCATCTGACCAAGGTAAACATGATACTTGCTACACAAGCATCTCTCATGGCTCTCAAAGCCCATTTAGTCACTTGTTACCTATTACTAGGAAACAAATCATATAATGGCTCACAAGGCCCATAAAGCATTTAAATAATTAACACATCATAGCTCATACCTGGCTACGTTCATCATCACATGATTACCTGCATGATCATTACATGATAACAGTTATATCAATTACATATCAGCACTATGCAATGTAAGAGTAGTGTCACTATTCCCTTATTTAGGGTTCGGATTTCTCTTACATATCATCACCCTCCATTAGGGTTAGGGTTTTCCATTATTAACCATTTAGGTTATCAAGATCATATTATTAATGATCAAGCCCTAATTCATTACTCCACATAGCTAGGAGCCAACATTGATAACATAAGTATTCAATCATGCTTATTTATTCTCATCACTTATCATTAAATGAATTATCAACACAAGATATGAGTTCCTCTATCAACTTTACTAGAATATGATGACATCATACTTTATTAATTTGTCTTAACCTTTTCATAAGGTATGTTAGCCTATACTTATCAAAGTGCATTACATCTCAATGTAACAATTGACATGACACACTTCATGTGTTACTGTAACAACCGAGCCCACTGCCCAAGGCTCTAGTAGAGTTTCAGGAATGACGACTGGCCCCACAGACCACCACTAGCCTTAACTGCGCACTTTTTCCAAACTGACGTGCAAGCCAGGATCAACTTTCCGACTGGTCACCCATCCTAGTACTACTCCAAGCTGAGCACGCTTAACTATGGAGTTCTTTAGAGATGGGCTCCCGGAAAAGGAGGTGCACCTTGGTGATATGGGTAGTCCAATCATTCCTTTTAAGATCATGTTATCCGAGGCCTCAAATCCTGGGATGTTACAATCTCCCCCACTTAGACTCTTGACGTCCTCGTCAAGGCTCAACTATATGGCCTCATAATCTGACCCCATTTCAGTGCAGACCCACAATGGCCCATGGACACCCAGCTCCCATCCACGGCTACCAGCGCAAGGGTGGCTCCATCTCGTCTCTACGGATAGCCCTTTCCAACTTGCCTAGACCGCACGGCTCAAGACTGGCATGCCACATGCCCATGTGGGCCCCACCTACTAGAGGGGTTATGGCTCTGATACCATTTGTAACAACCGAGCCCACTGCCCAAGGCTCTAGTAGAGTTTCAGGAATGACGACTGGCCCCACAGACCACCACTAGCCTTAACTGCGCACTTTTTCCAAACTGACGCGCAAGCCAGGATCAACTTCCCGACTGGTCACCCATCCTAGTACTACTCCAAGCTGAGCACGCTTAACTATGGAGTTCTTTAGAGATGGGCTCCCGGAAAAGGAGGTGCACCTTGGTGATATGGGTAGTCCAATCATTCCTTTTAAGATCATGTTATCCGAGGCCTCAAATCCTGGGATGTTACAATCTCCCCCACTTAGACTCTTGACGTCCTCGTCAAGGCTCAACTATATGACCTCATAATCTGACCCCATTTCAGTGCAGACCCACAATGGCCCATGGACACCCAGCTCCCATCCACGGCTACCAGCGCAAGGGTGGCTCCATCTCGTCTCTACGGATAGCCCTTTCCAACTTGCCTAGACCGCACGACTCAAGACTGGCATGCCACATGCCCATGTGGGCCCCACCTACTAGAGGGGTTATGGCTCTGATACCATTTGTAACAACCGAGCCCACTGCCCAAGGCTCTAGTAGAGTTTCAGGAATGACGATTGGCCCCACAGACCACCACTAGCCTTAACTGCGCACTTTTTCCAAACTGACGCGCAAGCCAGGATCGACTTCCCGACTGGTCACCCATCCTAGTACTACTCCAAGCTGAGCACGCTTAACTATGGAGTTCTTTAGAGATGGGCTCCCGGAAAAGGAGGTGCACCTTGGTGATATGGGTAGTCCAATCATTCCTTTTAAGATCATGTTATCCGAGGCCTCAAATCCTGGGATGTTACAGTTACTCATCCAAGTATATTGGATTTAGAATACATCAAGGTGTATCAATCTTGAGGTGCTGGATGTGATATCTATCATGTCTTGATGTATCACTTCCCTCATCACCTTTATCTTACTTAAGTTTATCAACTTATCTTGTACTAGGGTATTCCCCATCCTAATACTTTATACATTAGTTCATCACATTTATCATGTAAGGTCTTGTCACAAGTCATTTATTTGAAATATGCAACCATTTTCAATGATATGGACTCATCTCGAGTAAGACATTATTGATATAAGGTCATCCATTAACAACCACCTTAGGTGTTTCACTTATCAATATATTAATCACTATTCCATTATTAGGGATAGGGTTTCCCATCTTTATCAATTAGGGTTTACATAACATCACCCTATATTAGGGTTTCACATGACATCACCCTATATTAGAATTCCACATAACATCATCCTATATCAGGGTTTCACATAACATCACCCTGTATTAGGATTTCACATAACATCATCCTTTATCAGGGTTTCACATAGCATTACCTGAAATTAGGGCTCCTCAACTCATAGCCCAAAGTTAGGGTTATGATTTATCATCATATTGCCCAAGATTAGAGTTTCATGCACTATAACCCAAAATTAGGGTTTCACATATCTTCACCCTATATTAGGGTAGGATTTCATATAGCATTACATAGCATCACCCTGGAATAGAGTTTCACATCACATTACTGCATTAGGGTTTCACATGACATCACCCTTGATTAGGGTTTCATATTAGATTTTGGCATTAGGGTTTCATATGACATAACCCTTGATTAGGGTTTCACACATCATTATCTTGAACTAAGGTTCCTTATAGCTTTTCCCCAAATTAGGGTTTCATGTAACTTTACCCGAAATTAGGGTTTCATGAAGCATCCTCTTAAATTAGGGTTTTTCATTATATTACCCTGAGTTGGGATTTCTCATATCATCACCCTAGATTGGGGTTACACCATTACCCTAGATTAGGGTTTCACATGGCATTGCCCTAAATTAGGGTTAGGGCTCATCAACCTTTTCAATTAGGGTTTCATGATCTCTTTATCAAGGATCATACCCTGATTACATATTTTATTCATGTCGAAAGTGTTGAGGCTTAACCACTACACGATTATTATACATGTATGAATTCCTCTCTCTCTCTCATCCTCTCTAGGATGTTGATTACTTCAAACTTGATTTGATTAGGAAAACCCTTCATTCAAGTACCTACATTTAGGGTTAGCATAGTGTGTTGAGATATTGCTTTCATAAGCATCAAAGGTTAACCCCTCAAAGGGTACTAATCACCCTAGTACCTTAAAGGTACAAACGTTATAATTACCTTTGATAAACATCATTAACAATCGTGGGGTTTAATAGTACTTACATGGTTTGAGTCAAATAAACCTCCAAACGGTCTTGAGGTAGTAGACCCTTAAACGGTCTTGAAGTACTTTGACCTTCAAATGGTCTTGAAGTACCTTGACCTTCAAACGGTCTTGAAGTACTTTGACCTTCAAACAGTCTTGATTCCAAAGTTCCTAAACAGTTTGAGACCGTTTGAATTAAATATAATTAACCCCAAATGGTTTGAAACCAGAACATCAAACGGTTTGAGACCGTTTTCCCTCCAAACGGTCTGAAGACTGTTTGATCCCAAATGGTGTCAAAACCATTTGGACTCAAACGGTCTCAAGACTGTTTGTTCCAAATCATCTTGAAATCGAATGGATCAATTAGGGTTTCCACAATCAATCGATTTAGGGTTTGCACACATTAAACCATCCAACATTGAGACCATTAAAGGTTCATCAATCTACAACCCTTGGATATCCATCCATCCATGACTCCTCTTGACCTCAAACGGTCTTGAGACTGTTTGGTCACTAAATGGTCTTGAGACCGTTTGAGCCATTCAACATAGAAATTGACTCAATCGATTTAGGGTTTCAACCATTCAATCCAATTAGGGTTGGTAATCAATGGATCACCCATTCTTGAATCCATTTAAATTTAAATCAACTTGAGCCATTGGATCTTCATCATTCACATCAATAGTTAACCCCAAACGGTCTTGAGACCGTTTCACCTCAAACGGTCTTGAGACTATTTGCCCTCAAACGGTCTTGAGATTGTTTGATCACCAAACGGTCTTGAGACCGTTTCGTCATCAAAACTCAAAACCGTTTGCCCATGATTTTTATTGAGGTGTGTGATAAGATGACATCATCATCTTCAAGCTACAAACCTTCGAAATTTGATGTAATCTTTGTGGTGATTTCATCAATTAATCAAAAGGAAAATCGTGAATGAAAAAGGAATCAACACATGATAAAGAAATGAAATCAATAATGATATTTAAAGGTTCAAGTTATATAACCCACCTTCAAATTTGATTCTAAGCTTCAAGCCTATCATCCTCAATGGTGAATGAAGCTTTCTCAACTGTCCAAGGTCTGTTCTCAACTCTTTGGATGCAAAGGATGATCATGGTTGAGCATTGAATGGAGAAAAGAAGAAAATAAGCATTGAAGTTCGATTTCCACCATGAAATCAAGGTTGAAGATGACCATGGAGCTTACCTACAGGTTGGGGCACGTTCTCCTCTTACTCCTATGCTCCTTAGTCTTCAGTC
The DNA here is from genome assembly GCA_963693085.1 of Alisma plantago-aquatica. NCBI lineage: Eukaryota > Viridiplantae > Streptophyta > Magnoliopsida > Alismatales > Alismataceae > Alisma > Alisma plantago-aquatica. The sequence continues at coordinate 31,088,981 of OY856415.1, read as the reverse complement.
CAAGCAAAGAAAGAAAGTGGATTCGAAAAAGAGTCTTTCAAGTGAGTGGAAAATGGGGTATATGTATGTGAATTTTCAAGAGAGAGAAAGTAGTAGAAAATCCTTCATCTCCTATTTCATGTGTCACATACCCCTCTCTCTTCCTTGCATACGAAGCCATCTTCCTTGCCTTCAAAAACCTCTCGTTTATCCTTGAATTAATGAAACCACTTTAAGAGATGGCGGCACTAGGGTTGGATGGGGCACTGGGGGGCGATCGGGACGGCGACGAGATTGGAGGACAAGGCAACATTGTTGGGGACCGGATCTTCGATCCTGGAGTAGAAGAAACACAGACGCTAGAGGACCAAAACTGGCAGACCATTGAAACTATATGTGGGCAACACATTAGAAAGGGAGGCAATAAAAGAAGGGTAGCCACACACTCAGTGCCGGATATCGGCCTAACGTTCATGGTGGCAGGCATGCACAACCATTCAAACAAAGGGAACACAATCTGTGTACTGGAGGAAACCACCGTGCCAATGCATCTAGAAGCCGATGGGATGAAGAAAGGTAACCATGAGCAGGTTATGACAGCGACGCAAGTATCCTATGCGGAGGCAACCAAGGGTACGATCCCAACGCAACACGAGAAAGAAAGTAATATCTTCTTCCTGGAGAAGCTTTTTAAGGAAGATCTCCCATATGGGGCAGTAACCCTTGATGAGATAGATGGGGTTCCATCACTGTCGATTGAACCTTAGGCGGAAGAGGATCTCACCAGGCCATGGAGATACGTGGTGATAGCCTGCCTAATCGGAACGGAGGTTGGATACATGACGCTCAGGGACAAGATCAAGCTTCTATGGAAAATTAAGGGGAAGTTCAACATGTTCGAAATGGAGTATGGACATTTCGTCATCTAATTATCATGCCTAAATGACTTTGAGATAGCTCTGATGGGGGACCATGGAAAATCTTTGGTTGTCCGCTGATTATGTGGGAATGGTACCCAAACTTCACACCTTCCTTGGAACTACCTAACTATATGATTACGTGGGTAAGGATAATAAACCTCCCACTACATCTGTATGTCCGCACTATGTTCAAATACATAGGCCAGATGTTGGGAAGTTTGTTCAAGGTGGACGACCATACTGAAAACATGTCTCATAGCCGCTTCGCCTGTTTGGCAATTGAAATTGATACGTCGACAAAGTTGGCTACCTAAATTCTGATCAATGGGAAGGAGTATGAAGTTTACTATGAAGGACTACTGTGGGCCTGTGCGAAATGTGGCAAGGAAGGAAAAGTATCTAAGAACTACAAATATGACCAAGAAACTAAAGTTGCAGCCAAGGAAACGTCTAAGGAGGGAGAGACTGCGACCCAACATACTAACAGAGAAGAAGGCCATAGGGGGTGGCAGATACAGACACAGAAAGGAAATTCAAGAAGAAGAAAGCATGACAAGACAACACAAAACATCCCTCAAGTAGATTCCACCAACAAGATCACAGGCTTTGATTCCAAACAGAACGAGCAAAGCGACGAACCACCGAGTAACGCTACTGATCAACAGATTCAAGTCAGAGAGGAAAGAAAGGACCAGAAGAAATCTATAAAGGTTTGGAGAAAGAAGAAGACAACGAGTAAAGAGGATATCCAGATGGAGACAAGGAATGTGATTGGGGATGTCACTAACAATCAAACTAGGAAGAATGCAGAGAAAGTAGGGGGGAAATCAGCAGATGTTAATAAGGAGAACCACATAGTAGTAAATCCGTATGTCAATGAGGTTGTGATCATTGAGGAGGAGGGAACTACCAAACCAATAGAGACAACAATGGAAGAGAGTACAGAGGCAATAGAAACGATGTAAATGACATGTTTGAGTAGATTAAAGAGGGACAAACAAAGGAAAACGCAAAGGACCTTCGAGAAGGCTTTTCTACCTTTGAAAACAAGTTCAAGAAACAACCTCAATACTAAGAGAAAGGGCAAAAGTAAACATCCATATGAACAAGCAGCTCGTAGACACAGCCGCAGAAGGTCATCCATTAATGTGGAAGGAGCAGTGTTGCAACAGTCCGGTGGTGAGGGAGAAGAGTAGACTACTGACATTAACCAGGAGGTACAAGTCTAGCATGAGTCTACCCACAAATTCTAGACCCTTTAATGCTTAATATCCTATGTTAGAACGTCATAGGCATAGGCAATGATGATACTATTAGAGTTCTGAAAGATCTCATCCAGTTAAATAGACCAAAGGTTGTAGCTGTGTTGGAACCATGCATCAGTGGCACCAAGGCTACCAACACTATCAAAAAACTCAACTTTAATAAATCTTTTCGTTGTGAAGCTCGAGGTTTCTCAGGTGGGATTTGGATATGTTGGAAGGAGGAAGAGTGTGAAATCCGTATAGTAAAATATCATAGACAGTTTATAACCTGTTGTATAGATGACACGCTCATGTGTACTTTTGTTTATGCGAGTCCGCACATGTCTGTCCACAGACTTCTCTTGGATCATTTGATCATGCTGGGAAATAACACCACCCTGCCTTGGGTTGCGTTAGGGGACTTTAATACTGCCCTCCTTCCCGAGGAGAAGAGGGGAAGTGCTAATTACAACTTTAATGAGGCACTCTTGTTCAATAACACCATCCTTGAAGCTAGGCTTTTAGACATTGGATACAATGGCCCTAAATACACTTATATACATGGTCAGCTACGCGAAAGGCTTGGTCGCGCCCTGGCTAATGTGGAGTTCCTGTTAGAGTACCCGTAGGTCACTGTTAATCACCTCCCGAGAGCTGAGTCAGACCACTGTCCACTCCTCCTGTGCCCCACTATGAGAAATATTGGTCCCACTCGTTTTGTTATCCGGGAATCTTGGTCTGGAAGCCCCGAGTTCCAGGAGGTTGTTTGGACCAGCTGGAACCCAAACCTAGAGTTTCATGAAGCTCTCAAAAAAGCTAGAGGAGACATTGATGCCTGGGCAGTCAACGAAAGGAAAAAAAGAGGTAATGATAAACGCAGAATCCTAAATAATCTGGAAACTCTTCAAAGCTATCTATCTAATAGATTCGATACAACAACCATCCATCTCATAGGAGACATGGAAGCCAAGTACCTTGACATTCTGAAAAAAAGAAGAAGATAACTTGAAATAGAGAAGCCACATTAATTGGCTTAAGAATGGCGATAACAACTCGAGCTTCTACTTCTCAAAGACAATGCAGGCCATTGGGTAACGGATGAGGGTAACGTTTCAGAGATGATAGTAGAACACTTCAAAAGCTTATTCATGGAACTGACACACCACAACACTGAGATGATCAGTAATTACATTGGATCATTCAGAAAGTTGATTGACAGTGAAGCCCGCACAATGGGGAGACCTCCTAGCCTTCACGAGTTGCATAATATTCTGTTCAATAGTGACCCCTACAAGGCCCCGCGCCCAGACGGAGTGGACAATTCTTTTTTACTGAAGAATTGACATTCCATCAAGCATTCCCTGTTGGCCACAGCGAGTACAACAACGACCGACAAAGTTTTGCAACCCGCGTTCTACAATACGAGTATAGTCCTTATTCCAAAAGCCTCCAAACTGGAGAGATGTGAAGAATTTAGACCAATCTCTTTAAATAACTGTGTGCCGAATCTTGTATCCAAAGTCATTGTGGAAAGAGTACAAAATTATCTCCCAGAATGGATCTCGCCGACCCAAAGAGCTTTTGTACCAGGGTGGAAAATAGCAGACAATATTACTGTTGCACAGGAAATCCTGTATATCATGCGGAGGAAGACAGTGCCTAGAACAATGGCAATCAAGATTGATTTATCTAAGGCCTATGATAGAATGACATGGCCCTTTATAGCTGACACTCTCCTAAAGATTGGGCTACCTTTATCCATCAGACAATACATTATTAACTCTATATCAGGAGGTGAAGCGTCCATCAAATGGAAAGGAAAAGAAGTTGGTTCTTTCAAGACCACGAGGGGCCTCCGGCAAGGAGACCCCCTATCACCTTACCTTTTTGTCCTTTTTCTAGAAAGATTAAGCCAATCTATTGAAAAGCTTGTGGCAGAGAAAAGATGGACACCGACCAAGATTTATAACAACGAACCAAAGATTTCTCATCTTTGTTTCGCTAACGACCTGCTTCTCTTCGCGAAGGTGGACATGGAGGAGATGAAGACCATCATTAAAGGCTTTGAAGATTTTGGAGCAGTTTCCGGACAAGTCATATCTATTAAGAAATCCAACATTCACTTCTCTAAGACTGTGCCTCAATGGATCCAAAGACGTATCTGTAGAATGAGTAACCTCACCCCGACGGACAATATGGGGAAATATTTGGGCATACCTTTGATTCATGGGAAAGTGAAGAAGGATACGTATAGTAACATAATTAACAAAGTGTCGGCTAACATAAATTCGTGGGCTGCAAGAACCCTCTCTCTGGCGGGTCGGGTGTGCCTTGCCAAGTCCACTCTTTCATCCATTCCATCTTATGTGATGCAGATAGCGGTGATCCCTATAAAAGTATGCGACAGAATAGACAGCAGCATCCGCTCTTTCATTTGGGGAGGGAACCATAAACAACACCCCCTCTCCCCGGTTGCTTGGAACAAAATTACATCTGATAAAGAACATGAGGGATTGGGTATCAAGACTATGAGGGAGCTGAATGAAGCACTCATTGTCAAAAGCACTTGGGATTTGAGCTCAGACAAAAAATCACCGGGGTGCGTAGGTGTAAAGAGAAAATTCTAAGGATACGTTGGCACTCACCTACCTGACATTTCCAGACTAGGTCGGGCGGCTTTACAAAGGAAATAGTTCATTCTTAATAACTCAAGAATGGTTCTTGTTAATGGAGAGAAGAGCAATATCTGGTCCGACCTATGGTGTGATAGCAGTACTATCCTGAAAGAGGTAGCAATAAAGCTTGTTACTGGTGATGTTCTTCAACTGACAGTTTAAAATCTTATAACCAGGACCAACAGTTGGGATGTCGAGTTCTTGAGAGAGTCGTTCCCACCAAACATTGTGAGGAAGATTTCAGACCTGCCTCCTCCTCTATGCACTGAGTCGGAGGACAGAAGGGCTTGGAACCATACTGATTCGGACAACTTTACTACTAAGAGTGCCTACAATATTCTACGGGAGGGAAAGGACATACAGACGAATGGTAAGTGGATGAAGATCTGGAAACTTAAAGCGGCCATGAAGATTAAATTCTTTTTGTGGCTTGTGGGTCACGAGGCTATTCTTACCAATATCAAGAGACGAGCTAGACACTTGACCAATGATAGTTGATGTCCGTTCTGTAATACTGATGAGGAATCAACCCTTCATGCCCTTAGGGACTGCGAACAAGCAGCCCAAATCTAGAAGCTGGTTTTACACCCGGCCTCCTGGACAACGTTCTCAGCAACGCTAGATGTTTGGAACTGGACGGACAGCAATCTCTCAGCACTGGCACCCAACAACCTCCTATTCGTAGTGGGTTGCTGGCACATATGGAATAGAAGGAATATGGTTGTCTTTGAGGATAGGAAAATGACCGCAGCTCAGGTCCAAGCCATGATTATTAAAAACATTGCTCTTACTTTTAAAACTTGGGCCGTGAGTGAGCTGAATAACTATCCTCAAAATATGGTGGAACCTACCGCTGCATGGAGCAAACCTGAAAAGGACCAGATTAAACTCAACACCGATGCTACCTTCGATGCGCACACTGGCCGAGCGACGATTGTTGTTATCAGAAGAAATCACGATGGTAAGTGCCAAGGAGGATGGGGAAATATTGTCCAAGCTAGCAGTGCATTGGAGGCGGAGGTAAGGGCAATCTCTCTTACGGTTGAACTCAGTAAACACATGAGAAATAGGTTGATCTATATAGAAACAGACTCCACAAATTCTAAGCTTGCAATTGAAGGGAACTCAGCAAATTTCTCGAAGATGGCCAGATGGGTAGAAGACGTGAAGGCTAGTAGAGAATCTGGATGGACATGGAGCGTCACAAAGAGAGAGGGTAACAAGGCATCTGATTGGCTTGCCAAGTTTCAAAACAAAAACCAGGGGGTTTTTATTTCTATAGAAACCCACCCACTGACCTTGTTGATATTATCAACTTGGATATGTGTAATGGTAGTAGTACTACCATGTTTCATACAGTTGCTAGTAGTATTTTTTGTAATAATTCATTTGGTTTGATTGCACGAGAGGGGCGAGATGAATAAAAATACCCTATGGCTTCTATCAAAAAAAAGCAACCACTTTAAGCACCTTAATCATTATAATACTATTATCCATTTTTAGTGGACAATTCTTTTTAATTAACAAATGTGAGTGGGTTTCTTCACTTACTTAAGATATTTCGATGAAACCCAAGGCCTTTGGACGTCCTTGCATTATAGGATTTAAACCAAATCCTTATTAATTGATGGGAACTTTAATTAATTAATATATATATATATATATATATATTTGCATCAAATTAAATTAGGGTTTCAATTATGCTTAAATCTTGATTATTTTAATATCAAGATTCTCTCTCCTCAAAAGAGATTCAAATGAGATGCCCCTCTAATTTGATTGTCTCTAATTGATACCAAGAAACATTAGGGATTCTATATAAGTGGTATTTTGCATATTGAACCCTTGGTTTTTGCTAAATTGCATATTATACCAAAACTAGGTTTTAATGCACAAACATTGCTTAATAAGCTCTTTCTTGATGCTCAGGCTTGTGGAAGCCATACCTCAGCACCATTCTCATTCTTATGATGCTATAAAACTTGAGGAACATTTATCATGTAACATTTGCAAGTTAACCCCTTAAATTGGGTAAATTGCACTTTAGTCCAAAACAAACAAATATTATTTCAACATTATTCAAACAAGTTCAAACTTGGAATTTGGGCTTTCCACCAGCCACCACCTTGCATCATTCTCTCTACAACGATGATAAGACACATAAGGCATGTTCAACATATGACATATTGCAATATAACCCCTCAACTTGGGTAAATTTGCACTTTGGTCCAAAGCAAAGGAACATTGCTCAAATAGCATTCAATCAGGACCAAACTTGGAACATAAGTGTGTCACATGATAACAAAACACCTTAGAGGATTATATTAAAGTTTTAAGAAACTTATTTAGCCAAAACAAATAGGGTTACCTCATAACCCAGGTCAGGGATGTTACACTATTACTACTATAACTTTGATTATATCTCTCTTAGTCTGATCTCTTTTAACTCTGTATATTAATGACTACTCGGACTATTGAATTGAAATCACTGATGATACTGAACTGAATGCTTAACATATTGTTTACCCCTTTCTTAGGGTTTCTCCTTACCCATGAACATATAGAACTTCTCATGTATTCAAACATATATCATGTCTACTAATATAAATATTCTCATTCAACATTTCTCACATTTATGCATGGCATCGATAACATACCTATCTAGGGCATGTCATATCTCTCCACCTGCAATAGCATAACAACATATGCATTTCATGACAAGTATTTGAGTTAGAAAATCCAAATCTCATAAACAAAGCATATATGCATATAAGACAATATTCAGATAAAATCCCACAATATCACATGAATCATTTCAATCAACCATTTACTACTAAATTAGATATGTATACTTGTAAAAGCATACTAGATTGGGTTTCCATCCTTGATTATTTTCTATTCACAGGTTATGTATTCTGAAAATCAGAAACTCTATTTGTCCATATATCAAATCAAAGAGATCAAACATGTAGAATTATATGCATTAGGAACATAAGTAAGATCATATAAGCATAAATCCGAATTTCAGCTATAATGTTGTTCAAGCACCCAAATAACTTGAAAAATTCAGATCTTCAGAAGATTCTCAATAAACTTCTTAATTTTGTAGTATTCAAGATACATGGATATCCATATACATGTCATCGTATAAACGTTTTCATATCATAGTTGGAACATGAATTGAAGTATTCTATAAACTGAATTCAAGAATATTTCTTTTCATTTATTATCATCTAGGGAGAAATTGAGAATATAAATTAAAACCATCTAATTGAGTACAATTGACTGAAATATTCTTTTACCCACTCACCCTAAGCTGTAAAACATCTTTAAAATGTATCCCATATCTGAAAATCTTAAATCCATATCAAAACCCTAGCAATCACCACTTTCTTCTTCCTTTCAACTTAGAAACCCTAGAATTGAAGATTAGGAGAGAAAGAGTGAGAAAAGGACTTGATTTGATATGATTTCAAATCCAATCAGGGGTGGGACGGAATTTTGACATCTGAGAGAAGATTCACCATGAAACTATATCCAAAGAAGCTAAACTTACATGATTTCATCATTCCTCGGACCGCAAAACCCTAGGTTAGCATCTCCATCACTTTCTCCTCTCAAACCCTAACTCTCCCTCTCTCTCTCTAGGATTTCATTTATCTAGATTGAATCACGAATTATGAGAGCTACTTGTCTATTAGGTTGACCATATAGAGAAATTGAGCTGATTGGGTCAATTGCACATTGACCCCTCACTATACTTTCCTTAATTTCAGCTGAATTTTCTGTCATAAAAATATTACTGTCATTCATCTACTGATAAAGTCTAAACGCATCCAAAAATTATGAAAATTTTACATGTTTTTTATTATTGAGTTTCAGATCTCTATTTAAAATTTCAGATCATTTGCATTTACCAATAAATAACTAAAAACAAAATATTACACTTCTCAAAAGCACTCTGTCAGCATTTTGGTCGAAGTATAGTTTGACCGAGAACCACATTCAAAGAACACTCAAATATTCTGAAAGTTTTCTCCAATATGCATGATTGAGTTATACATATCTTATCCAAAATTCAATTAAATACAAAATTTTTAGAAAATATGAAAAATCATTTACCACACTCCTATATTGATCAAATTCCATATTCATGTACTATCAAAACCCAAATTTTTTCCGATTAGGGTTTACATTTTTCAAACCCTAATTCTTCAAACTAAAATCATATTTAGAGTTTCTTATTAGGTTTGAAACATCACGATTGATCTACTATCATTAATCAATTCTGAACGATGTTCAATCTAATTAAGCATGTAATCATTCAGGTAAACCCTAATTTACCAATTAAGCACAAATGTGGTCATTACAATAGACTACATATTTGCTTTATTTGATTCAACTCCTTAATCTAATAAGTTAGATCATGACCAATTAGATTTCCATCCTTGTGGAATGAAAATCTTGCAAGGATCAAACTTTGCACAATCCTAGGAACTCGACATTTATCTCTTCGAAAGTTTTACAAATTTGATCGGGTGTTCTAACCATAGTATCCGGGATTAATATCAAGGATTATAAATAACAAGAAAAATTAATAGATAAGTCATGGAAATCCATATGATAACTCATTTAGACTTCCATGGGTTCATTTAGTGTCTTAATCTTGGGATATGTTATCCCTTCACTCAAGATTATAACAACAAGAATATAATTGATCGAATCATTGAACAAGCATGTAGATTGGAAGAAAACACATCTAACCAAAAAAGATCTTGGAATAAAAAACAACTAAAACAAGGTACGGGCTATGGGGATACACTCCATGCCCCAATTCAAAGGTTTTACATTCTCATGGTAGACACAAAAGAAAATATAAAAGGGTAAGGTGCCATGTTGCTAGAATCTAGAACTCCTTTGGTAGTCTACAAGAGGAATATGATGGCTCCTTCTCTCTTTTCCTTGCATTATGAACCTGAGGGAGGCCCTAAGATCACCTGAGTATGATCCCTTGGTGTGTGTCCTACCCCTTATTGGTATGTATGTCCATAGACAAAATCATATGATGATTGTAATGGGGCATCATAAACTTGATTCGATAATGATAAAGGTAATTCCATCTATTATGTTTGTCTCAATCATGAGAATATGACACAAATATAATAGATGTTTAAAGAATGATGTTAATCGATGACATATGTCTTCAAGTTGAGGACCTCAATAATGACACTACTACAGAAACAACATTCAATGTCACTTTTCTGGGCGTCGATTATTTACAAAAACCGCCGCCTATAACATTCCACGTTGGCTATTTAGTAAATCCTACGTCTATATTCTAAGACCAGCCAGACACGGGTACCTCTTTGTATTCAGCGTCGGCTAGGTAAACCAAACTGATGCCTAAAATCGCCCGCGAAATCCAAATTTCGAGCGAAAAGAAAAAGTGTCACATACAGCGTCGGTTTTTTAGACACAAACGGACGCCTATGTATGATGAGAATTTGCGTGAAAAGTGTCACATACAGTGTCGGTTATCCTTTGATAACCGACGCTGATAATGGTTCCCGCCAAATAATTTTAGGGCAAATATTGTTCAATTGGACGTCGGGTTTTAGGAGCAACCGACGCTGAAGATGTTTAGGTGTCGGTTTTGTGGACAACCGACGCCTTTTATGAACTTAATACCCCCGCGATCACCTGACTCTTCCCCTTTCTTTTGTTTCATTGTGAGAATTTCTCCCCCACTGCTGCTGCCGCCTGACTGCAACCCCCACCCGCTGCTGCTGCTTGTGCACTGTCGCCGCTCCGCCACCGCTCCCTACTCCTTCTGTGCCGCCGTATCTGGTCCTAGTCGTCGCGCCCTGCGGCTACCTGCCTGCCCTGCGTCGGCGGTCTTGGAGCTCGCCATGCCTGCCCTTTGTTGGCGGTCCTTTGCTCGACCTCACCTCGCCGCCGACCTATCGACCTCACCCTTCTCGCTTGTCCAGGTACCTGCCGACCTACCCAGGTGGCACCCAGGCGCGCCTAGGCGGCCAGGCATTCACCTAGGGTCCCAAACCCAGGCGCCCATCCTAGTTAGGCCTCTGGGATGCCTGGGTGATGCTTGGGATGCGCCAAGGCACAATGCTGCTGTGTATTTTTTTAAAATTAAGTTATTTACTTATTTTTGTTTATTTATGTACTGATTTGTATTTATTTATGTATTGTTTTAGGAATTAATTGATCATCTACTGCTGCCCGTCGTCTCCCTGCCCATCGCCTGCTCACCTGCCTACTTGCCTGCCTACTCACCTACAGAGGTATTTATTTAATCAACATTGTATTTATTTAATCAACATTGCTACTTGTATGATCCTAGTGATTAAAAGCACTCTTTCCTGGTCCCTTCAGTAACTAATGTTCCCTTGAGATGAGTGTTAATTGATCTAGTTTGCTTACTTTCCTTGTAATGTCATCTTTTATGTGTTATGACCTAGTCACCTTTAGAGTATTAAAATGATGCAACTTGTACACTTGTTAAATTTGAATCTATAAATCCTATGAATTGATATCACCCCACAAAATCAGTAGTCACTATTATGTCTTGTACACACTATAATCAAGATCTAATACTCTTATGCTATTTTAACACCATGAGACATTTTTTTCTCATTCTAGTGGATTATTATGACCTATGATGACCTAACATGAAACCATGCTCTTAATGATATGATTTACATATCTATTATTGTGTTTGTTGGCCTAGAAACATGTCCAAGATTTACTCATTAGGAGTAAATCTTGGATAGTCCCCGGTTTGGGACTGTTCTTGAACACCTAATCTCACTTAGGATGTAAGTGTATAATGTGTATTGGGTTTTCGAGAAAATTTCGGCAGCATTTCCCCGTTTGTTCTCTAAGTACATATGTACTTAGAGAACAGTGGAGAAATGCTGCTGAACTTTTCTGGAAAACCCAATACACATTATACACTTACTAGTGAGATTAGGTGTTCAAGGATGGGATAGGTGGTACACATTTATTATATATCAGAATGACATCACATGTGTTTGTTGGCCTAGAAAGTGAACAATCATTGTTCTTTATATTACTTGTACATTGGTATAAATTAGACTGAACAATCACTAAATTATATACTGTTTGTATGGAGTATAAATTAGAATGAACAATCTTATGCTATTTTAACACCATGAGACATTTTTTACTCATTCTAGTGGATTATTATGACCTATGATGACCTAACATGAAACCATGCTCTTAATGATATGATTTACATATCTATTATTGTGTTTGTTGGCCTAGAAACCCGTCCAAGATTTACTCATTAGGAGTAAATCTTGGATAGTCCCTGATTTGGGACTGTTCTTGAACACCTAATCTCACTTAGGATGTAACTGTATAATGTCTATTGGGTTTTCGAGAAAATTTCAGCAGCATTTCCCCGTTTGTTCTCTAAGTACATATGTACTTAGAGAACAACGGGGAAATGCTGCCGAAATTTTCTTAAAAACCCAATACACATTATACACTTACTAGTGAGATTAGGTGTTCAAGGATGGGATAGGTGGTACACATTTATTATATATCAGAATGACATCACATGTGTTTGTTGGCCTAGAAAGTGAACAATAATTGTTCTTTATATTACTTGTACATTGGTATAAATTAGAATGAACAAACACACTGAATGTTAATACAAATGCTAAATGTTTGCCTTTTTAATACAGATGCTAAATGTTTTCCTTTTTAATGACATTTTCAGATGGCTAACCATGGTGAGCATGATTTCCATGATGAGCATGAAGTCCATGATGAGCATGTTGTCCATGATGAGCATGGTGAGGATACCAATGTAAGTTCTAAAAACATATCCTGTATTTCTATAAAATTCATTATCTTCTAGTTATGTCATATATCCCATATTTCTATATTGGGCTAATTCAGTGTGTTTATTTTTGTCAAATTTTAGGTTGATGATGCACATGTACCCACTGAAGCACTGCAGGAACTTGATGCGCATCACCAAAAAGTTAACAAGAAAAGTGGCATCACTCTGTTGAACAAGTTAATAGCGCTAAGTGGAAGTGGATCCAAATTGGTTGTGGAGTTTGATAATGGAGGAAATGCAATTGGAGTGAACTGCAATAATTTTATAAACTATCTTGGGGTTGTCACTCGAAGCCATTGTGGTGTTAAGTATGATAATTGGCATAAAGTTTCTCAGGCGAAGAAAGACTTGATATGGAAGGATTTATGCGTGAGTTATTATTATTTGCAATTCTACTTTTGTAGATTACAAATTCTATTACTTGTAATTCTATTTTTGGATACTAGTTAATAACAATTCTATTTTACAGAATCTGTTTGCATTGGATGAGAAGCTGCATCGTAAAAGCGTGATGTAACGTGCTGGAAAGATGCTTAGGAACTATAGGACAAATCTCAACAGAGAATACATAAAAGATGGTGATAAGAAGAAGAAGTCAGCCCTTGAACAGTGGAACTTCTTGGACAAAGAAGATTGGGACAATTTTGTTGCTTCAAGAAAATCTGAAGAATTCAAGGTATTAGGCGTCACTCCCAATGTAATTAATATACGGTGTATTCACCTATTCAAGATTAACATTTAGTGCTACTAACCAAATCATTAATGTGCATACTAACTAGGCCCTCAATGAGGCGAAAAAAGCAAGGCGTGCACTGAATGTGCATGACCACACTATGGGTCCAAAGGGCTATGCAAGTGTTCGCCAAAGACTACAGGCGGAGTCTGCTGCTACTCAGGAGTCCTCTACTATAGGTAGCACACCTCAGCCTCACCATGATGTTTGGATAGCTGGGAGGCAAAATAAGAAGGGAGAAATAAGGAAGCCCGCAACTGCTGAGGCGGCTGCAAAAATGGTAAAATACAAGTCTTAGAGCAATCGTTTGAATATTGATTATTTGTGGTGTTAACTTACCAATTTCTGTTGATGGTGATTAGTGGGAGCGGCACGAGCAGAGGAAACAAGGCACGTTCATCCCTCAGGGCACAAGGGATGAATTGACAGTTGCTCTGGGTAACCCAGAGCATCCTGGACGTGTTAGGGGTGCAGGCGCTGGTGTGGGCATCAAAGCATTCTTTGGGCCATCCCAGTGCAAACCCAGAGTGGAACTTTCACAAGAAGAGGTAACCTATTCTTTTTTTAGAATGTTACTGCAAAAGGAAATTCAATAATAATAAGCTAATGTTTCTTTTATCCATGTATAGGAGAATAAGAGAGTCGAGGATATAGTTGCTAAGAAGGTCAATGATATAGTTGCTGAGAAGGTCAAGGAAGAAATAGTGCGGTGGCAGGCATCTCAGGTTTCCAATCAGCCTACGGTGACCTACTCTTCTCCTGATGTACAGACTGAGAGTAATCCTGTAGACCCACCACTGCCTAACACATCTATTATAAGTATTGTTTATGACATTGTAGCTAGTCTTTTCAAGATGATATGTATATATGAATAATATTCTTTACGTAAATTTGTAGGCATTGAAGCCATGCCGCATAAAAATGCAAGACTATGTTGTTGCAGAGGTGCAGGCTTACCCGTCCCTTCCTGAGGCAACGTTTCACGGGACTCCAATGCCACAGGGCTACGTTCGTGTGAGCCTGATACGTGTATTACCCGATTGGAGGGAAGCTACATTGCCATATCCCCACCCAGATATTGATACACTTGCTGAGGTAGAAGGCGGGGTGATATTGTGGTCCAAAGCAGATGTCGTCTACACTACTGAAATTGTAAGATAAATTTACATTACTTTAGATTGTTAATGTGTATATATGAGGTCAAATGATATGAAATTATATATACAGGTTAAAAAGAAGACACCCGGAGCACCTAGGGCTCCACCTCCACTTCCTACATTACCAAGTTGGATTCCAACTGACCTAACATACCCGTTAGGTCCTGCTTGTAAGGGAATGGCATGTTGGATACAAGCACATAATATACATTGCCCTATAATTATTTCTTTAGAAGCGGATTATGCAGGTCAATCATACGAAAGCTCTTTATTTATACAAGATATTATTGAGCTGTTTATGTATGATTGGCTGAATACATCAATGATAGAGACATGGATAAGGTGAGATCTTGTTTATACATCCATATACCTTGTGTAAGATCCGGTGATCTGGTTTCTTATATATTAATGCATACGTAATACATGTTTTGCAGTTACTTAGTCGAAGATCAATGCAAATAATTTGCATTTGATCATGTGGGATTTTTTATTCCATCGTTGATTAGTATGGTAGCTAAAGACCCTGATAGTGTTCAACAATACTGTATAGATGCTTTTACAATTTTCGGTCAGCAAAAGAAGACGATAATAATAGCTCCATTCAATGTCAGGTAAGTTTACTTTATTTATAATTTGGACTTAAGAAAACTACATTTTTATTGTGGATTTTGAGTTATTAATTTTTAACTTTTTTACCTCTAGCGGTAGGCATTGGGAGTTACTAGTTATTGTCCTCGGGACGTTCACTGTTTATTATCTAGATCCTGTGGGGAGTACATTGAATACTAAAATTGTACACATAATGAGAATGCCATTATTCTGGTGAGAAATATTTCATTTTTATATCTGTTAACATCTTTTATTACATTACTATTTATTTATGCAATTTACTGTGTTACATTAACATGTAGGGGTTTAGATGCATTCAAAAATGTTGTAGGAAAGGTCCCAAGGAAAAAGAACCAGCCAATAATTTGGGAGAATGTAAAAGTAAGTTCCCGACTCCAATGTATATATTATTTATGTGAACTGTGCTTAGTTGTATTTTTTAATATTTTGTATGTTTCAATTTATAGTGCACTAGACAAGACAATGGCTGGGCATGCACATACTATGTGATGCTATTTATGAAGATGATTATCCAATATACCGCATTGGACATCAATACCATACATGAGGTATTATATATAGTCTCATTAGTTAGTATGAAATATATCAATGTTTTTTTGATATTATTACTTATATATATAAATCATTCTCTTTGCAGGTATTTAAAACTGACCAGACTATAGGTAAACGCTTAAAAGATGTACATGCTCCATATACGATGGAAGTATTAAATGAAGTAAGAGAAGAATGGGAAAAAGCCATACAAGCAGTGGCGATTGTAAGATATAATTGGGATGCTGATAGCGATGTTAAATAATATTTTGTAAATGAATATTTCTGAATGTTTATACATGTCTGAATGTTTCTACATGTATTTGAATGTTTCTACATGTGTGAATGTGAGAATTGAATTGATGTCTGAATGTATCTACTTGTGTGAAAAGTATATTTGTTGATTTTGCATGTTTGTGGCCTGTTTGTAGGCTGATATCAATGGATGTCGTAAACCTGCAGTTCAGAAAACTGAACTGCAGGTTCTCATCCTGCTGACCAGCCACAGCAGGCCTGCAAACTGATAAGAAAAAAAATTTAAAATATAGGCATCGGTTATTTATAGAACACCGTCATCAAAGACATACAGTGTTGGTTATTGGATAAAACTGCCGCCTAATGTGACAAACACCCCGACCGTACAGGAAAGCACGGCCGTGGTGGAAAACGTGTCGGTTCTTAGTACAAAACCGACGCCTATAGCACTAAACATGGCCGTGCAGGGAAGCACGGCCGTGTCGTATGGAAATATGGTGTCGGTTAGGTAGTTGTAAACTGACGCAGAAAGTGTCCAAGATGGCGCCCTTTTTGTGGCGCGAACCCGTTTGGCGTCGGCTTATGATACATAACCGATGCCTATAGGTGCCCTGCTGTCACGTTGTCGGTGGCATGAAGCCTTTTGGCGTCGGTTAGAAAACTGACGCCGAAGAGTCCGACCTTTAGCAGTGCCCACATAGGCGTCGCTGGAGAACCATCGCTAAAAGGGGTTAAGCAACTGACGCCAAAGGCGTGTTCTGTAGTAGTGTGAGATCATATGTATTATGAGAGTACATACATTATTGTTATGTCCCTAGTCAGATATTATTATGGAACCCAAATAGATGAAAATAATATATAAGACTAGAATATGTCTTAGTTGATGACGGAATATTATTAGTCTTGATATGTGATTTCAAACCAAGCACATAGGTACATGTTAGAGAACAGTGTATCACATAGTACCCACCATGAGAGTGATACATGGAGACCATAGAATAGTAGTCATAATCAATTCTCATACTGATAGTGGTGATTTTGGTTCTTAGACCTGAAGTCAATACACTCATAACATGTCGCTCGATGTATTTTTACACATGCAATGTGACCTTGAATAAGGGTTACCATAAAGGTGATGCATGAGTACATTGTGACACATGGGGATTGAGTGTGAGTGATGTAGATGGGATTTGTCCCTCCTACATGAGATTGATATCTTGGTCACTTGGTAAGAAAGACTGGGAAATGTATAACCATACTCATGTGACTCAATATGTGATATGTGAGCTCCATGTTTCTCATACAGTCTACTCTAGTTCAAGGAACATGGATTGAACAATGAGAGGATAACAATTCCATGCCTTGAGTTCAATACTGATATCAGAGACAAAGGAACTACACGATCACTATAACATTGATCATGGATAGTGGGTTGAAGTGTTCTCCAACTTTCCAATTACTTGGGTAGCAATGATGTGTTGCTAGATACTTCTCATTGTGTGTGATGTTATAAATTGGTTATGGACATTCACTTCCAACATAACTTGGGACCTATACTGCCAGACACATAGGATGCACCTGGAATAGGATTTTATTCATGAATTATGTTTAACTAGATTACTAAAGTGTTAATTTGTTCAATAAATAAACAATAATGGCTGAAATTTTGAGTGATTGGAGTGTGAACTGACTGGTTCAAGTATTGAACCAATTGAATCAAGTGTCATGTCAATTTGAACAACATTGGCTAAATTAGAACTTGAACCAACTAGTTCAAAGATGTGAAATGACTGATTTAGGTTGTGAACCGACCGGTTGGATGATTAATACAGTTGGATCAAGGATTGATGTTGGCATCAGGTTGTGCATTAATTTTTACATTAAAGCTAATATGTTTGCAAATAGAAAACATAGTGAACTGATCAGTTTAAGTGTTGAACTGGTCATTTCACATGTGAACCGTGTGGTCCAGTTGTGAATTGACCGGTTTCACATTTACTACTTCAAGAAAATTCATGAAATTCTATCTCTTTGACTCCCAAATGATTTGAAAACCCTTGCCCTAGCCATCTTATATAAAGGGGACAGTCTAGGCTTTCAAATACATAATAATAAGCTTTGACAGTTGTTGTCCTCTCATAAATGTGGTAACAAGAAAGCCCAAGCAAGTCCTATCCATAAAAGGGAGGGACATCAAGGGAGAGACAACACGAGAGAGCAAATCAACCCTATTAGGTTGAAGTTTGAAGGGACAACTCCTTCATTTTGGATATGGTAGTGAAAAGTGGAGTTCCCAGTAGCCTGCCTAGACTATTCAGAGGTGTGGAGGTCATTACCACCATGCTAGGAAGACAACAACCATCGATGCCTATGGTGTTGCATGAGGATGCCATCATCACCAGTTGTTTGTGTGTGCCTTGCAAAGAGTGCACATCAGTGTGTAAGAGTTGTTGATGGACTTGCTCTAGGACCAATTATATCTCTTGATACCTTCTTTCCTAGATACATTGTTGTTGATACAATCTACTGGTAAAGGAATTGGGAAAAAAAATTTGTTTTCGCTGCCTTCCTTGCCATCCTTATTCCCAACAATTTTATCAGAGCCACATCGATTTATGATGTATCTAGATAGATGTGATTGATTTATTTTATTGCATACAATGTGAATATCAAAATAGCTTAATTTCATATCAAATGAAATACAATATATGAACAAAATATATAAATGATACGACATATATATGCAATATATAAGCATCATCGTAAAAGCATTTTGATGGTGTATGTATGTGTGGTTATAGACAAAACCCATGTGGATTGTGTGCATGGTTGTTTGGCTTATTTCATGTTGTTATTTGGTTCCCCTCCTTTCCAAATATAAATTAATTCTCCTTTTCCTATATCCCCTCTAATGTAATCAAGGTTTTCCCTTTTACATGTAATATGGAATAGGATGATTTTAATTTATGTTTCATCATGAAAACACATTATGCATGGGATGAGTCGACCGACAAAGATTCCATCTGATTGACTAGAGGATAGAGGAGGCCACAAATAGGAGGATCCAATCAATCAACCTGAAGACCAACTGATCGTGTAAGGAGTTCAAAAGACCGACTTGGCCAACAAAGTTTCTAGTACAGGTTGCTACATGTGATGTGGACGTTTGGTGGTAGCAATTCTTTGTGGATCCAAGAAATTGCATTAGTATGGCCATAAACATCACTCATATATTTTGTGATTCATTTTTTATTTGTGGACATATCATTTATATGATACATACTATAAGTATGTGTGTGTGTATTTATATAAATACCTTAATAATTATTAAGCCTTAGATGCTTTTCCTAAGAAACACACATGAAAAGCTTGAATGAATAAGCGTAGGTTACGCCAAAGCATGGTGTTATGTCTATCTCATGGAAGTGTGATGGTAGATATGTAGATCTACCAAAGTAAAGTGCATATTCTATCATGTTGTCTTTTGGTTCAGGCTTAATTAGGTGACCGTAATGAGATTAAGTACATATAAGCATTGAGATGGTTTATGATAAGGAGTTGGGCACACCATCTAACCAAGAGTTTCATGAGATGCAATTGGAAAAAGTTGCCTACCTAAATATTCAAGTCATGATCAATAAGCCAAATTTGACTCATGATTTTATGAAATATGGATCTTGGCTCACTAGAAGATTGTTTGTTGTAATCTTCTCAATTGATATGAGATGGCTATCTATAAGGCCCCTAAACTTGCTTAATGAGTTGAATAAGCTTAATTATCATACTTGAATTCATATAACCCTAATATAACCTTGTGATATGCTTTTAAATCATAAGAAAAGCTTAAGTTTCAAATTTGGTCCAATTTGGACACTGTTTGAGCAAGTTATGCAATTTTATGCACATTTTGGACTTTTCTACAATTTACCCAATTGAGAGGTTTTCTTTGCAATTTATCACTTTCATTATATTCCTTGGATATTATATCATCATTCTTGATCTTTTTTAGCCATAGGGTGCCTATTTAAACCTTGGTTTGAAGGTATTTTCTCTAAGGGTATTTTAGGGTTTACCCCTTCACGGATGAGCTACCTTTAGTAGCTATCAACTAATGAATTATGTGATTGGCTGGGAAATTCTAAAAAGGAAATCTAAGAAGGTCTATAAGTTCGGTGGGGGATCTTCTTGTGTGTGGGCTTGTATATTCTTAATAGTTTAAGGCCATAGACACATGGGAAAGCTACTTTTACACCTCATGCATGCTTCCATCCTTATCCATGGGCTATATTTACCTCTTCCTTGCCCCAGATCAAAACTATGCTTGCTTTCTCTTTCCTTTAACCGGGAGCAATGACTCCCCTCTATTTTTCTGTGGAACCAAGTTCTCTAAGGTAGAAGACAACCTCTTTTTGGAGAAGAAGGTCTACTAGAGCTCCATTTAGCCCTGCCTAGGGTTTCCAAGGTCATTTTCTAGGGATTTCAACCAAAGCAAGTTATTTTCTTCCTTCCTTCTCCATTTATCTTTCTCTTCTCCTTCCTTATACCTTCCTCCAGGTTCGAACCTTGCTTTTCCATGGTAGAAATTTCTCTAAAGCTCTAAAACCCTACCTTTCTTTCTCCTTATGCTTAGGGTTTGCTCATTTGATGAAGAAAGGTGCTAGATGGACGAATTCATAGCTTATTCTTGGATTTTCTACCCTACCTACTCAATATTTATTCTGTTTTTGGTTTCATGTTCTCATTATGGGCAAGTTTTATAACTTGCTCCACGTTTATTTCTTACCATAAGCTTGCTAGCTCATGTTCTTGCTTGAAAATGATGATTCATGCACTAAAACGTTATGCTTGACTTGGATTTCAATTTTTATAATGTTCCCTATTCTGATTTCAGTTCTATATGAACCTGTGATCATGTTTATGTTATTCCTAAGGTATAATATGACTTGGATCAGGTTGGTTTGACAACCTATGATGCTAAGCACCTATCAACCAATGGTCAATTTTAAGGTTTAAGCTGATTTCTTCTATAAACCCATGACCCAATGATGGTACCATTGTATCAACCCTATGGTGTTGTCTTCACGACAATGGATGGTGGTAACCAAGGGTTTCAACTGAATTTCACCTCCTTAGGTCATGTTTTGGCCTAATTAGAATCCTAGTGATTAACAACTAAGTACCCTAATGATGCTATCAATCAATGGTGATATTAGTTTGATATTTGATGTTGATTAATGAATATAGTGTTGATCTAACAACCTATGGTGACTTAATGGTCACTAATGATGGTGGATCAGGTCTCCAAAACCTATGGTGAGTTAGTTATATAGTTGTATCATCAATTAAGCCTTAGACCAATGGTTTCTTGGGTAACTTGATGCAATGGTCGGACCTATATTGTAATTGATGGTTTTAATATATGAACTTGACCCAATGGTGAAGATATAATGTTTTTTCCTACAATAAAGTGGAATGATGGCTAATGTAATATGTTGGTCCTAATAATGTGATTTATATGGTTTCCTTTATATTATCAACTTAAGGAGCTTACTTGTTGATAATGGATGGCTTGTTTTAAATGAACAGTCGATTGTGGGTTTTACCCTAATCTCAGTGGAACTTTTTGTGTTGTTAATCAAGCGATGTCTAGTGTTAGATGGTGAATCTTTATAGAGCACAAATAAAGGACTTCATAGGTGGTTTATACAAGGTGTTTACTTATGTAAAAAACAATGGTCTTACCTTTTAAACATCAAATGGTTTTGGGTGACATTGTGGTATGGGGATATGGGTTGAATGATGTTGGAACAAATGGAGGGTTACCCTTAATAAGGTAGTCTTACCTATTCACTCATATGAATAGAAGGATTGATAATCATATTGTGTTGATATGTAACCCTAATGAGGTATATCTTGTTATACCTAGCTTTAATATAAGTAAATGATGGTAATTGGGTATGAATAGTCCTTGAATGACTAATACAATCATGAAGTACTATGTTAAAGTTGTTGAAACCCTAGTATGCTATAACCCAATGGTTACACCTTGATTTATGTGTGGTTTCATACTTGATAATAGTATGGAATGTGATGGTGATGCTTCACCTTATGAATCTATGATCCAATGGGGATGATGTGAGTTAGGGTTTGGGTATAAGTGCTGATTAGTAACATTAATATAATTTATCTTGTTGAACCTAACTCTAATACAAATAGATAAAGATGAGTATTCATGTTTAACGTTCTTATATGATGGCATGATGGTGAAATAACATCCTTAACATGATCATAACCTTAATGTGTTAATCGGTGGTTGTCATAGCCACATGGTTGATACTTGCTTATGCTAAACATGTGCATTATGAATATGATGAGGGTCAATCATATCTAGATTCCTTTCATGTTGATATAATAAAGGAATGTTCTTAATGTTAATATAACCCTGCTATGATTATTTATGAATATCTCTTAGCTGATTAATGCAATATTGTGTTGATCTGGTGTATTATATGTAATTGTTGTTGTTGAGCCCTGAATGAGGTGTAATCCTCTTGTGTTGATAAGGGTTGATACCATGTGATATTGTGAAAAGGATTTATATCATGTGATAGTATGATGACCTTAATGACCTTTGGGCATGGTTGAGCCATGAATGTGGTGTAATCCTCTTAGGTTGATAAAGGTTGATACCCTGTGATATTGTGAAAATTATTATTATCTTGTGATAGTATGATGACTAGTGTGGTCTCATGAATGGCAAGTGAATAGTACCATGTGATGAAGAGATGAGAAATTATGTTTCACACATTTTATATCTTTTAAAAGTTGTGATATTTATATGCTTGCTAGAAGTGAATTAGGGTTTATATGTCCACTTGTTTGATGCAGCCTTAATTCACCCAATTGGCATAACTAATCAAGTGCAACTCTAATCATGTAGTGCCATGTGCCATAGATCCATCTGAGTATCAGAACTTGCTAGATGGTGAAATGAGTATTCCTAAGGGAAACGCAGAGCGCATATTGTTAAGTATGTGGGGGTGGCAAGTTGAGGATATATCCTTGTCATCCATAATGCATATTGTGGAGGTTGGCTATGGTCATGCCTCATACATCTAATGTGATTGAGAACGGATGTGGTCGTGTCTCGGTGATTATATGTGTGACAAGATTGGAGGACAACTGTGGTTGTACCTCAGATGGTAGGGTATGCATATCCACCTCCTTTTACTAGTGTCGTGACCTGTACCAAGGATGGACTAAGTTGTTAGAAGCTTGACCTTATGTGTCACTATGGCGGACCCATACTGACTAGGGGTGCAAAAGATATTAGGAGTCTATCTCTTCCTAGATCTTGTATGGCACTGATTTCAACTTAGCAGTTGTCAGTTGGATTTTGAGTGGTATCCTCAATTTCCTCAGGGCATAATAAAAGATGTAAGACAGCCATGTAGCATATCTATTTAATGTTATACAATGATTCATATTGGATGAAAACCCTTATTTTCTTTCTTTTCACTGAGATAATAGATATGCTTATGATGTAGTTATGCTCATGTTATAAACATGCTTATGTTGTCACATATACTGACATTGATGGTTAAGATTTTGTTGATAGCTATGTTTAATATTGTTGGCCATGCTTTGTAACTAGAGAGGCATATAGTGCTAATCATGCTTATCTAGATAGTTGTGCTTATGTTGTTATCTCTTTTTATGATTTTGATATGTTCAACCTATTAGACATGCTAATGTTGTTAGCTATGCTAATGTGGCTAGACTTATTCATAATGATAGAGATTCTATGTTACTAGACTTGCTCATGATGCTAGATATACATATGCTACTGAATTGCTTATATTGTCAACAAGATAAAGGATGATAGTCTGGCTAATGATGATAGTTATTATCTTCTCCTTTATGTATTTTGTTAATCATCAGTGTTTCTGAGCTTATTTGTTATATTTGATTAAACCGTTTAACTGTTTAATTACTTAAAAATGTTGTAATCAATCAACATTGTTGGAGGTTATATCTCTTGCTGGGACATGGGTCTCACCCTTGTGGTTCGCCACATTTTTTTAGGTAATCGGAAGTGACGAAAACAAACATGTGGCAGAAAAAAGGAGTTGTAGTAATGACTCTTTGAGAAAGTTGATTAGATGTCTAGTGTGTCCTAGAGTCATACTTGTACTCTCAGGTCCGGGTAGGAAAAGTTTGTATAAGGTGTTTCAAACGAATCAAAATTTTGTGAGCATGTTAATGTTTGTTGTGTGGCATATACAAATATTGTTCTCCTGTGTATATATGTTGTGGCTAAGGTGATAGAACAATTTGTATCAAATTCTTGGCATTGTATGGATATAAGAAATATGTTGGGCTCTTATGAAAATGTGTATGAGCTGGTGCTGACGTTGAAATCAGTTTTAATTTACCCATATTTTTGGGTATGTGATTAATTAGTGATCGATTGTGATTTATGTTTTGAGTAATCTCATTTAGTGTAACAATTTCTAACTTTATCAATTTGAACAAACTAGTGGGGAAGATAATTAATTAAAACCTGTAATATTGTCAAACTTACCAAATCAAATCAAAAGTGTTTTGACAAAAGTTGCAAATTTGCTTTTGTAGAATCTAATGCCAAACACAAACACATTTTCTTTGTGATCGATCCTTGAGAAGGACAAGTTTAATGGGAATAACTTCCATGTATGGTTCAAGATGTTGAGAGTCCTTCTCACTCAAGAGTGCAAGCTCTATGCCTTGGAGACACTAGAGCCAGATGAACTCGCTCCCACCACACCTAAGGCTGATAGGGATGCTTACAAAAAACACTCTAAAGATTTTGTTGATGTCAAGTGTCTGATGTTTCTCTTAATGACCTATGAGTTGCAGAGACATCATGAGAACAAGGTTGCTATTGAGATGGTAACACATCTTCATACCAAGATCAGGAAAGATAAGAGAGATATGATTTCTCTAAGGCATTACTCAAGTGCAACAAGGTAGAAGTAGATCTAGTAGGTCCTCGTGTTCTCAAGTTGATTGGGTATGTGGAGAACCTTACTAGACTAGGATTTCCCTTTGGTGAAGAGTTATCCACAAATGTGATTTTGTATTCACTGTCAGATTCATACAACCAGTTTGTCATGAACTACAACATGATTGACTTTGACAAGCCATTGTCAGAATTACTTGCCATGTTGAGGACAACTGAAGTGTAGATGAAGAAGGATAAACCCAAATATGTAATGATGATCAGTAGAGGGAAGTCCAAGGGCAAAGGGAAATCTAAGAAGAGTTCTAAATCTAGCCAAAAACCAATGTTTTCTTCACTAAAAGCTAAGGGACGAGTGAATAAGGAAGGAAAATGCAACCACTATCACCTTCCTAGACACTTGAAAAGGAACTATCCTCTTTATATAGAGGAACTCAAGAAGAAGAAGGTGATAGAAACCTCCACTTTAGGATCTGAGAAGAAGTAAGCTAGAAGTGTGCGGACCAATAGTTGTTGTCACCACATTTGGAATCTATCATTCTGCCTGATGGGCATGTAATAGAATTAGTGAATTACTATTATGTACCTTCCATTAATGAAAACCATCATGTATCTTGTATGGATAAGAAAATTACAAATATATTTGATGCTTTTCTTTCAAATATGAGATCTTTTATGGCAATGGATCCAATGTCTCATGGTTTATATTTGATAGTTCTAGAGATAATTATATAGATATTGAATGACTCGATGACTCAAACAATGAATACATATGGCATTGTCATCTAGATCACACTAATGAGAAATGCATTTCTAGAATCCATAATGATGATCATCTAGACTCTTTTGGTTATTGAACCAATAGAGACATGCAAATCTTATTGATTGTACAATATGACAAAAGCACCTTTCACTAGAAGTAGTGATAGATTGATTATTCTATTAGGACCCGTACATATTGATGTATGTAGACCCTTTTAGAATAAATGCTAGAGGTGGTTAATAGTACCTCATTAGATTTGTTGATGATCTTAGTAGATGTGGTAGTTAGTATTTAAGAAATACAAGTATGAATCTCTTAGAAGTGTTCCAGGAGATCATGAATGAAGTACATAACATGTTTGGTATAAATATTAAGACACTTCAATATGATTGATGTAGAAATATTTTAACCAAGAGTTTGAGGACATTCTGGGCGACTATGATAATGTATAACACTGAATTCCATCTGAAACATATTAAGGTATCAAAAAGAAGGAATCACACCATGTTAGTCATGGTGTGATTATCAATAAATCTAGTTAATCTTATATTTTCCTTTTTGGCACATGCTTTACACTAAATAATGTCTAAAATGGTTGAAAAGAAACCATATGAGATATGACATTGGAAGTGTCTCAGAATGCCTTTTATAAGTAATAGGATTGAAAGATTATATAAGAAAATATTTTACAGAAAAGCTTTGTCCACAAATCACATAAATGGTTCTTTTTCGTGGGGACCTTTCCTCCAGCCTTTTTGAACTCATCAAAACCCCTACATGTTAATGTAACATAGTACATTGCATAATTAAATAGTAATGTAATAACATATGTTAACGGATATGAAAATGAAATATTTCTCACCGGAATAATGCCATTTTCATTATGTGTCCATATTTTGTATTCAATTTACTCCCCTTAGGATCTAGATAATAGACAGTGAACGTCTCGGGGACAATAACCAGTAACTCCCAATGCATACCACTAGAGGTAAAAAAGTTAAAAATTAATAACTCAAAATCCACAATAAAAATGTAATTTTTGTAAGTCCAAATTATAATAAGCAAAGTAAACTTACTCTACATTGAATGGAGCCATTATCATCGTCTTCTTGTTTTGAGCAAAAATTGAAAAAGCCTCACAACAGTATTGTTGAACTGACGGAGGGTCTTTAGCTACTAGACTAATCAAAGATGGAATAAAAAATCCTACATGTTCGAATGCAAAATCTACACATATCTTGTCTAAGTAGCTGCAAAATATGTATTAATTATGCATGCATTAATAAATAAGAAACTAGATCACCAGGTCCTACACAAGGTATATGGTTGTATAAAGAAGATCTCACCTTATCCATAGCTCTATCACAGATGTATTTAGCCAATCATATCGAAACAACTCCAAAATATCTTGTATAAATAGTTTGCTTTCGTATGATTGACCTACAACATCTGAATCTATAGAAACAGTTATAGGGCAGTTTATATCATGTTCGCCTAACCATATTGCCATACTCCTACAGTTAGGACCTAACGGGACAGTTAGGTCCTGTGGAACCGAACTGGATAATATAGGAGGTGGAAGTGGAGGCCTAGATGTTGTGGGTGTCTTCTTTTTAACCTGTATATATATATAATAATTTCAGATCAATTGACATCATATACACACACTAACAATTTAACGTAATGTAAATTTACCATACAGTTTCAGTAAAGATGACATCCGCTTTTAGCCACAATATCACTCCGCCTAGTGCCTCACCAAGTGTTTCACAATCTGGGTGGGCATATGGCAATGGAAGATCCATCCACTTGGGGAATATATGTACCGGGCTCACACGAATCCAACCAGCTGGTAATGGAGACCCGTGAAACATTTCCCCTGGTAGGGATGGGTAAGCCGACGCCTCTGCAACGACATATTCATTAACTTTTAGATGGCATGGCTTCAACCCCTACAAATTTTTGTGTAAATAATGTTATATACATATATACATATCATCTTGAAAACATATCATCTTGAATTAAAAAACTAGTTACTATGTCATAAAATTACTTACAGTGGATGTGCTAGGTGGTGGGTCTATAGGATTACTCCCAACCTCTACAGTAGGAGTAGAGTGGGATGCTATGATAGGTACTGTCTGCTGAGTGGCAGTCTGATATGCCTGCCACTTTTTCAGTGCTTCTTCCAGTTTCCTATCAACTAGCTTATCTACCTATACATGGATAAACGAAATGTTAGCTTCTAATTATTCAATTCTCTTTTTACAGTAACATTATAAAGAAAGAATATGTTACATCTTCTTGTGAAAGTCCCACTTTTGAGATATGTTTGCACTGGGATGGCCCAAAAAAAGATTTGATGCCCACACCAGCGCCTGCAGCCCTAACACGTCCAGGATGCTCTGGGTTACCCAGAGCAACTGTCAATTCATCCCTTGTGCCCTCAGGGATGAACTTGCCTTGTTTCCTCAGCTCGTTCAGCTCCCGCTAATCGCCAAAACAAAAATTTGTAATTAAGTAAACACCACAAATAATCAATATTTGAACGATTGCTGTAAGAGTTGTATTTTACCATTTTTGCAGCCGCCTCAGCAGTTGCGGGCTTCCTTATTTCTCCCTTCTTAGTTTGCCTCCCAGCTATCCGGATATCATGGAGAGGCAGAGGTGTGCTACTTACAGTGGAGGACTCCTGAGTAGCAGCAGACTGAGCAGTAGCCTCAGACTGTAGTCTTTGGCGAATGCCTGCATACCCCCTTGGACCCATTGTGTGGTCATGCACATTCAGTGCACGCCTTGATCTTTGTGCCTCACTGAGGGCCTAGTTAGTATGCACATTAATGATTTGGTTAGTAACAGTAAATGTTAATCTTGAATAGGTGAATACAACATATATTAATTAGATTGGGACTGACGCCTAATACCTTGAATTCATATGTTTGTCTTGAAGCAAAAAACGCATCCCATTCTTCTTTGTCCAGGAAGTTCCACTATTCAGTGGTTGTCTTCTTCCTCTTGGCAGCTTCTTTTATGTATTCTCGGGTGAGATTTGTCCTATAGTTCCTTAGGACTCTCCCACAGCGTTGCATCACACATTTATGATGCAGCTTTTTATCCGATTTAAATATACTCTACAAATTAGAATTGCTATTAACTAGTATCCAAAAAATTAGTAATCTACAAAACATAATTGCAAATTAATAATAACTCACGCATAAATCCCTCCATATTACGTCTTTCTTCTCCTTAGAAACTGTATGCCAATAATCTATCATACAACCACAATGGCTGCGAGTAACATACCCAAGATATGAAACAAATGAATTGCGATTCACACCAGATGCATTTCCTGCATTATCAAAATCCACAACAAGTTTGGGTCTATTGCCCTTTTGTGCTATTAACTTCTTCATCATAGTGATGCCCCTTCTCCTGTCAACTTTTTGGTGTTGCTGATCAAGTGCCTCAAGTGCTTCAGATGGTACATGTGCATCATCAACCTAAAATTTGACAAAATAAACACATTTACAAGATATAACTATAAATGGACATATACATATAAATATATGATATATTTTTAAAACTTACATTGTGAGGCGGCGCATTGATGTCCTCACCAAAGAACTCCAATAAGGAAGATCCCAAAATATTGACTTCTTCTTGAATAAAGATTTGTCACTCCGTGTGGCCATAGTACATTGTGATCTCTTACCAAATTCATTGACAAAGTCTTTTACTCTTTCATAAACAACCTCCCCTGGTATAGGTTTAGGTGCACTCCGTTCCTCATTCAATCCATTGAATGCTTTGCGCTTCCTACGATATGGATGGAATTTTTGAAGAAACCTTCGATGACCGAGATATACAGTCTTACCGCCATGTTTTAGTCTTGTTGAATCAGTGTTCTCTTCACATATAGGACACGCTTTAGCTCCTTTGACACTATATCCAGACAAATTCCCATATGTTGGAAAGTCATTAATAGTGCAAAACAACATAGCATGCAAACGAAATGTCTCTCTTTGTGAAGCATCATAGGTCATCACACCTTCACCCCAGAGTTTCTTTAAGTCATCAATCAGAGGTTCAAGATAAACATCGATGTCATTTCCAGGTTGTTTAGGGCCCGATATCAACAACAACAGCATTATGTACTTATTTTTCATACACAGCCAGGGAGGAAGATTGTATATAACAAGCATGACTGGCCAAGTTCTATGTTGGCTTCTCAATGTCCCGTACGGATTCATCCCATTTTTACAAAGCCCAAGTCTTAGATTCCTGACTTCTTCACCAAATTCAGGGTACAATAGATCAATCTTCTTCCACTATGGGGAATCAAACGCATTTCGTAGGATCCCATCATTATTTTTTTTAACATCTGCATGCCACCTCAAATTCTTCGCATCTATCGGATTGGCAAACAAGCGTTGAAACTGTGATATTATAGGTAGATACCACATCACCTTGGCAGGAGAACCAGTTTTGGACTCCCCCGAAGTCGTCAATTTATACCGTGACGCACCACATTTTGGACAATCTTTCAAATCCGCATAGTCCTTTTGAAATAATACACAATCATTAGGGCATGCGTGTATCTTCTTGGCATCCATTCCCATTGGGCACAACAATTTGTTTACCTGGTATGTTGAGATTGGCAGCTCGTTTCCTTCAGGAAGCATTTCTTTCAACAAAGACAGTAATGACGTGAAGCTTTTGTCGCTCCATCTATTGTTAGCTTTCAGCTTATACAATCTCAACACAGCGTTAAGCTTTGTAAACTTAGTACAACTTGTGTATAACGGCATCTCAACATCATGCACAATGTTTTTAAAAATGGGAGGTGGATCGGTGTGCTCTACCCCACAGCTATTCAACATCGCATCAACGATGTCTACTGGAACTGGTTCATTCACATCTATGTCATCGTAGGAAATTTCTTCTTCCACACAAGCACTGCTATCGACATCCACTGGTTTCGGGTTTGAAATCTCTCCATGCCAGTGCCATTCTGTATAGCCTTTTATAATCCCGTTGCACATGACATGACTTTTGATTTCGTCACCAGTGTTGACTTTCAAGTTGTTACCGCAATGCCTACATGGACAGTAGAACCTATCTCCAGGTTGTTTCCTATGTTCCTCGGCAAATCTAATAAACTGGTCAAGACCAGAAATAAACACTGGGGTGCAGCGATTGCAAATGGACATCCATGATCTATCTATTCTATGATCAAAGAGAAAACAAGTATATATTACAACAAGATTAGGGTCTAGGGTTAACAAATACATGTGATGTCATTATTATATATAATAAATGTGTACCACCTATCCCATTCTTGAACACCTAATCTCACTAGTAAGTGTATAATGTGTATTGGGTTTTCAAGAAAATTTTGGCAGCATTTCTCCACTATTCTCCAAGTACATATGTACTTAGAGAACAAATGGGGAAATGCTGCCGAAATTTTCTTGAAAACCCAATACACATTATACACTTACATCCTAAGCGAGATTAGGTGTTCAAGAATAGTCCCAGACCGGGGACTATCCAAGATTTACTCCTAATGAGTAAATCTTGGACGGGTTTCTAGGCCAACAAATAATGTGTTGTCATTCTTTTACCTAAAATCCTACTTCTTCAAGTTAGGGTGATTATTGATGTCTTTAAAAGCATGATTGACAATTTAGGGAAAAGTTCATCATTTACATTCAAAGCATGTCACATGTGTGCATTACAGTTCATCATTAAGCAAGAAGGGTGATTAGGATTCTCACCAAGAACGAGTTTTGATTTTCTATACAATTTTATAAAAAATGCACATGTATGCATATATATACTATACTTTTTGGAACCTTTATACATATCTAAACACCCTAAATAACCATACTAAACACCCAAATACTTTATAACACAACTATAAAACAATGATTATAGCTAAACTATTAAACAATAGACTTGTCACACATAAAACACCCTATACAACTATAAAACAAAAAGTATTAAGATATGCATGTTACAATAACTATTTTGCCTCACATTACAGCAGACTTATCATTGATACCTTACTAACTTATTGCTACATTTACATATCATCACTTGATCAAAAATTACAACAATACATTTAACCAAAGTATGCATTCTAAAATCTATGTCATGATTAGTTACATGTAATTTACTTGGATATACAGCAGTACCCGATTACTAAGGCTTATCATAGAACATGTATTGTATATAAGTTCAATATATTACAGTCAATAATTATTTTACTTTCAAAAATTACTTAATGTTACAGGCTTGCAGCTCTAATATAAAGAGTGATCAACTAAGGCATTTCCATAGATCAGTGTATATGAGTTATTTATCAAGTTACCAATAAGTAAATAACTTAAAAAAAATTAAAAAAATGCCCAGCAGCAGCCTGGGTAGCACGGCCGTGTGGTCGGCCAACACAGCCATGGTCGTGCCAGCCCACACGGCCGTGGTTGCTTTTGGTAAGGAGAGGGAGAAGAAAGAAGAAGAGCAGGAGAACCATTGATGAAGAAAGGAGGGCCTACTGTTGGTTGTTGGTAGCACCGTGGATACGGTGGCGGCGGTGAGCACACCAGCGGAAGGAGACGGCGCGGAGGCAGGCGAGCAGAGAAGGAGAGGTTCTGGCGTCGAGCAGAGAAGGAGAGGGCGCCGGTGGCGAGCAGCTGCAGCAGCAGTAGGCGGCGGCACGGAGACAGGCGACGCAGCAGCAGGCGGCGGCGACGCAGTAGGGTCGGGAATCGTCGGAGCAAAATCGCACGATCTCAATGAAACATAAGAGAAAGGGGGAAGAGTTCACTGTGCGTGGGGGCTATTAAGTTACTAAACTACGTCGGTTATCCATACCAACCGACACCTTTACTATTAGGTGTCGGTTATCAAAAGACAACTGACGTTAATTGGACATTCCTTTACCCTAATTTTTTTGGCAGGGACGGCGTGCGCACCTTATCAGCGTCGGTTATTCTAAGACAACCGACGCCCATATTATAACTTTTGGCGCAAATTTTATCTTCATTCAACATCGGATTTTAGGTAAAACACTGACATTGTATCTGATACTTTGGCGCAATTTTTTTTACTCGAAAAAATTGGATTTTGCGGGCTACTTTAGGCGTCGCTTGTTTATTCTAGAACCGACGCTAAATATAAAGTGATACCCGTGTCTGGCCACTCCTCTCCGATATATGTTGGTTTGTGTTTTAAACCGACGTTGTATGTTTTAGGCGTCGGTTTGTCATTAATAACCGACGACTGGAAAGTGACTTCATAAGACATTTCTGTAGTAGTGAGTATAACCCTAATGATAAGTCGATAATAAGGGAATCCTAAAACCTAGAATAGGACCGAGTAGGGTTTAATGTGATTAATGTGATAGTGACACTTAAGGATTTACATACATGCAAATTAAATTATTGGATTCACTTGCTTTCTTGATTGGACTGCTTAAACATAATTAAAGTGTATTCTACATAATAATCTGCATGGCTCACCATTGAGGCACATGGTTATGCCTATGACTATTCACATTAGTTTGATGGTGTTTTCTGAGTGTTTCTCAAGGATTGGACAACTAAACTGTTGGATGTTTATTTAGTTCTGTTCAAATATAATGCCACTATGAGTATCACATAAATAAAAATTATGTGAAGAAAATGACAGTTCTTATTTGCAAGTAATTGATTGTTATATGTTGTTATGTACTTGCACACTTTTGCATGCACCCCATGTACATAATATAACTTGTTATACTAATTCATGCTTTTGTTTTTTGGTGATTTAGGTACATGCTAAATGTAAGTATGTTCAGAGACATTATAAACCTGATGAAATGACATGAAGGCATTAATCTAAGTACGGAGGATTTAGATGGACACTTCTTCTCTATGTACAGTTTTGTTAATGGAATTTCATGTAAAAGCATGTTATAAACAATATTTGAAATGAACAAAATTATTTTCTATCATTTGTTGTTTGATTAAAATCTGGATCCTTGGAAAAAAAAATTAGGTAATGACTCTCATATTTTTGGCCTTCCTTAATTGGGGGTTGTTGGAAAGTGAGGTCATCACAATATGTTTTTCTAAAATATATGTGCTTTTTGATAGAAGTTGTTGTCGTCTGAGTTTGTCCAGAGAAAACTTGACCAACAAGCACCAATGGGTGTTGCCAACATCTGTTGGAAGTTGAGAAGTTCAATCCATAAACTCGACTGACAACACTGTGCATAGAATATACATATGGCTTTTTGGATGAGAATTTCCCTCTCAACTAGACTTTCTCAACCAAAATCCTTATTCTTTAGCACTCCCTTGGTACCTTTATATGTGCATATTGCCATGTTTTTAATTCCCTATCTTGAATATATCTCTATCTTTCTAAGTTGCTATTGGTATCTCTAGATCTTGCAATTACTTGTCTTAAGTTGTTATGCATGTTTTGATGATGATCTCTTTGACTCTCTTGGTTGTGATCTAAATTGCTTTTGTTGTGCTCTAGCTTGCTAAATCTATATAGTTGTATATCTTTTTTTGATACAACATTGAGTTTCTTAATGGTAATCATCTTTTAGAAATGATGCATATTTGCCAGTGAGAAATATTCTTTCATGCGTCTGAATATGCATATCTCTTTGATTGAATATTTCTCTACATCTACTCATAGCTTGATATTTAACTTGTGCATCTTTTTCTATGATCTAGATCCTACTAGAAGTCCTAACTTGTGATATCATCTACTAGTAGTTGATATACATGTAGTTCTAGTCTTGTACATCAATTGGTATCCAATTACAATGTTATGCTTGTATCATGTTTAATACATACTCCAACTTGTTCCGTACTAGCATATCTACTATTTTGAGTTATATGCTTTCATAGGATTGGGTTTCTTATTGCTAGAATTACATATAGGGTTGTTCTAATACATGTATTAATTTGCTACATATATGCATTGCTTGGACAAGCCCCTAGTTTTTGCACTCCCTTTCTCTAACAAGTTATGCTTTATCTCTTCAACCCCCTCACTTTCTAAAATGAAAAGGGGGAGAAGACATGTCTTATGTAAAGTGGGGAACTCATATATGAGTAGAATACATAGTTTCTATAAATATTATGAAAGCTAACCATGTAGAAGAATTAGCATCAATTGAGCGGGAGTATGAGAACTACATTGGCATCAATTGAAGGGGAGCATATGAAATCCATTCCATGAAAACCCCTAGGTTTCTCCAAAGGTACAATTTTACTTAAATGCTTTCAATACATTTATGGAATAGTTTGTCATCTTCAAAAGGGGGGAAATGTTGACTCAGTCTAATTGACTAAACCTTTATTTTGATGATGACTAACCATTCCACTTATTTGTGCCTAATGCTTCTACTTGAGTGATTTCAGAATAGGTATAAACACACTCCAAATGCCCTAACTTGTGCATCCTAACTTAGATAAAGACAAGTCAAAATCAATGCAAGTGTACTTTTGTGGAAAAGATATCAAATTTATTATAATCATGTTGTAAATCACTAGTAATGATTTTATGACTTGTAATTAATCTTAAACAAATAAAGAGAACTTTTATGGCACTTTCTAAAATTCATCACATCAACTTTTATCGGTCGAGTTTTGTCTAGGATAAAATCGACCAACACCCTTGATGGATCTTGGGAACTGCTAAGGTCGGATGAGTTTTCCTAGACAAAAACTCTACTGAAACCTGTGCACAAACAAAACAAATTTAGTTTGTTGGTTGAGTTTCATCTAGGATAAACTTTATCACATAGTTCCATTAGTCGAGTATCCCAAAAGTAAACTTGACAGATTGCACTGTACGATATGTGCAAAAAAAGTGTTTCTAGCCGTCAGAGTGTTGAAAAACTAAAAAAATCAATATATAGAAACATCCCAAATGATTGGAATTCGTCCTTAATTGTTTCTACTAGCTATAAGGCATCCCCAACTATACATAGGACCCTTTGGGCTTCATCGCATGGTTGGAAAAGCACCATTAAGGTCCCTATACTATAGTTGAAAGAGATTTTCCTCCTTCCACTCTTAAGCTTAATCACTTGCTACATCCATTAGAGTGAGTAAGAGATTTGTAAGAGAGCTAGTACTACATATATATCTTGTGAGGCTCTCACTTCCTCCATCTCCAAGTATCTCTTTCTGCCATGAAGATAAAGGTTCTCTATCATAGCTAAGAGAGGTGAGGAATAAGAAGGGAAGGAGTCTCTTGGTGAAAGCTTCTCCTTGGCGAAGGTGAAGTCAAAGTCAGAAGAGCCAAGAAGAGTGGGTAATTCCTTCAAGGTGGAAGACATGTTTTAAGAGTGGGTAAGTCCTTGCTGAAGGCATAAGACTCGATGCAAAAGTGGATAAGTATTGGTGAGGTTGAAGACTCTTGGTCTTGGATAGGTAAGTCCTTTGTGAGTTTATTGGCTCCCTTGTCCTCAAAGGGAAGGTTGGACATCCTTGTCCCAAAAAAAGGAAGGTTATTTATTGTATCGCTTATAATGGAATATAAGGAAGGCTCAATGGTTGCAAAATCCTAGAGGTTGACCTCTCTCGGTAGTGGATGTACACTCTCTTAGTTTGGAGTTTGGAACCACTATACATTTCTTGTTCATGATCTTATTCAATCTCTCTCATCATTGCTATGTATGTTTAGTTGCACTCAAATTCCATATATGCAACCTTATATCTTGATATAATTTGAAGGTCTAATGAATTTGGTTTAAGTTTGGTTAGCTCTATTCAACCCCCCTTCTAGAGCCCATCACCATTAGATACAACAAGTTCTATAAGGGCCATGAACATTCTATTCTATGACTCCAATATCTTTACAACGCCATGGTGAATAATGGTCCCATTGGAGATGTCAAATCCATCTACTGCATACTCAACCAAGTTGACTATAAACTGAACTACAATAGAAACCATCCTAATTTCTAGTACGACAATCATTTGGTATATAGGATGCTTCATAATAGAGGCATTCTCAAGTGAACAACCAAGACAGTGACCCCTAAAAGATCCAATATAATAACCAAAAATGTTTCAAGAATCAATGTAACTACTGGGGTTAGTAGTTTCAAAAATAAATATCAAATGCCATATATGTAGCAAACCCTCCCTCCTCTTGTAGATGACATGATTGCTTCCCTAGAGTAGATAATTCTATCTTAGCAAGCTCATCAAAAGGTATAAATTTTTAGTTGTCCTAGCTCATGACATCCCAATGTCCTCTTGCTAGTTCTTTTGTTGGACAACCAAAACTTTATTGGAAGCACACAGAACAACCTAAAGCTATTGCAACTCACTTTAGCTTTACCCCTCCAAAGAATATAAACCTTCTATTAAGATAGTGAGCCAATATGATAAATGTGATGTAGTCATTATCGAGAACATGACAACAAGTCGTTCAGAAATTCCTATGCTTGCATCAGATGTTCCTACATATAAGCTGTGTGTGCCATAGCAAGGTCTTAAATCAAACCCCAATTGGACTCTTAGTTCAATAAATTTAAGGAAACCAAGAAAAAGTTATACATCAATATCCCATTACTTGATTCCATGACCAAAGTACCTCATTGGACTAAATTCTTAAATCTCTTGCTCAATCACAAACACATAACTGAAGAATCTGAAATAATAAAATTGGCAAAACTATCATTCGATATCATCTAGAATAAGATGCCTCACAAAATAAAGGACCATAGGTCCTTTGGGATTCATGCTCTAAAAGTGATTCTATTGACCAAGTAGGTCTAGCTGATCTTGGAGCTAGCATCTCTATCATACTACTTAGCCTATGCAGAAGACTTGATCTTACTGATGCATGACACACTATGATGACTATCTAGCTTGTTGATTCTTCCACGACCAAGTTGATTGGCATTATTGAAGATATACATGTAAAAGTTGGGGATTTTACATTCCTTGTGATTTTTTAGTGTTGAACATCTGGAAAGATCATCAGAACCCTCTTATCTTTAGAAGGCCATTCGTTACCACAACTAGGGACTTAATTCGTGTCAAAGGAGGACTTATTACCCTATGGGTGGGAAACTGATCTTTTGATTTTCAAGCACTCAGAGTCTCCACAAAGTACACCAGCAAAGAATAAGTATACTTCCTCACCAACATTGATCAATTTACTATGATACTACAACAACTTTTCCCCTTAGAAGACCCATCAATGATTGAGTGCAGGGTATCCTTAAAGGATGATCATAGTGCAAAGAATATTGAGAATGTACTTGTTTACTCCATTCTAGAAGAAAGATCACCAACCATAGAAGATACATCCCATCCTCTTGTTGTCACTCCTACAATGTACACCCCAAGTGCTCAACAACCATCCCTTCTACAAAAAAATGTCTATCTTCAGACCCCAAATTGACACCGGATAGTTCACTCTCACCTTTCCCCTTATCCTCACCAAGTTCCAATCTATGAGAACTACTACATACCTCATGAGTTGACAATACCATATGTTAATCAAGAAGAATCCATTGGGGACGTGTCTTTGAATTCTCCAAGTATCGACCTCCAGATTTGATTCCCATAGATGATGGGATGACCATGCATCTTGTGAGCCACTCATGTACCAACTCAAAATTATCATGTTGATTCATATCAAGTACCTTATGACAATTCATAATCATACATGGAGTAATGGGAACCAAACAGGTCCAAGTCCAACTATTTCCCTTGGTATTCTAACATATATTGCACCATTTGTTGTAGGTTATAGGAAGAAAGAATCCAATGAAGGATAAGGGAGTGTCTGGAAGAGACAACCAAGTATCCTTGCACCAGATCTAATTTTTGTTCCTCCATGGTGGACAACATAGGCATTGGGCCTTCAACGCTGAAATAGGGCACTTGTTGGGAGACAACCTAACACTTTTCTTCCCTCCATTATGGCTTTAGGATTTTCTCGAGATGGGAAAATGTTATATGTTTAGGGTGGATATGGGTGGTACATATCTATTCCAACCATTCTATCTTCCATTATTTTTTAGCATTTTAAATATGTTATATAGGTTGCATGTAGTTTAGCTATAAAACAATTCACATTTTCGAAATTTCCCTTTCTTGGCATACGTTTTGGCCTTCAACTAGTCATCTAGGTATGCATATTTAATCAACAAACTCCCTAAATGAAAGTGACTTCTGTTGTAACAATTCATGAACTACCATTGCTACACCTTGTCACATGTGACCTTCTGTAACACTACTCTTTGTAAAAGTTGGCAACCCATAATGAATAGATAGGAATCAAATGCAATGTGTCTTTACTTAAATTGTGTAATAACTTGTGAAATATCTTTACTGCTACATGTTGTAGTGATAATTGAACTGATGTAATGATAATGCCAATGCGCTAAATTCAAAATATGAAATGCACAAATTCAATGTCTTCTACATTTCTTGCATCACCTTCTTACCCCTCATTCATCTAAATAATCACAAAGCAAAAAAAAGTCTCAAATTCCAATTTTGTGGTTGCACATCTTTCCCCCTCTTCTGTTTGTTCCACACCCCTCATATATAATAGAGAAACACCACTAATAAATAAAAGATGCCAATGTGCACACATAAGAAATGAAATCAATGTAATTGCAACAAAAATAAAATGATAAAAAATCAAATAGAGGAGCGATCACCTTCTTCTATATCTCCTTTCACTCCATTTCCTACCTAGAGGGATCTATATACTACAAATCCACTAAATCAATAAACGTTGTTCTTGTGCAAACTCATAAGAATTTTTGACAATACCAAAAGCAGAAGGGAGATGACATCGGTTTCTTTGTAGGTCTTGACATTGAAACAAGTCGTGAAACAATTTCGAGTATGGAATATGGAAAATTACATTTTGTGATTTTAGTAAATTAGGGTTTCTTAGCATGAAAGGTGGTAAGGATTCAAGTGGTGTCATGCAAGTGAGGAGGACATATTGATAGTATTAATTGGTGAATGTTAGTCCCACTATGTTACTTAAGGATAAGAAATGTCCATGTTTGAGGTGATTTCATATAAGCATATTCATCTATTTTTACCACATATTTTAGATCACTTTTTAGGGACATTGCATTATTATTTCTAGTTTTCTGATCTATTTGCTATAGTTTTACTTTTGTCTCCTAAATTAGAGTTTTTATTAGATTTGTTCATTAATATAGAAAAATAGTTGAATCACTCTAAATCCTAACAACCCCAAAGATCAAAAGATCAAGTAGGCTTCATATACTCATCTCAGTCTCCTAGACTCTCCACTCAGTTGACTGATACACCCAACCGATCAACTCACTACAAAAGAACTTTCAAATATAGAATTGCCAATTGATTGAATACCCATCCAGTGATCGACTCAACAAGAAAAATGGGGACTTATATTGTAGTCAATTCGGTCAATTCATGTCAAATTGATCGACTGACATGCATTGAACCTGAGCATCAAATTCTATGTTTGACTGACTAGTCCCCCGACTGTCAAAGTGGAATGCATATAATCCCACACCTCATCCTACCCTAGTCTACCACTTGGTGGCAGATCTAGTCTCAACAGTAGCCTACATACATGTTTTTAGGGTTTAGGAGCACATTCCCCACCCCTTGATAAAAGGAGGGGTGTCAAGAATTAGGATGGCAGAGAAGGCAGTAGAAATAAAAATTTGTCCCTATTCCTTTACTAGTAGATCACATCAACAATGATGTATCTAGGAAAAAAGATAGTAATAGATATACCTGGTACTGGAGTAAGTCTAGAAACAACTCTTGCACAGTGATGTGCACTCTTTGCAAGGCACACATGAAAAACTAGATCTGAAAACCTCCTGGTGTAACACTACAGACAATGGTGGTTATTATCCTCC
Source organism: Alisma plantago-aquatica (assembly GCA_963693085.1). NCBI lineage: Eukaryota > Viridiplantae > Streptophyta > Magnoliopsida > Alismatales > Alismataceae > Alisma > Alisma plantago-aquatica. Next base: position 31,048,291 of record OY856415.1, on the reverse strand, counting down.
TAGCATGGTGGCAACGAACTCCACACCTCTATGTAGTCCATGTGGACCACCCAAAACTCCACTGTTCTGCTACCAGATCCAACGAGAAGGAGTTGTCCCTCCGAACATCAACCTATTATGGTTGATTTTCTCTCCCGTGTTCTCTCTCTCTTTATGTCCCTCCCTTTTATGGGTAGGAATTGCTTGGGCTCTCTAGTTACAACAACTACAAGAGGACAATAATTGTTAGAGCTTATTGTTATGTTTTTGAAAGCCCATACTACCATCCTTTATATAGGATGACCAAGGTCAGGGTTTCCAGATATTCTAGGAGTCAAAGAGACAAAATTTCAAGATTTTTTGAAAGATGCAAATGTTGAATCGATCTGTTCACAGCTAAACTGGTCAGTTTAGATGTGAAACTATCGGTTCAACACTTGAACTATTCAGTTCACTATGTTTCCTATTTGTAAACATATTTACTTTAATGTGACAACTAATGCACAACAAGATGTCAGCATCAATCCTTGAGTTAATTGTATTGATCACCCAACCTATTACTTCTCAATCTGAATTGATCATTTCACATCTTTGAACTGATCGGTTCAATTTTGAACAAGGTGGTTCAAGTTTTAATTCAACAATGTTGTTCAAATTGGCATAACACTTGAGTCAATCGGTTAAAAACTTGAACCGGCCAGTTCACAGTCCAGTCACTCAAATGTTTAGTCATTGTTGTTTATTTATCGTTTACCTTAACACTTTAGTAATCAAGTTAAACATCATTAATGAATAAACTCCTATCCTAGGTCCATCATATGTGTTTGACTCTATAGGTCCGAAGTTACATTGGTAATGAATTTCCATAACCAATTTATGACATTAGAAGCAATGAGCGGTATCTAGCTACACATCATTTCTACCCAAATAATTGGGAAATTGGATAACAACTTCATCCTACAATCCATTATCAATGTTATAGTGATCGTATCGTTCCTTTGTCTCTAATATCTAGATTGAACTTGAGGCATATAATCATCATCCTCTCAACATTAGATCCATGTTCCTTCAATTAGAGCAAAATGTATGAGATGCATGTGAGCTCACATATCACATATTGAGTCACATGAGTATGGCCATATGTTTCTCAATCTCTCTTATCATCTGGCCACTATATCAATCTCCTATAGAAGGGATAAATCCCACCTACATCACTCACAATCAATCCCCATGTGTCACAATCTACCCAAGCATCACCTTTATGGAAACCCTTATTCAAGGTCATGTTGGATGATGTCAAAATACATTGAATGACATGTGATGAGTGTAGTGACCTCAGGTCTAAGAACCACAATCATCACTATCACTATGAGAGATAATTGTGACTACCATTCCATGGTCTTTGTGTATCACTCTCATAATGGGTCTGTCTAATACAATGTTCTCTAACATGTACCTATGTGCTTGGTTTGATATCACATATCATGACTAATGAGATTCTATCATCAACCAACACACATTCTAGTCTTGTATAAAATTGTCATCTATCTCTCTTCCATAGTATTATCTGACTGGGGATATAACAAGAATGTATGTACTCTTATCATACATATGATCTCATTGTTTAGGTCATCAACCCGAAGACATAGGTCATGGAGTAACATCATTATTTAGATATCTACTATATATGTGCAATCATCTCATGATCGAGACAACATAATAGACAAAGTTACCTTTATCATTATCAAATCAAGTATGTGATGTCCCATTAGAATCATCATAAGATTGGCTCTATGGTCATACATACCAACAAACTCCCACTTTCCTTAGAGACAATCACTTACAAATATTATTCCAAAGGATCTTAAACATGTCCATTATGTTTCTGGTGCACTGGTGCTTTTGTAGTGGGCTAGCTGTAACATACCAGATCATGGACCTTACCCTAGAACTGTGACCTTTTGGGTTTGACCAAACAAGGTTAAGGTTAGAGTGATCCTAATAATCTAATGCATGAATAATGTAATATAATACGTCAAATAACTCATTTGGTGATAAGAAGATGATAAATAACTTAATTGGATGCATAATGATGTTAATGGGCCTCTAATGGGCCATATGACAAAACCCATGTAAGAAATTCTTAAAAGTGGAAATAAACTCCAAATTTGTAATCTATACATAAAAATAAGTTTACATGTCAATTTTCATCTAATTTGCACAACCTTGAAATAATATGGTAAGTTAGGAGAGAGAAATTACCTAAAAAGGTGTAATTAATAAATAAATGTAATTCATGACACCAAAAGTTGGAAACAAAGGAAAATTCATATTTAACACACTTAAGTTAACTTGTGGATGAAGTTTCATCTAATTTGGATAATCCATGTGTCATTAATGCATCAGGAACGAGAAACAAAGAATATGTTAAATAATACATCTAAAGTTTCCAAAAGTGAAATCTAATTAGAGTTTCGGAATCTACATATCTTAATTGGCCTATGTGCCGAATCTCACTTAAGTTGGAATATGTTTTCACCCTTAATTGAAGAAAGAGAAAAAGGAAATCGAATACAAGTTTCACTTTAATAATCATCCTATTCAAATGTCACACTTTATTTTCCAATTTCCTAAGTTAGTTTTGTCACACAGCTTCTTAAAGTCGGCTTCCATCATGACCCCTTGATTTTGATCTGACGTTCTCCAGATCATCTCCAACCTTGGGTAGGAGACTGGGTTCTCGTGAACAACAACTCCGACTTTCCTTCCCCCATTTCTCTATCTCTCTTCCTCATCACAACTAGTTTTCTGCCTCTCCACAATCCTCATGCATTTCTATATCAAATGAGCCCAACTTTTCTAGGGTTTGAGTATATATATATATCCCTGTCGGCAAAGGGGGGTTTCGCCTTCCCCTATTTCCTCTTCCGCACGGATTCCTGGTTGAACCCCAACTACCCGCCTATAAAAGTAGACTCCCCGACGATCCTCGAGCATCCTGTGATCTTTTCCAACCGCCGCTTTGGACTCGATCGCCCTGGAAACCCATCTCCCTACTCCCTCTCTCTGTTCCGGCTATGGCGACTTCACCTGAGGTGATCCGTGTTCATCAGACATTTTTCTGGGTGTGGTTCGCTTCCCGGTGGTGTGGCTGAGCTTCACGTGTTCTCAATTCGTGTGCATATTAGGTACAATAGTTTCCCCTCTTTTGATTGGGTTTCTGCTTAATCTGAAATCACCGGCAGCTGTTTACCCTTCTCGTCGTGTTCTCTACCCTCTCACTCTGATTTTAAGTTCTAAACTTGTCCCCGTTTGTTGTTTGTCTCCTCGTTAGTTCGTCTTTGCTACTCAGCTACCCTAGTTTGTATTGCATTGTGCGACGAGGTTTTCTCAAGCCTCCATGGATCGTTCTTGCTGCGGTCTAGTTCCTTGAGTTCGTTGAAGCTTTGGGAACAACATTCCTTCATGTACTTCAGTCTGGTTTGGCTTGTATCGCGAGCAGGTGCTCAAGATTTCTCACTGTGGTTGGACTATCACATGGTCTTCGTGAGGGGAACAAAACCCCATTGCAGATTGTCATCTCTACCCCTCTCTGCGACCTTCATTTTAGTTTTCTGATCGAGGGGTATAATGGTCTTTTCACCTGGGTTCTTTTGTTTGCCTTGCGTGAAGCTTGGCAGACTTAGTTTAGTAGTCCTCTAACATGGGCGGCCCTGATTGGCCAGCCCAGGTCTGCTGGACGCTCCCTCTCTCTCCACTCTCGCGACTTTTGAGCGATGATGTGGCTTTTTCCTAATTTTTGATTGGTCGGTCTTATAAAATTGATTATTAATTATTTACTGACGATAAAAATATGTAAAAATATTTGTTGGATTCAGAATAATAAGACCTATCTAATGGTATAGGTTTTGATTACTAAATCCAAAGATTAATAACATGTGTTTTCAATGGATGTAATTAATGATGAATTAACTTGTAAAAATCATAAATGATTATATATTAGTCAGAAAAATATAATAAAATATGTTTTGGACTCCTAATGACATATACTACAATATGGCATGGTTTTAGGAACCTAATTCTCATAATGATAAAAGGTGGTTTTTAGGGTTTTGTATAATTAATGGGAACCTAACCCTAATTCCACATAAATGCTTAATAGGTTCTTTGGATGCCTAGGCTTGGACCTAGAGGTGACTTTGGATTGTTGACTCTGAAGTTGAGGTATGTTGTATCCCCTATTACTCAATGTTGAGAAATACACCTATCTATTCATTCTCTTGAATTTGGCCTATACAATATGTGTTATCTCTTGATATCATGGTTCATGTGAACTTTTTGTTGATTGTGATCTTGGATATTCTCTTGGCATCCTACCTTGAGATAAGGTACATGATGATCTTGTTGATGGTATATGCCCACTGTGAGGTGGAGGTTTATTGGTGGTTTCATATGATGTCCATTGTGTGATATGGCAAATCTTGAATAATGTTTGACTATACTTTTCTACTTGCCTCTACATTTACCTGCTATGTGATTCAGTAACCCTAGAATAGTATACTTTCATTGGTTTTATCTCATTATAATTTGTGGAAACATTATGATATTTTGGATGGTGGATGTGTGATTCCCCATGCCAGGACAAGATGTGTGATTCCTGGCCCATGTTATATATATGTTTGTGTGGTGGATGTGTGATTCCCCATGCCAGGGCAAGATGTGTGATTCTTGGCCCATGTCTCATCAGGTTCAAGATGTGTGATTCTTGGCCACTATTGTCTTTTATAATATTCTAGTGTTATGCTTATCTCACATGTATGCAGGATGTTGGTCATGATATGTGCATGTTGGACATTCTTTATTGTTTTGTTTATGGCAAGTATCCTCTTTTATCATGTTATGATGATTCTTTTCTTTTATGACCAATTGGGTAGTCCTCATCTCTTGCATGGGAAGCCTTTTATAATTATTGTCCCTTATTCTTTATAGATTGCTCAATTTTCTTTTAGTATGCACATACCAGCCTTTGCTGATGTTTCCTATTGTTTCTCTTTTGTTGGGGTATGCTTCCAATCCTAGGTGAAGGATCTCGATGAAAAAGCATGTTGACTTGGACTTAGATTGTAAAGTTAAAGTTTGGAGACAATCTTGAGGTGGTTTAGATTTCCTATACATGGATCCTTATGATGTACGTTTAAGATGTTCCCCTATTTTATAATTGAATATAGTCATGTTTTTATTCCGCTGCTATACTTTGGTCTTTTGTTACCATTATATAAAGATTTGAAAATTTTACACCCACTCCATCATACCTTCTGAGTGTGTTTGGACTGGAGGTTTTGTTGTTCAAATTTTTAGTAGAGAAGTGGTTTTCACTTCTTTACAACATGGTATCAGAGCCCATGGTAGTTGGAATTTGACTATTTCAATTTTGTCTCCCTTGTTTGACCCTTGACTTTGATAGTGCCTTTAGAAGTGATGTTCATCCTAGATTTGATCTATGATGATCTTTTATGCAATGATGTTTGGTTTGAGGACAAGATTAGGTTATGAGGAAATATTCATATGGAAATATTGTGACTTGGTTTTCGTAATTGATCTTGGATCTACATTTTGTTTCATCTCAAAACGTTTTCATCGCCAAAAATTATTTTCAATTATACTACTATATGTACAAAAGTTTTCTTTGATTTATCAATTTTTTCTTGAACTAAGTCACAATGAAGAGAAATTGTAGTTTGAGTAGAATCTAACCCTAGTTTTGTGACTAGGATTGATATAATGGTGTAATTGACCTATCCTATGACTTTTGGATGTTCATGAAGGGTTGATAGGTTAGAAACACAAGGACCTAAAACTCAACCCTAGATGGTGACTTGATAGTTGGATGCATGAGAAACATAAATCTCTAAAAATTTCACAACTAAGAGATGTGGGTAGCTCTAAAAAGTTGTTTAGTTTGACTTATTAGGTTGAACCCTTTAAGGGGTGGCGAGTAGTTAGTTGTTGATGTTTAGATCAATAGATTTTGAGGACAAAATTCTTTTAAGGGGTGGAGTGTTGTAACATACCGGATCTTGGACCCTACCCTAGAAGTGTGACCTTTTGGGTTTGACCAAACAAGGTTAAGATTAGAGTGATCCTATTAATCTAATGCATGAATAATGTAATATAATACATCAAATAACTCATTTGGTGATAATAAGATGATAAATAACTTAATTGGATGCATAATGATGTTAATGGGCCAGATGAAAAAACCCATGTAAGAAATTCTTAAAAGTGGAAATAAACTCCAAATTTGTAATCTATACATAAAAATAAGTTTACATGTCAATTTTCATCTAATTTGGACTACCTTGAAATAATATGGTAAGTTAGGAGAGAGAAGTTGCCTAAAAAGGTGTAATTAATAAATAAATGTAATTCATGACACCAAAAGTTGGAAACAAAGGCAAATTCATATTTAAAACACTTAAGTTAACTTGTGGATAAAGTTTCACCTAATTTGGATAATCCATGTGTCATTAATGCATCAAGAAAGAGAAACAAAGAATATGTTAAATAATACATCTAAAGTTTCCAAAAGTGAAATCTAATTAGAGATTTGGAATCTACATATCTTAATTGGCCTATGTTCCAAATTTACTTAAGTTGGAATATGTTTACACCCTTAATTCAAGAAAGAGAAAAAGGAAATCGAATACAAGTTTCACTTTAATAATCATCCTATTCAAATGTCACGTTTTATTTTCTAGTTTCCTAAGTTAGTTTTATCACGCAGCTTCTTAAAGTCAGCTTCCATCGTGACCCCTTGATTTTGATCTGACGATCTCCAGATTGTCTCCTACCTTGGGTAGGAGACCGGGTTCTCGTGAACAACAACTCCAACTTTCCTTCCCCCATTTCTCTATCTGTCCTAATCACAACCAATTTTCTGCCTCTCTGTAATCCTCACGTGTTTCCAAATCAGATGAGCCCATCTTTTCTAGGGTTTGAGTATATATATATCCATGTCGGCAAAGGAGGGGTCTTGCCTTGCCCTGTTTCCTCTTCCACATGGATTCCTGGTTGAACCCCAACTACCCGCCTATAAAAGTAGACTCCCAGATGATATTCGAGCATCCTATGATCTTCTCCAGCCACCTCTTTGGACTCGATCGCCCTGCGACTCCGTCTCCCTACTCCCGCTCTTTGTTTCGGCTACGACGGTCTCGCCTAAGGTGTTCTGTGTTCATCAAACATTTTTTTGGGCGTGGTTTGCTTCCCGGTGGCGTAGCTGAGCTTCACGTGCTCTTGGTTTGTGCGCATATCAGGTATAGCAGTTTCCTCTCTTTTGATAGGGTTTCCGCTTCATTTGAAATTGCCGACAACTGGCTACCCTTCTCGTCGTGTTCTCTACCTTCTCGCTCTAATTTTGGGTTCTAAACTTCTCCCCATTCGTTGTTTGGCTCCTCATTGGTTCATCTTCGCTACTCAGCTACCCCAGTTTGTATTGCATTTTGCGACGAGGTTTTCTCGAGCCTCCATGGGTCGTTCTTGTTGCGGTCTAGTTCCTTGAGTTCGTTGAAGGTTTGGGAATATTGTTCCTTCAGGTACTTCAGTCTGGTTCGGCTTGTATCGCGAGCAGGTGCTCAAGATTTCTCACTGTGCTTCGGCTATCGCGTGGTCTTCACGAGGGGAACAAAACCCCATTTCAAATTGTCATCTCTACCCCTCTTTGCGACCTTCATTTTAGTTTTCTGAATGAGGGGTATTATTGTCTTTTCACTCAAGTTCTTTTGTTTGCCTTGCGTGAAGTCTTGGCTTACTTGGTTTAGTAATTTGCTGACATGGGCAGCCCTGATTGGCCGGCCCAGGTCTGCTGGACTCTCCCTCTCTCTCTTCACTCTCACGGCTTTTGAGTGATGATGTGGCTTTTTCCTAATTTTTTATTGGTCAGACTTATAAAATTTATTATTAATTATTTACTGATGATACAAATATGTAAAAATAGTCATTGGATTCAGAAAAATAAGACCTATCTAATGGTACAGGGTTTGATAACTAAATCTAAAGATTAATAACATGTGTTTTCAATGGATGTAATTAATGATTAATTAACTTGTAAAAATCATAAATATTTATATATAAGTCAAAACAATATACTAAAATATGTTTTGGACTCCTAATGACATATACTACAATATGGCATGATTTTGGAAAACTAATTCGCATAATAATAAAAGGTGGTTTTTAGGGTTTTGTATAATTAATGGGAACCAAACCCTAATTTCACAGAAATGCTTAATAGGTTCTTTGGATGACTAGGCTTGGACCTAGAGGTGACTTTGGATCGTTGACTCTGAAGTTGATGTTTGTTGTATCCCCTTTTACTCAATGTTGAGTAATACACCTATCTATTCATTCTCTTGAATTTGGCCTACACAATATGTGTTATCTCTTGATATCATGGTTCATGTGAACTATTTGTTGATTGTGATCTTGGATATTCTCTTGGCATCCTACCTTGAGATATGGTACATGATGATCTTGTCGATGGTATATGCCCACTGTGAGGTGGAGGTTTACTGGTGGTTTCATATGATGTCCATTGTGTGATTGGAAAATCTTGAAAAATATTTGACTATACTTTTCTACTTGCCTGTACATTTACCTGCTATGTGATTCAGTAACCCTAGAGTAGTATAATCGCGTTGGTTTTATCTCATTATAATTTGTGGAAACATTATGATATTTTGGATGGTGGATGTGTGATTCCCCATGCCATGGCAGGATGTGTGATTCCTGCCCAATGTTATATATATGTTTGGGTGGTGGATGTGTGATTCCCCATGCCAGGGCAGGATGTGTGATTCTTGGCCCATGTCTCTTCAAGTTCAAGATGTGTGATTCTTGGCCACCATTGTCTATTATAATATTCTAGTGTTATTCTTATCTCACATGTATGCAAGATGTTGGTCATGATATGTGCATGTTGCACATTCTTTATGGTTTTGTTTATGGAAAGTATCCTCTTTTATCATGTTATGATAATTCTTTTCTTTTATGCCTGATTGGGCAGTCCTTATCTCTTGCATGGGAAGCCTTTTATACTTATTGCCCCTTATTCTTTATATATTGCTCAATTTTCTTTTAGTATGCACATACCATCCTTTGCTGATGTCTCCTATTGTTTCTCTTTTGTTGGGGTATGCTTCCAACCCTAGATGGAGGATCTGGATGACAAAGCATGTTGACTTGGACTTATATTGTGAAGTTAAAGTTTGGAGACAATCTTGAGGTGGTTTAGATTTCCTCTACATGGATCCTTATGATGTAATTTTAAGACGTTCCCTTGTTTTATAATTGAATATAGTCATGTTTTTATTATGCTGCTATACTTTGGTGTTTTGTTACCATTATATAAAGATTTGAAAATCTTACACCCACTCCATCATACCTTATGAGTGTGTTTGGACTGGAGGTTTTATTGTTCAAATTTTAGTAGAGAAGTGGTTTTCGCTTCTTTACATTTGCAACATTTGCTTCAAGTTAGTATTTTGCAAGTTTTCCCATCTGCTCATTGTATAGGTTCTCACTTGAGATGGAAGTGACATAGTATGCTATCTAAGATTCCTTTCCTATCTAGTAGATTAATTGTTGTCTCTGTATTTCTACTATTTTTTAAATGGTTGGAACCTCCCACAAGTTCATCCAAATGAATTTCTTGATCCGTACGGTATCCTTTGCTATTTTCAGAACAACAAAATACTCTGCTTCTATTGTATAACAACTCTTTCTTGCTCGAAACACTTCTAGCTTATAGTTTTTTATAAGGTCAAACTCAATTTTAGATTGCGATCATTAATTTTCTCTTTGTCATTTTGGAAGCTTGATCAGTGATCTAATAAACATCCACTCATCATGTCTAATACATATGAGATACTGGAATGAGTACATAATATTGAGAATGCAATTAACATCTTACTAATGTGTTATTTTGTTGAATGCTACTTTTATATTCCAATCTAATAATGAAGTATTTTGTTGCTAGGATGGCATTATTCCTAGAGAGAATTTAATTCTAAAAGGAATCTGTGGGAGAAAATTAGAACTTCAAATTTTGAGACCAATAAGAAAACATTGAACCTAAAGAGGTACAGTGGGAATAATAAGAATCACAAATTGTTGTGGAATCTCAAGTCCCTTATGTAACACAAAGCCTCGTAGATCTAGTAGAACACACCTTGATTTTGAAAGATTACGATATCATATAACTCAAAAAGTCAGTGGGTTGGTCATAGCAGATGAGCCAACAATCTACCCAGAAGATATTGTGGGACCAGAGTCTGAGAAATGGCTTGAGGCCATGTGATCTAAGATGGAGTCCATGTAAACCAACAAGGTTTGACCTTGGTGGATCCACATGAAGGGTTAAAACCCATAGGGTGCAATTGGGTCTTCAACAAAAAGACTAACATGTATGGTAGTGTACAAACCTATAAGGGTATATTGGTTGCTAAAGATTTCAAACAAGTTCAAAATGATGAATGTGACAAAATCTTTTCATATTGCCATGCTTAAATCCATCAGGATCATGCTTGCCATTACAACTTAGTATGTATATGAGATTTGGGAAATGGATGTCAAAATCGCATTCCTTAATAGGAATAATGTAGAGGATGTGTGCATGACACAACCTAAAAGGTTTTACAAATCCAATTATTTCAAATGAAGTCAATAAGCTACAAAGGCAAATCTAAGGATTGAAGTAGGCATCTTGGAGTTGAAATCTTTGATTTGACAAGATAGTCAAAGAGTTCGACTTTAGTAGAAATGAAGATGAAATCTCTGATTTTAAAAGATTCAATGGGAGCATATTTATATTCTACATAATGATGGGGAATGATGTCCATATCATGCGGATATTAAAACCTGGCAAGGAAGTACCTTCTTTGTGAAGGGTTTAGGTGAAGCATCCTATATGATAGGAATCAAGATCTATTGAGATAGATCTAGAAAGCTTCTTGACCTAAGTGAGAGCACATACATTGGAAAGATGTTGAAGGGGTTCAGCATGCAGGAGTCAATCAGATAATTTTTTTGAAATTAGTGCCTAGTGTCTCAGTTCTTGTGAAGAACAAAAAACCAATAATTTGGAAGAACGTGAAAGTAAGTTCCCGACTACAATATATGTATATATTATTTATGTGAACAGTGCTTAATTAGTTGTTTTTTTTAATATTTTGTATGTTTGAATTTATAGTGTGCCACACAAGACAACGGATGGGCATGTGGATACTACGTGATGCGATTTATGCACATGATTATCAAATATGCCACAATGGACATCGATTGTATTGCTGAGGTATTATAGAGTTTCATTAGATAATATGAAATATATCAATCTTATTTATAGCTCATTAATTTTATATATATATCATTCTCTTTACAGGTGTTTACAACTGACCACACTACAGGAAATGCCTTACCAGATGTACATGCTCCCTATACGACGGGAGAATTAAATGAAGTAAGAGAAGAATGGGCAACAACCATACAAGTAGTGGGGGATTTAAGATATAATTGGGATGTTTATAGCGAATAATGACTAAAGAATGATATTTTGTAAATGAATTTCTGAATTATAATATATGTGTGAATGTTTCTACATGTCTGGATGTTTCTACATGTGTCTGAGTGAAAATGAACGAAACTGTTGGTTGCTATATGAATGTTTCTATATGTGAATGTGAAAATGAATGGAACTACAGATTGCTAGCTACATGAATGTTTCTAAATGTGTGACGTTCAAGTGGAACTGTAGGTTGCATTGCTAAATGTGTGAATATCTTTATTGTTTTTTGCAGGTTTGTGGTCTGTTGTTGGCTGATATCAATGGATGTCGTAAAACCTACAGTTCATAACTGAACTGCAGGTTTCTCATCCTGTGACCAGCCATACAGCAGGTCTACAGACCTACAGCAAAAAACAAAAAAACAAAAAATAGGCGTCGGTTATTTGTATAAAACCGATGCCAAATAGTTACAGTGTCGGTTTGTAATAGAAACCGACGTCTATTTCCTTAACACCACGGCTGTGCTGGCTAGTACGGCTGTGGCAGCGGACCAGACACCACGGCCGTGCTGGACAGCACGGCCGTGGCAGCGGACCAGACACCACGGCTGTGCTGGCCAGCACGGCCGTGGCAGCAGACTAGACACCACGACCGTGTTGTCCAGTACGGCCGTGTTGGGAGTTATATGGCATCGGTTATTAGATAATAACTGACGCCTATAGTGCCCAAGTTGGTTCCCTTCTGTGGCGCGAAGGTATATGGCATCGGTTTCTTAGGTAATAACCGACGCCTATAGTGCCCTGTTGGCGCGTTTTCGTTGGCGCGCGAAGGCGTCGGTTTTTGAATCAGAGCGTAACGGTTGGGCTTTTAGCGTCGCCCACATAGGTGTCGCTTAGAAACCGACACTAAAGGCCTTAAATAACCGACACTAAAGGTCGGTTATGTACTAGTGACTTCAGTACTCCAATTCCCATGTTCATTGATCTAATAACTTAATAACCCTAATTCATGTTAAGTGTTTCCATGATTACCATATGTACCATGTTGTTGCATTAGGAACACTTATATCAGATAGGTCACATTAAGGTTATGGCAAGTTACATCATTGAATATTAAGATTTTAATTACATATGTTAAGGATCATCAATTTTTGGAAAAGTTAGTTTCTCATCATTATAACCATAACCATGTCATATTACCATTATAGTCCACAATATCAGATGATAGCATAAAAGAGAGGTTTTTAAGATATTTAACAAGTTAATACTCAATACTAGGGTTTTTATGCTTCAATAACCTCTTAAAGTCTTCTTTACACTACTTTTAGACAAGAAAGCAATATCAAGTCTCAATTTTATTTTTTTATTCTTCTCATTTTTCTGATCAGTTTTCATATAAGACTTGTCTTAATCTGACTTACCTACAAATAATTATGATTTTCACACAAAACAATTAACCAATAGGAAGGTGCCACGTCAACATCTAATAGCCTTTCATCTATATTCGTGAACCAGGTTAAGTTTATAATGAAAAGACCTTACTACCCATCCTGTGGTGGCTCAGGCTACTATGCGTTCGGAGGCATTATGGTCAAATGGCTATAAGCCATCCTCAACCCTAGATGTGTTGGGTTTTTGTACGCATACCACTCCCAGTGACGCATCCCTCACCGATCTTGACCTCATGGAGGCCTTACCTTCTGCTGGTGGTCCTGTCTACACCCAACCATAACCCATAGGGGTTCGGGTCAAGGATTTCTACTCACCACTACTTACACACACGTCCAAAGAGATGGATAGGCCAAGTTGTTTATCTCATGACCCATGAATGGATGAAGCAAATCGAGGGCCTCCCTTGCAAACCTTCCTCCATTGAAGAGGCTTGCGTGTTGTTTTCCTCAACTTTTGCGTGAGTCGCTCATCATATACATGATAAGAAGTGAAGTAGGGGGAGTGTTTCTGTTCATTTCACCTTTTTTATCATGAATCATCACTTCCTCTACCCCTTAACCTTCACCTCATGCTCTCATGTTACAAAGAAGCGCAGTATAGCTACCGATTACTTCCATCGAATGTGTTGCCTTGATTTCTAGTCATATGCAAGTTTATCACCCCCTTATGCTCCTCGCGGTTGATGGAGTCTTGACTAAGTTTGGGTCCACTCTGGCTCTCCCTATGATCAACCTAGGGACATTGTTCATTTCTCTCAGTGAACGGGGTACTTTCCCCTCCAAGCATTGTCTCTAGGGTCTCCACTTATATACAAATATATCTGGGGAAACCCTAAGGATGCTACGAAGAAGGAAAGATGCAGAAAGAGAGGGTGGTTGCATGAGCAAGTATAGTTCTTCCTTACTATTTACACATTGTCTAGAAGATTATCTCGAATCACTATTCATCTTAATCTCGCTCCAATATTTTCCCCTCAATTTAAGACTAGTTATTTTCATCAAAGAATAATTACACTTTACTTCTATTGGCCTCTTTGCTTTTCTAATAGTTATGAAATGTATTTTTGGGAAAGATATGTATAATTTCCAAAGATGGAAATACTCAATTGATTTATTATAGGGTGGAACATATATATCCATACTTTCCCTTCAAGTATTCCTCTAAACCAATTATCCTCATCCATGGAAACTCATTAAAACCTTTTCCAATCATATTAATTGGGGTCAAATGGGATATCTTTCCCATACAAAGCTTGCACCTTTCAAACATTATCTAAAATATTACCATTACCCAAAGGTAAAACATTTTTCTTCAAAATCTAGAATTCTCTTTCTTTCCTCACTATTTTTTAGTGTATCAAAGATTAAAACAAAATAATAATTATTATTGCCTCAAACATTGTGTTTCCAATTATGGCTAGGTAGTTACTCTTTTAATTATTTGAAATATCACATGCTTTATTTTCTTTTGGAAACTTGCATATCCTCTTATATTTCTATTCATCGGTAATTTGCAAAGTCACTGTTCTTTATTTTTGCACAAAAACTCTCTTTTCTAGAGTATTCCACATAATCTCATATTTAAAACATCCATTGTGAATTATCTTTAGTAATTTCTTTATTATTGGATTCTCCTATCTTTCTTTATCCAAATATATTAATGGTTAATTGAAATACATGAAATCCATCCCATATGGAAAATTTGTAATTTCAATCCATGATTTCCAAATAAGACACATAGATAACCGTCTTTATAATGTTTCCTTCATATACATTATTTGCAAACAAATATGGGAAAAACCAAGTTATAACACATCTAGAGGCATGATAAAAATATAAACCATATGCAAACATGTATAAGCAAGTCAATAATGTACTATGAAATTATCAGGGGTAGTTTTTGAGAAAGAAAGTGATGAGAATCACAATATACCAACATTGACTCAAGAACCATATGTAAAGAGCCTACAAACTTCCCAAGAATAAGATATGAGTGGATATCAGTAAGAATACATTACCCTTGTGTTACCATTTCTTTGGATATGAGTAAGAATACATTACCTCTAGTTTTACCATTTCTTTTCCACTTGTTACCACACCATACACATCTCGATTTTTTTCTTTAATGTGGATTGAGGAATCAATTTGCAAGTTAATGGCTCAAGCCAGTCCATTTGCAAGTGACCTTCAAGAAGAAACTTCATTTATACACTCCATGAGAACACAATGGCATCTTCACGTCCACTAGGTGTTCCACTAGTGATTTCATTTGTGTCAATGGAACCTTTGTGATCACTTTCTCCTTTATCCTCCTTCTTCATTTTCTTCTCTTGATCTCTTTGAAGGAGTATGTTCCCTCCTGGTAGTTTCCCATCTTCTCCAACTTGTGAAAGTATTGCTTGGCAAAGACCCGCTCTGATATCATTTGTTGGATTTAATGGTGATGGCCTCTAGAAGGGAGGGTTGAATAGAGCTAAAAACACTTAAACCAAATG
The DNA here is from genome assembly GCA_963693085.1 of Alisma plantago-aquatica. Taxonomy (NCBI): domain Eukaryota; kingdom Viridiplantae; phylum Streptophyta; class Magnoliopsida; order Alismatales; family Alismataceae; genus Alisma; species Alisma plantago-aquatica. The sequence continues at coordinate 31,032,807 of OY856415.1, read as the reverse complement.
CATTAGACCTTCAAATTATATCAAGATATAAGGTTGCATATATGGAATTTGAGTGGAACTTAACACACATAGCAAGGATGAGAGAGATTGAATAAGATCAAGAACAAACTACGTATAGTAGTTCCAAACTCCAAACTAGGAGAGTGTACATCCACTACCTAGAGAGGTCAACCTCTAGGATTTTGCAAACATTGCACCTTCCTTATATTCCATTATAAGAGATACAATAAATGACCTCCCTTTTTTGGGACAAGTATACCCATCCTTTCCTTTGAGGACAAGGGAGACAATAACCCCGCAAAGGACTTACCTATCCAAGACCAAGAGTCTTCAACCTCACCAAGTACTTATCCACTTTTGAAGCGAGTCTTCTGTCTTCACAAAGGACTTACTCCTGTGCTTAAATGCACAAGTTTTAATATTTATCAACTTGAGCACTACCCCACAAGTATACATGTGCACATAGAAACAAGATCATATAAGGGAGCAAGGCACTATTAGGAACAAGTGTGTTACACTCAACAATATAGATTGGTTTGCAATAGTTGAGTTGGATTGTGATTCACTAACTTGCAATTAAAAGAAACAAAGCACTAACAAAAGGGATTTAGATCAGATTTTAGGGGATATTGGACATGGGCTTTCACTTCCACACCATTACTCACATGCAACTATGAAATTAACATGTTAATTAACTTGTAAAGGAGGTTGTCATCATCTTACACCTACCAATGATAAGAGACGGTTCTCATCTTTACATAGCACTTCCATGCTTATGTTCATATTTGAAATGCAACCTTAGATCCTCAATGCATCCCGGCCACTCTCGTGGTCAAGGATTTGTTGCCAAGAGATCCATTCCATACTCCTCTATACATCCTCCTGAATCGCATAAAGAACATAAAACATGTAGGTTTGATGGCCAGACAAATATACAAGCAAATCACATTGTAGAAGCTCTTAGAGAAGCAAACTAACTAGCATTAGTTAAGAATTATGAGTTTAAATGAGAAATGGCATAAGAGATACTCTCCCATGCCCAAGAAAAAGGGTTCTACTCATGCATAATGAAGAAACACAAGTGCAAGACACAATTTTCAGATTTTAGCGTGGTTAGAGGAGGAAAGAGAAAAAGAAATCAAGGAATGAAGATGAGTGAGGTAAAACTCCATCTTGAGGACAGAATTACACCCTTATAGTTGCTTCTAGTCAGACTATCTTACCCCCTGAGAAACCTGGACGGAGTAGAGAAGCTCTGATACACCCTTTGAAGAATAAACGACAAAGAATGAAGGTTCTCTCCCAAGAAACCTCTTCTTCCTCTCTAAAATTTCCCTCCTTTACTCTACACCTTTCTCTGGTCATAGAGTGTTTCAAATGATGAGAGATAACCATCCCATCCAAGTGTTTTTGTATTTAAAAGGTGGAACGGTTGTCTTTTTTATAATTGTAGAATTAGTGAGGGACACACCGTGTCTAGGAAAGCACACGACGTGTCAGCGTGTGTAACCGCTGACTAGAACTTCTCTTGCAAAAAGTTCACAGTGTGTCGTTGAAAGACATGCAATGTTGCTACTATCTGAAGTCGTCATGTGCACTTAATGCACAACATGTGCTATTTAGTACACACCGCGTGTCTCTGAAGCAGGAATCCTGAAGTCATAAGACACTTCATGTGTATTTAATGTGCATTGTGTGTATTTAACACACACTGTGTTGGTTTGAAACAACGGCTTTGTCAAATTTTGGAACAAATGAATATGTCGTGTTTACTAAGGAACACATCGTGTTTTAACTTTGTCGTTGAGGGATGCCCTTTCTAGAATGATACACGCCATGTGTAAAATGACACACGCCGTGTCTTACTCTGAAACTTCGAGAACTCCTCTGGATCGATTTCAAATTATCAAGGAATCCAACTAAAGTCATATTTTGATTGGATTAACCCTGTTTCATCATCTTTACCATGTACCTACGATTGAAAACATGAAACAAGCAAAGCAACTAAAAATATGGAAAATTGAGTATGATTAGAGGCCAAATGGAGAGCAACATGGACTGAATTTGAGTACAAAAGTGAACAAAAAGTATATATAAAATGCGCACATCAAATCACCCTAAGCTTGAACTATTGATTGTCCTTAAACAAAAAGAGCATACTAACACAAATAAAGGAATTGTCAAATTCATACATAGATCAAGTGAACTGATGGGAACTCATTTCATATTAATAATTTTATATGTTCTCTCCATTTTTTCCAAGAAGGATATAACAATGGATTACCAACTCTAGCACTTGACAGCTACTATAGGCTTATGCATACGTGGAGTGCTGGTTGGGGTATTTTTACCCTCTTTTAAGACATAACACCTAACCGTCATGGCCAATTTGGACTTACACTTGGCTGATATGGTATGTGGGCAGTTCAGCCATCTTTTCATGGGGTATGAAGGTGAATTAAGCCAAAAGAAATTTTAAAATAAGTTGGGTTCCACTTGAGAACCACAAGGTCTTAAACTTGATTTTTCCTAAAACATAGGAGAGTTAACTAAATTGCAAGATTAGTTGAATTCCATTCATTTGTCTTGAAAAATTTTCATTGAAAGAGTGGTTGAAAACACACTAAGAGCTTGGCAAGGGCATCTCATGTTCTAAATGATGTTGTAAATTTGATTTTCTCATAAAAATTGAAACCATTACATGTTTTACACAATCAAGGATGTGAAAGATGAATATTCTGGCTAAAAGCATAAACCAAAATTAGACACATGTTGGTGGCCATGAAGTTTCAGTTGATAAATGCATTCATGTTACAACTTATGCAAATGATATTTCTCAACAAAGAGAGGACAAATAGTTCAACATACAAGGGATTCAATCCACTTACATAAGATAAGTCTCATATCATATTGGATTTTCCACAAGAGGAATAGTAAGAAAAATATGATAAAAGGAAACTACAACTACATTACCGACCGGTTTCTCCCCCCTAAGCTTGAAATTTATAGTTCCCTCACTACATATAACAAACTCAAGAGGACTGAAACCAAATACCTTTCACTATGAATGATCAAGAGGGAGGTCATGTGCTTTGATGAAATTCTAGAAATTGTTGCGCCATATATCTATGCCTCTTTATCAATATATTTTGAATTTGGGACAAAGATGCATGCTTATGATTTGCAATAGGAATAACCTTTTGGACAACAATATTGTTTGTCCCTTCATTCACTTCTTCAAAATAATCAAAATTGGATTCAAAGAGAATTTTCTCATCACCAAGCATTGTGTCAAATATGTATTGAAAGGGGGCATTTGGCTTGCTTTAAAAATAATCATGTGGATCAACCATTATCATTGTTTACATTGGAGTCAACAACTTCATATGTTATTGTCTTTGATAGAGAAGAAGATTCTCCTATAGCAGCTCCACTCCTCAAGGTAACTGACGTGAATGTCTCCCTTGAATTCATCTATGGATGGTTAGGAAAGGAACAAGAAGGTGCTTTTTGATTGGCAAGAACTAATTGAGCAATTTGATTCTCTAAAATCCTACTGTGAGTGGCAATTCCATCCACCTTAGAAGAAAGATGTGAAATAGCATCCTTTAGCAGCCCCCTTTGTTGATGAAGCACATTATTTTGATGAATTTGAGTTTAGACAGAGGTCTCAAGCATGGACTCCAAACTCATATTGGGCTGCAAATGTTGTTGTTGTTGGATGAAATTGTAGTTGACATTGTTGTTGAGCTCTGGTGTCCCTTTAATTTGTGATGGCATGGAAAAACATGAAGAAGGAGTGTGTCCTGCTGCTCCACATGCATCACAAATTACTTCAGCGACTTGATTTCCAAAAATAGAGATTAAATAAGAAGGTTGGATGCTCCATTTAGAACTCCATTGGCAATGATTAATTGTCAAGTATTAAATATGGCATAAGAGTCCTTATATGATTTGTTCATTAAAACACCATTTACAGCATCATCAATAGATTTCCTTGTATTATAGAATAAGCCATTATAGAAAGTTTGCAATAGAAGCCAATTTCTTAAACCATGGTGTGGACAAAGACATTAAAGGTCTTTGAACCTTTAAAATGTGTCATACAAGGTCTCTCCATCCCTTTGAGAAAAATTGATGAGCTAACTCCTCAATTGTGCACTCTTGCTTGGTGGAAAATATTTAGTTAAGAAAACCTTGAGGAGTTCCTCCCAGCTATTAATGGAGTTTCTTGGCAAAGAAGAGAGCCTCGCCTTGGCTCTAAACTTCAAAGAGAAGGAAAAAAGAAGAAGTCTTTGTGAAATAGTTGACGGCATACCTTCCAAAAAATTTCTACAATCTTCTAAACCTAAAAACTTAACAAGGAAAAATCCTTCCCTATAGCTCAAACTTTTGGACGTACGCTGGATGAAGGCTTGAAGGTGTTCTATGCTGACCCGTATACATATACGGGCTAGATGTTTGGGAAGCATGTTCCCATCCGCCTTCCATCCTTCCCCCCTAAGAACTTTGTGCTCCTAGGTCGGTCGGTACCTTTGGATGAAATTCAACAATGTGGAGGTTCATATCCTCCATTGGTGTCCCTCCAAATATTTTTTTGTGTCATTTGTATAATTATGGGGCTGGTAGAAAAAGAATTTGCCTCAATCTATTGGATATTGATAGCCCCATTGATTTTTGTTGTAGCTGGAACAACAAAGTCCTTTAAGGGGCGATCATATTTCATGATTGGTTATTCTTATTGATTCGAATGTTTGGGTGAAGCTGGTAGTGATGAAGGTGATGGATGTTGTGACTCCTCCAAATTTGATTTAGGTTCACTCCTCTTTTCTTTATGAAGGTTTTTAACATTGTGCTCAAATTCAGGGTCTAGAAATGTGGAAGGTTCAAGACCTCTTTTGGATCACCTCATATAGTCCTTTGAGTAAAGAAGGTGAGTGAATTACAAGAATGAAAATGGAAGATTTAAAAATATGATAATGATCATCATCATGATGGAAACAAATGGTGGATATGGTAGGTGATGGTGTGATCTAGTCTCGCTTACTACTCAACACTTCTTACTCTAACAAAAGTATTGATGATCCCTGCCAACGGCGCCAAAATTATAATATTTATAAACTCGAGCACTACCCCACAAGTATACAGGTGTGTGTAGTAATGAGATCATCCAAGGGAGAAAGGCACTATTCAGTACAAGTGTGATACGGTTCAACAACCTAGATCGGTTTGCAATAGTTGAGTTGGATTGTGATTCACTAACTTGGAATTAAAATAAACAAAGGACTAACAAAAGGGATGTAGATCAGATTGTAGGAGATCTTGGACACAAACTTTCACTTCCACACCATTACTCACATGCAAATATGAAATTAACATGTTAAATAACTTGTAAAGGAGGTTTCCATAATCTTAAACCTCCTGGTGATAAGATATGATTCTCATCTTTATATAGCACTCCCATGATTATGTTTGGATTTGAACTGGAACCTTAGATCCTCAATGCATCCTAGCCACTCCTGTGGTTGAGGATTTGTTTTTTGGAGATCCACTCCATACTCCTCTATACATCCTCCCAAATCACATAAAGAAACATAAAACATGCAACTTTGATGGCCAGACAAACTTACATGCAAACCACACCATAGATTCTCTTGGAGAAGCAAACTAATTGAAATTGGTTAAGAATTATGATTTCACATGAGAAATGGAATGGAAGCTACTCTTCAATTCCAAAGAAAAAGGGTTCTACTCATGCATAATGATGAAACACAAGTGCAGGAAATTTTAGAGTTTAGCATGATGAGAGAGAGGAAAGAGCAAAAGAAATCAAAGAATGAAGTTGAGTGAGGTAATACCTCATCTTGAGGAAACAATTCCACCTGTGTATTGCTTCTACTCAAACAATCTTCCCTCCTGAGAAGCGGGGACAGAGTAGAGAAGCTCTATTTCACCCTTTGAAGAAGAAATGATGAAGAATGGAGGTTCTCTCCCAAGAAACCTATTCCTCCTCTCTAAAATCACCCTCCTTTTTCTCTGCACCTTTCTCTGATCATAGAGTGTTTCAAATGACTGAAGATAACCATCCCATCCAAGTGTTTTGTATTTAAAAGGTGGGACGGTTGTCTTTTTAAAACTACAAAATTAGTCGGGAACATGTTGTGTCTAGGAAAGAACATGGTGTGTCAAGGCGTGTAACCACTGACTAGAATTGCTCTCATGAAAAGTAAATGGCATGTCACTAAAGGACATGTCATGCTGTTGTTATTCGAAATCGACCTACACACTTAACACACACTGTGTGCTATTTAGCACATGACATGTGTCTCTGAAGTAGGGCTTCTAAAGTCACAAGACATGCCGTGTGTATTCAACACACACCTTGTTGGCTTGAAAAAACATCTTTGTCAGATTCCTGAATGAGTGAACACATCATGTTTACTAAGGAACACATGATGTTTCTACTTTGTCATTGAGGAATACCCTTTCTAGAATGATACACACCGTGTGTAAAATGACAAACGTTGTGTCTTATTCTAAAACTTCTAGAACTCCTATAGATTGATTGTAAATCAATAGGGAATCCAACTAAAGTCGGATTTGGGCTGGATTAACTGCATTTCATCATCTTTACCATGTACCTACGGTCGAAAACATGCAACAAGTAAAACAACTAAAAATATGGCAAATCGAGGATGATTAGAGGCCAAATGAAGAGCAAAACGGATTGAATTTGTGTGTGAAAGTGAGCAAAAAAGTATATATAAAACACACACATCATTTACCCACTCTTGCAACAAGTCTTTCTCTTTGAAGGAATTACCCTCTCTTCTTGGATCTTCCACATTTGACTTAATCTTAGCCAAGGAGAAGCTTTCACCAAGGGACTCCTTCCCTTTTTTTCTTCTTCTTCTCCTTCTTCACCACTCTTACCCAAGAGAGAGAATCTTCATCTTCATGGTAAAGAGATATTTGAAGGTGGAGGAAGTGAGAGCCTCACAATATATACATGTAGGACTAGCTCTCTTACAAATATCCTACTGACTCTAATGGATGTAGCAAGTGATTAATCTTAAAAGTGGAAGGAGGAAAATCTCTCTCAACTATAGTTTAGGGACCTTCATGGTGCTTGTCTAACCATGGGATGAATCTCAAGGGGTCATATTTATAGTTGGGGATGCCTTCTAGCAAGTAGAAGCACTTAAGGACAAAATTTTAGTCATTTGAGATGTTGCAACAGATCTATATTCAAGTTTTACAACACTCTAATGGCTAGAATCATTTTTTCTGCACATTCTGTACAGTGTGGTTGATTGAGTTTGCTTTAGGAAAACTCGATCGATGGCACTATGTGACAAAGAAAATTTGAATTTTCTGTCAATTTTATCCTGGATGAAACTTGATTGATGGCTTAAATTTGTTTCTCTTGTGTAGAGATTCCAGTTGAGTTTGTCCTGGGAAAACTTAGTTGACCCTGGCAGTACCCAAGATCCATCAGGGTGTCAGTTGAGTTTATCCTAGATAAAACTCAACCAATAAAAGTCCTTGTGATGAATTTTGTAAAGTGTCATAAAAGATATTAAATATTCCATTTAAGTGCTCTTGATGTTTTTAAGATTAATTACAAATCATACAATCATTACAAGTGATTTACAACATGATTCAAATAGATTTGATGTCTTTTCAACTAAAGTACATTTGCATTGATTCTGACTTGTCATTCTCCAAGTTAGGATGCACAAGTTAGGACATTTGGAGCATTCCTATACCTAATCTGAAATCACTCAAGTAGAAGCATTAGACACAAATAAGTGTAATGGTTAGTCATCATCAAAACAAGGGTTTAGTCAATTAGACTTTGAGAGTCAGTCAAACTTTGAGTCAACAGAACTCATAAAGGGAATCCACATATTTTACTTGTTGTTGTAGGTGTTGTGATAGTTGTGTCTATCCTCTTCTTTTGTAGGTGTTGAAAGAGGACTTCAGGAGATCTTACTTCAAGGTGAGCATCTTGAGGGTTTCAAACAATGGATCCAAGATTGGAACTATCCTCAGTCTTTGTGAGAACCCGTTACACAAAATGAGATTACTCAAAACATAAAACACAATCGATAGCTAATTAATCACATACCCAAAAATATGGGTAAATTAAAACCGATTTCAACATCAACACCTGCTCAGAAACGTTTGCATAAGAGCCCAACATATTTCTTATATCCATACTATGCCCAGAATTTGGTATAAATTTTTCTATTGCCTTAGCCACAACATATATACAGAGGAGAACAATCTCAGTATATGCCACACAAACAAGAATTAACATGCTAACAAAAGTTCAATTTGTTTGAAGCACCATATACAAACTTTTCATGCTCGAACCTGAGAGTACATGGATGACTCTAGGACACACTAGGCATCTAATCAAATTTCTCAAAGATTCATTACTGTAGTTCCTCTTTACTTCTATGATTTAGTTGTCATCATTGCCGATTACCTAAAAGAATGTGGCAAACCACAAGGGTGAGACCTATGTCCCACTAAGAGATATAACCTCCAACAACACTTATTGATTACAACATTTTAAATAGTAGATAACTGAGTAGTTGGAGTATTTAATAATCAATTGAATAGATTAAACAGTTGCTAAATAGATTAAGAAATTCATCTTAGCAACAAGTATGATTATCAATGTATATATAGTTAACAAATAAATCCATTTCTCTAGATAGATATCTACTCAAATTTCATCACATTTTATCAAACTACATCTAATAACAATCATCATCATTAATTTGACTATCATCATATTCCTTGCTAACAACACAAACAATCTAGTAGCATAAGCATCCTCAACATCATGAATATGTCTAGTAACATAACATGGCTATTAATATTGGCATCTCAAATAAAGGGAACAGATCTATCATAAGTAGAACTAACATCATAGTACAATTAACTTCATAGCCATGAATAGTAGTTTCAACATTTATAATTACATAGGCATGGCTAGCAATATTAAACATAGCTAGCAACATCATCTTAACCATCAGTGTCAGTATATTTGACAACATAAGCATGTTTACAATATGACCATAACTACAACATAAGCATATCTATTATGTCTTATTGTATTATACATGATCTTAGTGAAAAGAAAGCAAACAAGGGTTATCATCCAATATGAAGTGTTGTGTATAACCCTAAATAGATATGCTACATGGTTGTCTTACATCTTTTATTACACCCTTGGGAATTTGAATCGTACCATCCAAAGTCCAACCAACCCCTATGAAGGGATATTTGGTTCCATACAAGATCTAGGAGTGTCAGTATCCTATTATCTCTCCTCTACTCGGTCAGTACGGGCCAAAAAGGTAGTGACATATCAGTCAATGCTATCACTACAATGACATATAGTCAAGCTGCTAACAGCTAGTCTACCCTTGGTACAGGTCACAGAACTAGAGAACAGGCTCATGCATGGCCATTCTATAAGAGGCACCTGCAGTTATACTGTTGCCTTTCACACATCACAATATTACAATTTTTTAGGAATGACCACAACCATCCTCAATTGCTAGATATTAGGGTACCAAGCTATCCCCAAATACTCAACATGTTATGTATGCTCTCCCAGATTCCCTTAGTAATACTCATTTCACCACCAGCAAGTTCTGACACTGAAATGGTTCTACAACATAGGGCACTACATGATTAGAGTTTCACTTGATTAGTTATTCCCAATTGGGTGAATTAAGGATGCATAAAACAAGAGAACATACAAACCCTAATTCATCTCTAGAAAACATTGCTATATGAAAACTTCAAAAGATAAAAACATATGAGTCATAATTTCTCATCTCAAAATCATAGGGAAATATTCACATGTCAATCAAGAGACTATATTATTCATCACATCATCATTACACATTATTATTCTCTTGCCATTCATGAGACTACACTTGTCATCATACTATCATTGGATATAAATCCTTTTCACAATATCACAGGGTATCAACCCTTCTCAACACAATAGGATTACACCTCATTCAAGGCTCAACCATGCCCAAAGGTCATTAAGACCATCATACTATTTCCTAAAAGATCATCATTATCTTTCCATGCCTTATAACAAGGCTAAAAACATCACTTACATATAATACACCGGAAAACATAATATTGCATTAATGAGCTGGGAGATATTCATAAACAATCATAGTAGGGTTATATTAACCTTAAGAACATTTCTTTATTACATCAACATGCAAGGAATCTAGATATGATTAACCCTCATCATATTCATAATGCACAGGTTTAGCATAAGAAAGTATCAACCATGTGGCTATGATAACCACCAATTAACACATTAAGGTTATGATCGTATTTAGGAAATTAGTTCACCATCATCATATAATAAGGTTAAACATGAATACTCATATTTATCTATTTGCAATAGAGTTAGGTTCAACAAGATAAATTATATTAATATTACTAATCAACACTCATACCCAAACCCTAACTCATGGAATCCCCATTGGATCATGGATGCATAAGGTGAAGCATCTCCATCACATTTGAAACCATTCTCACATATGGATCCACACCTAACTCAAGGTGTAACCATCAGGTCATAGCATACTAGGGTTCAACCACAAAAGAGAGTACTCCATGATTCTATTTATCATTGAAGGGGTTGTTCATAATCAATTACCATCACTTGGTTATATTAGGGCTAAGTATAACGAAATATAGTTCATCAGGGTTTCCCATTAACTCATTATATTTATTATCAATTATAATCATATGAGGGAAAAGGTAAGACTATATTATTAAAGTAAACCTCCATTAGGTTTCAACATCACTCAAACTGTACAAACATACCATAAGCATCATCCCAAAACATTGGATTGTTGAGAAGGTAAGGCTATTGGTTGTTTACATAAGTAAACACCTTGTATAAACCACCTATGAAGTCATTGAGTTGTGCTCTAGAAAGAGTCACCATTTAACCCTAGACATCCCTTGATTAACAACATCAAAAGTTCCATTGAGAGTAGGGTAAAACCCACAAGTGATTTTTTATTTAAAACAAGCCATCAATAAATGAGCTTATTAAGTTGATCTCATAAAGGAAACCATCTAAATCACCACTAGTACAGATAACACCTTTAGTGTTGGTTAAGTAAGACTTTTGTTGCCAGTTTTGAAGTGACACCCAAGTGGGTGACACTAAAAGTAGACTCCTTCAGTGTCGGTTATATAATCGATGATAGAAAGTCATTCCCGGTTACAATTTAACCCAAAAGCACCAGCAGTCGGACCATAGGTATCAGTTAATAGCAAACAACCAACACAATTAAGCATTCGTTGTCAGTTTTTGGTATTTAACCGAAGCCGATGTTTTTTTTTCTTATCAGTTCTAGGCCTGTTGTCTGGCTGGTCAACAGGATGCAGAACATGTAGTTCAGTTCTG